>JARFJB010001071.1:1020000-1537500 GCA_036346205.1 Vesta saturnalis
GTTTGTGTTTTGTTTGTGTTTGTGTTTGTGTTTGTGTTTTGTTTGTGTTTTGTTTGTGTTTGTGTTTTGTTTGTGTTTGTGTTTGTGTTTAGTGTTTGTGTTTGTGTTTGTGTTTGTGTTTGTGTTTGTGTTTGTGTTTGTGTTTGTTTGTGTTTGTGTTTGTGTTTGGTTTGTGTTTGTGTTTGTGTTTTGTGTTTGTGTTTGAGTTTGTTGTTTTGTGTTTGGTTTGTGTTTGTGTTTGATGTTTGTGTTTGTGTTGTATTTGTGTTTGTGTTTTGTTTGTGTTTGGTTTGGTTTAGTAAATTTTTAGGTTGTGTTGATTGAGGGTTGGTTTTCAAGCTTTAAGTAAATTCAAATCGGAATTTTTGATAGAGGTTGTTTAGGGTTGGTCTTGCCAACTATAAGTAAAATCTATTTATTATTTTTGAATTGAGGGTTGGTTTTTGCAAGCTGTAAGTTAATTCAAACCGGAATTTTAGAATTGAAAGAAGGTTTTTGTAATCTGTAAGTTATACCAAAACACTATCTTTGAATCGAGAGTTGTTTTTTGTAAGCTATTAGTTAAACCAAATTGTTAGAAGGTTTTTGCAAGTTGTAGGTTATGGTGTGATTGAGATTGATTTGATTGGTATTGTTATGCGGATGACTGTTCTCCTACGCTGGTGCCCGCACGTTTAGGAAGAGTATAAACTCTGAGTGTCGGTTAGCCTTATATACAGGTAAGCGGTCGCTCATGGGGGTTAGGTATATACAGTGGGAGACTTGTTACCTGAAGGTTATGAAGAATTTTGTTAGCTCAGCTTCTTGAATTCATTTCCATATTACTTTGCAGTTTAAATGGGTTGTGACTAATAATCTGACTGAGTTTGATTCGGTTGATTTGATTGAGATTGATGATTAGAGCACGGAGTCTGAAGCGGTGTATATGGACCAATCAGAAAGCAGGGGGCTGGCGTCGTGCCAGAAGAGTTAAGGTGCTGTACTGCCAAAAACTCTTAATACTGACAAAAGGCCCCTAATTACGGGGTGAGGACCGTAAATACGTCATAAAGGGCTGAAAATGACGCACGCCTACGCTAAAGGGGCTGGGCTGCCAAAAAGGTTCTTAATACTGTCAAAAGGACCTTAATTACAGGGTGAGGATCGTAAATACGTCATCAAGGGGTTGAAAATGGCGCCTGAAAAGAAGCCGGCAATTAAGATACGTGTCCACAGTTGCATACCCTCTAGGGGCTGGAATTAAAAACTACACAGGGCGCATGTGCGGAGGTTGCGTCCCTACTCTGGGCCCTTTCTACTCGCCTATTAGAATCAATTGTCGTCCTATGTAAACAATTTAGTTGGATTAATCTATCTAAGGAAGAGTTCTGCCTTGTCCCAATTCGAAATAGTACTTTATTGTAAAATTAAAGTTAGTATAATGTAAGAAATTGTGCAGAACTTTTTTAAGAACGAGGTGGTTAAAAATACCATAACCTACAACATATGAATTGAGAACGCGTATACGCAATTTTAACTTCAGTATAGCTAAAATACTCTAAAATAAAAATAATCAAACGGCAACGAATGGTTAGGAGATTATTTTCAGCATAACTATAATTCATTCATAAAGCTTGGTTTTTTCTTTAATGCTTCAATTTCTTTTTAAAGCAGTACTTCGAAACTGATGAAAGCAAAAAATAATTCTCGAACGATTACGGTATTTGATTTATAACTAAAACTTGCAATGAGTGGATTTAAACTATCTAAAGCATGTGGCATCACTAAATATCACCGAAGTCTTGTTAAAACGTAATCGCATAAACCGTTAGTGAATATACTATTACCATTTCTGAATTAGTGGTTAGTCCATGAATAAGGCTTGACCATCGCACAGTCGGAAAAGCCTTAACCGGCTTGCATTCGCATTAGGTAGGTACTATTCAATTATATTAATTGAACTATAATGCGATTTATGTTGGGATTACGTACCAAATCAGTTTTAAGATTATATTCTTTCTTGTCCTGCGGAATGCCGTATTTCAATTTCACAAGCATTACTGATAACTACAGTACAAAATATACTATAAAAATATTTATTACATTTCGATTTGTTATTAATTATGTTACAGTATTACTGCAAACAATTGTGTAAAATAATTATACCTTACTTAATTTGTTATTACTAAATCGTGTTTTAATAAACAGCAAGATGGCACCTGTTGGAAGATTAGTTGTTTCTAAATAGAAAGTTACGCATTTTATAGTAGCTTAAAACTTGTGCACTATCTGTTTTTGTTTGCATTTACAGCTTTCAAAATGTTCGTTTAATGTTATTACAAATAGAAGTGCCAATTTAAGATAAGAATACTATTGTATAGACTAAGTTTAACGGGTTGTATATCCAATTGCATGTTACTTTTCTTTTTGCCTTGTTTACTCTATATAAAACTTAATCCGTCGGATGTTAAGGGTACAAACTCTTTCAGTTGTTCTGGATGACTCTATTAGTGTCTAAGTGATGTTTACTTATTCCAGTTGTAAACCGTTATAGAATATTCAAATGTTCTAAAAACGTGATGTAACTGTACTTATTTTCAATTTGATTATTTAATTACAGAAAGCATTTTATTTTGAGTAATACATTTTTTTTAATAAAAAGCCATCTGATCTATGTAAGGTCGATTTAAAAAACGATATCACTGGGGATGTAGATTTTATAGTTGTAAAATAAAGAGCAATAGTTGATTCAACATTTCTCAGTAATACATTTTAAAACAGAACGGGACCAGGGTTTCATTTGGCACACACAAGCTTTAATTTTGGGTTTCTTCTCTCATACGCTCCCATACACCCTGCTTAATAACTAAAACGCAAAATGTTACATTACTTCTTTAAAGGTAGATTAAACTTTAATATCGAATGAATGTATTAATACAAACAGTAAGTAATTTATAGATATGAAATTAATTTTACAAACGAAAAAAATACACTCTGATAGTAGAAGAATGGGGTCAGCTGAGGACGTGACGTCATAGTGGTTGAGGTAGAAGTGGGGGCTAAGTGGGGGTGTGCGGGTGGGGTCGGCTTCTTTTCGGGGGCGGTCTAATACTTAACCCCTTAAGCCATAAGCACCTTATGGTTTCATTAAGACGTGCCCACACCCACACCTTTTACCAGATTGGTTATTAAGGCGCGGCTAAAACTAGACCAAACTCATCCTTACACCTGACTCGACTAAGGCCCACCCCACTGGCTTCTGATTGGGCCTTAGCCTCACTACTCAGCAGCTGTGCTCTGATTGGAGGATTAACTCTGCATTTCTGATTTTTTTATGGCGGGAAATTTGAAATTGTATTCTAATAATGGGGCCTAATGCTAACTTGTAAGACAGGTGTAGGACTTCGTAACTTGCTCTCGAGGCTTCGTCCCCTTGTTCTGATCGGAACTTGTTCGTGAGCCTTCGTGTATCGTCGTTGTACCCTTGGCGGGAAGTTTGAAATTGTATTATAATAAGGGGCTTAATGCTAACTTGTAAAACCGGTGTAGGGCTGCGCAACTTGCTCTCGGGGCTCTGCCCCCTTGTAGAGGCCCCATTTGCGGAAAATTTGAATTTGTATTTAAAATCTCTGCAGGCTTTAACTGGAAATATGAATTTGTATTGTAATAAGAGTCAGAATGCTAACTTGTAAGACAGATGTAGGGCTTAGCAACTTACTCTCAGGCCTTCGCCCCCTCGACCAAAAAATGTTTGTGGCGCCATCTATGAGGGGGAAATTTGAACTAGTATTCTAATAAGGGGCCTAATGCTAACTTATAAGACAGGTACAAGGCCTCGCAACTTGCTATCGGGGCTTAAACCCCTGGCCCCTTGGCGGGAAATTTGACTTTGTATTCTAAGAAGTGGGACCCTAATGCTAACTTGTAAGACAAGTGTAGGACTTCGGCACTTACTCTCGGGGCTTCGCCACCTTGTCCTGGCCCCTATGTGTAAAATCTGAATTGGCACTTACGTCTCTGTAGGTTAAGGCGGTAAATTTGAATCCGCATTCTAATAAGGTGGACCCCTTGACGGAAAATCTAAATTTGTATTTAAGTCTCTGCATTATGTTTGGTTATGGCGGGGAATTTGAATTTGTATTCTAATAAGGGGCCCTAATGCCAACTTATAAGATAGGTGTAGGGCTTCACAACTTGCTCTCGGAGTTTAGCCCTTTGCCACATCTTTGTTTTGAATGTTATATTAAATCTTTCAGTTTCTACATTCTGATTGTTTATTGCGAGAAATCTGAACTCTAACAAGGGGGCCTAATGCTAACTTATAAGACAGTTATAGGGCTCGTAACTTGCTTTCGAGCCTTCGCCCTCTGGAGGAAAATTTGAAATTGTATTTGTATTTGCAGGTTATGGCGGGAAATTTAAATTTGTCTTCTAATAAGTGGGGTCCTAACACTAACTAATTATTGATCTTCGGAATTTGTTTCTGGGGCTTCGCCCCCGTTGTCATGACCCCCTTGGCGGTAAATTTGAACTTGTAGTTAATTCTCTACATCTAACGCTTATCACTATCATTAGACTGCCATGATAATAATAATATCACGCAAATTCGGACATACCTCTGGTAAAAAGAGCCCTAGGTTTGTAAACAATATTGAACGCACTGTTTCGTTTTGAAAACGGCCAAACACATGGTAAATAAACAAGCTGACTTTCATAACCAAACTCAAAATCAGGTCATATTACGTTACATACAAGGGATGGCTTGTCGGAAATGCCTCTGACAAAAAGGCCCTAGATTTACAAACAAAGTTGAACCCACTATTTCGTTTTTGAAAATGGTCAATTCCTGTGGGTAAATAAACAATTTACAATTTTGATAATACAAATATGATTTAAAACTAACACCGATTCCATTTCGTAAGGCAACTGTAGGACCCTGTGATTTATTTTACCCCAATGCGTATCATTATCATTTGCCAAAAAGGCGTTAGACTTGAATTCACTATTTAGTTTTGAAAATAGACAAATACCCCGGGGTGAAATACCGATAACGTTCGTTAGACGTGTTTTATTTTACGTAACGCTTATCATTATCATTACAAAGCCATAATATTAATAATACCACGCAAATTCGGAAATACCTCTGGTAAAGAGGGCCCTAGATTTATAAACAATCTTGAACGCACTATTTAGTTTTGAAAAAGGCCAAATAGTCTGTGGTAAATAAACAAGCTGCCTTTTATCTACAATATTGATAATACACAAACGTTTTGAAGCTAACACCGATTTCATTTCGTAAGGCAGCTATAGGACGCTGTTTTATTTTATTCGCGCTCATCATTATCATTAAACAACCATAACAACGATAATATCCCACAAATTAAAGTGTATACTATTGGTGACTTTTGCATATAATAATAAAAACACGTTTTACAGCAAACATACCAGGCCACTAGCAATTGAATAAAGTAGATAAATTAATGGGTAAGGTTAAAATAAAAACCGAGTACTTACCAGGGTTGTTGGCCATAAACCTGTTTGGAAGAACACCTTGACAGGTTAAACGACTGATCACAACACATACGCTTTAGACGTCTGGCTTATAACTGAATAATATAAAGTACTTAGAGCCCTCCAATCATCATTCACATAAAGTAATTATTTTCCGATTTCAATAGTTATGTAACCGCAATAACAACCTTCCACTATTCAAGTACATCTAATGTATGTAGAGAAAATCCCAGTCCTACATTAGTCAAACAAAAAATGTTCACGTTCTTTGCGCGTGTCAAAAAATTCCCCCAATTAGAATACACTTATTTTCAAAAGAAGACTTGTCTGTCTGTGACGTCATCTAGTGAGTCTTCCGGCAATCATTAATATAAAGTAATTATATTCTGGATTTCCCCAGTAACGTAACCGCAATAACAACCTTCCACTATTCAAGTACATCTAATGTATGTGGAGAAAATACCCGTCCTACATTAGTGAAACCTTTATGAAAGTTAATTGGATTCGAATTATATAATGTACACATTCTTTGTGCATGACAAAAAAATCCCCCCATTTAGATTACACTTATTTTTAAAGACAGACTTGATTGTTCGTGACGTTATCTAGTGGTGTATTTTTAAACTAGTGCATGTTTACTGTAATGGAAATTGATCGGGGCTCTACCTTGTAGTGTATTTTTAAAAACAGATTTGGGATGCTGCCTAATGATGTATTTTTAAACTAGAGAAAATTTTTGTAATAGAAGTTGAACTCTCTCTCTCTCTTTCTCGTCTCCCTCGACTACCCTCGACTCTATCGTCTTACACCCGTTTCTTGAGTTATTAGATTAGACCAATACATTTACAATATTAGGTTAGATCAATAAACACGGTTTTAGGTTATGTCAAGGCTTGCGAGTGAGTATTGACCTATCCTAAAAATCTTGCATTTATTAATCCAGTCTAATATTGTACGTGATGCATTCCAAAATTAATAGCTTTTTATTGTATTTCATTATTAGATATACATATATAAAACATTAAAAGCGCCTTTACATCGCACCTTTTGCAGAATATTTATGTTCTAGACATATTTGCTAAATACATACCAAAATTAACAATATATAACTACTTCATTTTCACCTTTCATGCTTATAATTTCTTATCTACACTAATTACACGTTGTTTCATTACGCTCCTTGACGTATTGCCGAGCCGAAGTCTCTTCATCATCATATGCATCTCATAAAACCATAAATCTAGTTTTATTTCCTTTATTTTCCTTAGCTGTGTGTCTGTGCGTCTGTGTGTCTGTGTGTGGGTACGTTGTGTGTTCTGTGTTGCGTGTGTGCGTGTGTATTGTGAGGTGTGCGTGTTTGCGTGTATGCGTGTGTGTGTGCGTGTGTGTGTGTGAAAACACCTACGTACTTAAGCTTGTTTTCATTTGGCTTAAAGCTAATTAGATTTTGGGAGAAATCCAGCGGCGGAGAGGGGGGATTTATTAGTGGCAACTTTTGGTTTATATCAAATATTTCAAAATATAAAAATACGTAAATATAGACCTTAAACATATCGACTAATTATGTTCTATGCATTTTTTTGTTATGACGCGGCAAAAAATTCTTTCTTTTCAATATCTGAATAACCATTAATTTTAGCAGAAAAGGGCAGGGCAGTCCGAACCTCGATATCGAACGTAAGCCCCTTCACGCGTAAGAGTTTTTGTGATTTTCATTACAAATCTCTTAATTCCAAAAAAAGAACTTAGCGTTTTTTACGCTCATCGTTCCGGCATCGTGATCTTCGCTGCTTCGGAGTTAACATCTGTCACTGCTTGCATACAGGTAATACGTAGAAGCGATCATTAGAGGAGCCACAGCCTAGCAGCAATCACCAACCGCTGGAATACAGTCGGAGCGAAGAACGTAAATAAAGAAGCATCCAGGACACCACCACCACCAATTACAGGATCGACGTCGGGTAAGACAATAGGTACCGTTTAATAAAAAATATTTTTTAATTAATTTTTATTTATTGTTTTGTTTTAACACTTGGTTTCCTCCTTTTTCTATTTGGGTCTCTGATTTATAAGTCTTTATACCTTGGGGGGTGAGACTGCACCCCGGCGGAGACCTGGCCTTTCTGTAAAACAATCCTTTTCTTTTTACTTTTTCAAAACCTAAACTGACAACCGTGATGGTTAAGCACGGTCACCACCGTGCTACCGTAACGGTTGTATCCCAAAACCCCCGATCCGCTCGTCCACCTACACCTACACTCGGAATACGCACACACCCTCGCCACACCACCACCATCCTTACGTACACGCTCCCAATCAAACGTCTCATCCATTTCTACCTCATCCACACACTACTACATCTCAACACACTCCACCGCCTCCACAAGTCTACGCAAACCCGCACACACACAAACCCGCACACTTTCACAAATCCGCCCTCTTACCCACACCTCCCGCTCTCAATCCTCGAGGTATTGCATCCTTCTCAACAGCCAATTCAGTTTTCGTCCCAACCGAACGTGTCACGATCCCTTGTTGAAGCTGCTTACAGAGACCACCAGAGCATTCAATCACAAGCAATGCAATTTGGGTGTGTTTCTGGACATTAAGCAAGCATTTGAAAGAATCTGGTACGCCAGTCTCCTGCACAAGGTCCGTAACCTCAACATTCCCGACCCCTTCTCCAAACTCCTACTCTCGTACCTGACTAATCGGTCAGTTCGGGTCAAAGTAGGGAAAACCTTCTCAGATCCTTTCCAACCCATAGCAGGCGTACCGCAAGGTTCTGCCTTAGCCCCGATCCTGTATATTATCTTCCAATCCGACATTCCCAAAGTCACACAACCCGCAGTTTGCGGATGACAGCACCTTCTGGACGGTTAATCGGAACAGCGAAACAACATCCCGCCTCGTATCCAAAACCCTTTGGAACTTCTCCAATTGGGCGAAATAGTGGAGAGTCTCCGTCCCACCAAAACCCAAACAATCCTCTTCTGACATCCTAACTACACCAAAGATAAGTTCCCGAACCTTGCCTCCAGAAATGTTTCCCTCACCCTAAACCAAGAAAGACTCCCACTCCAACAAGAAGTCACCTACCTAGGAATTCTCTTTACTAGAACCCTCAATTGGCTCCCCGATGTACAAAGAACACTTAACAGGATAAGAAACCGCGCAAACCTACTGGGCGCCCTCCGGGGTAGAATCAGAGGTTGCCACCCCAAAACACTACAACACACTTACAAAATATATATTCGCCCTGTTATGGATTTCCGAGCACCCATATACACGAACATGAACCCCAATCACCTTTCCTCTATTGCTTCCTGTGAACGCCGAATACTCAGACGCATACACAGGTTACCTCTCAGGTGCCCTAGCGACCTCACAACACAACACGCAAACACACCAACCATCACACACAAAATACAAACATTACCGAAAAACTTTGCATGTAAAAGAATCTTCGACGACACTATCCCCACCAAAGAGATCCTTACCACACCCTACAACTACTGTTTTCTCCAATTTCCACGAAGAAAACCTAAAATAAAATTCAAGCATCCCCGAGATCCTTACACAACTCCTTGACGACCTCCTCGAGGAGATAGAAGAATCCCTAGACAACATCCCATATGCCCCCCGCATACCCCCGTATATTCGATGACGACCCAGCAAGAAACCGGACGACAAATCTAATAATCACACTAAGCACGGCACACCCCACTAAACAACACAGACACTTCAGCCAATTAACGCATTATTAAATATTAAACAAGTAAATATTTTTTCTTTCTTTATACCAAAAATAAGCACATCTCATGATTGTAAACTATACAATAACACAAAACATCGCAACACCAACGAACATGGATTGAACAGGGCTGAAGAGGAGAAGGACTCCTGAACAGTCTACGAATAAGATATATATATATATATATATATATATATATATATATATATATATATATATATATATATATATATATATATATATATATATATATATATATATATATATATATATATATATAAACGTGTCCCAGATAACATTTCCAGCATGGGGATCTCGCTTATTATAAAAGATACAGATTTGGTTAAATTATATGAATTACTCCTAAGGATTAGTGAAATTATAGGACACTCTCCAATTTCCAAATTTCCATGTATTTTAAGACTTATGGCAAGAAAACGAAAAATGTCAAATTTCTTTTTCTTGTAATATATTTTTTTGTTATATTAGACGTATAAATTTTATTTGCACTTTCTTAAGATATTCTTTATGCAGAATTTAAATATCAATTTGGATTTTTTTGCACTTTCTATTTTTTAGTTTCAACCCCTAAATTATTTTTTTCTTATAGAACGAGAAGTCGGCTTTGAAATAATTGATCGTGTTTTTTTATCCTCTTTACAATGATATAGCACATGTACTATCTATTTTTAAAAACAACAAAGAAAATTAAAAAAAATGTATTTTATTAAAGACTCTAACAATAAGTAGGCCGTGAAACATGAAAACACAATCGAATTTAATGTCACTTAAAAATTATTCGTTCCAGAATATGTTTGTGTCAAACATGGCTTTATTTACTAATACTGAAAAGTTTGATATGTTGAGTTGTTACATCTTGTCTCATAAAAACAGTATAGAAGCTGAACGGATGTACTTGAGGCTGTATCCTGAAAGAAGGCAGCCCAGTGCTCATACGTACAGAAATTTGGTAATTAATTTAAAAGAATATGGTTCATTTTCAAAACCTACTAGAAATCCGAAATTACGGGATGAAGATGCAGAACTAAATGTATTACAATCAGTTATTGAAAATCCTTCAACATCTGTTAGAGAAAATGAACATAACACTGGTATTTCGAAAACTACATCACAAATAATTTTAAAACGTCACAGGTATTATCAGTATAAGTACACCATTATGCAGGGACTTAGAGATGGAGATCAGGCGAGAATATTACAATTTTGCCAATGGTATGTTAATCAATGTGAGAATAACGATAATTTTCCAGCTACGATTTTGTGGTCTGACGAAAGCAGATTTACAAATAATGGCCTTTTCAATCGACACAATATTCACTTTTGCGACCGTGAAAATCCTCACGTTGTTAAGGAAAGTCGGCATCAAGTGAGATTTGGTTTTAACGTCTAGTGTGTCATTTTAGGCGCTAAACTTATTGGGCCCATATTTTTTAACGAAACATTAAATAGTGAAAGGTATTTGAATTTACTACAAACTGATTTAGACAATAAACTTGATGATTTACCACTGATTGAGAATATTAATATCTGCTTCCAACAAGATGGCGCCCCACCCCACAATTCAAACATCATCAGCAAATATCTTAATAATCGGTTTCCAAATTCATGGATTGGTAATCGAGGGCCGATTTTATGGCCACCCAGATCTCCAGACTTAACGCCCTTGGACTTTTCCTTTGGGGCTACGAAAAAATCGAGTGTACGTGCAAACATTTGAGAATGCCGAAGATCTTCGTGAAGCTGTTCTTGCAGCATTTGGTAGCATTAAACGCCAAAAACTACGCAGAGCAATTACGTCGACACTACGCAGGGCACAATTACGTTTAGAACGGAATGGTCAATTGTTTGGACATCTTTTATAATTGGATAATTATCTCCAATACTATTACCTGCTTAACTCTTGTTATCTATTATTTGTCGTTTTCTCATGTTTCACGGCCTACTTATTGTTAGAGTCTTTAATAAAATACATTTTTTTAAATTTTCTTTGTTGTTTTTAAAAATAGATAGTACATGTGCTATATCATTGTAAAGAGGATAAAAAAACACGATCAATTATTTCAAAGCCGACTTGTCGTTCCATAAGAAAAATTTAATTTAGGGGTTGAAACTAAAAAATAGAAAGTGCAAAAAAATCCAAATTGATATTTAAATTCTGCATAAAAAATATCTTAAGAAAGTGCAAATAAAATTTATATGTCTAATATAACAAAAAAGATATTACAGGAAAAAGAAATTTGACATTTTTCTTTTTCTTGCCATAAGTCTTAAAACACATCGAAATTTGGAAATTGGAGAGTGTCCTATAATTTCACTAATTCTTAGAAGTAACTCATCTAATTTAACCAAATCTGTATCTTTTATAATAAGCGAGATCCCCATGCTGGAAATGTTATCTGGGACACGTTGTATATATATATATATATATATATATATATATATATATATATATATAAGCTATAAATAAGTAAATACTAACAATACGCATGAGCATACTAATAAAAAAAAATCAGAAAATGTGTTGACGTATTTTTTAAAGAAAATTTAATTTTACACAAGCTTTCTTTATAAAGCTTTTTAATACACCACAAGGTAAGTCAAAAAATTAATTAAATATGAGTGAAAATGATTATACTGAATAACTGATATCTTATAGAAGCGGCTGGCTATGGATTTTTTTTAAGTTAACGTATATATTAATATCTATCCGACATGAAATTTTAAACGTCATCCTGACAGCTTATCTTTTTGTTTTAACTGTTACCTCGTTATGAAGGTACAAAAAAGAGGTTGCATTGTTACCCTAAAAAAATACAATTCAAATTATTTTATTTCTTTTAATTTTTTAAGTTAGCATCTAGATGTACATTAACCTCTGTTAGACATAAGGTTTTAAAGGTCTGTTTGACATAGATTATTGTTTCTGTTTTTACAATGTTGCATATTTACGTAATTAATTTATTATAAAAGAGGTTGCATAATTATCCTAAAAAAATTGTTATTAACATAATTTCATTTCTTTTAATTTCCATTTTGTAGGTTGGAAGGTCGTGTGGTGTTCCACACCCAGATATTTGTATACCAATTTATGCACCGTCAATAAGAAGTAAATAAACGGTTAGCCGGTATCTTAAAAAATACTTTGGTACAGATGATATATGACCAGATACAAGGAAATGAATGCTGAAAGCCACTTTCGAATTGAACTAAATTAAAAATGTTCACGTGTTCCCATCGTTAGGTTCGACGTATATAATTGGGATAAGAACCCCATTTTGACCCTCGAGCCAGCAAAAAAGAATAATTTTTATTGAAACTAAAAGTTAAGAAAACTAAATATGTGGTTTCAAATTGAATCGTTTCGTCCGTGATCATTTTAGATAAAGAGAAATCTTAATTTTGCACGTTTGCACTATTTCAAATTTTGGGCTTTTGGTTAAAAGATAAGAGTTACAAAAAAATTAAGCAGATCAAAACTTAATTTGTGAAAGAATAATTCTAATTAAAAACTTTTTTAGAACTTACCTTAAAACTTCATCATTATCCAAATGGGCTGCCATTATACCTTATCCAAATTGTTTAACTTTAAAATTTTAAGGCCAGTATAAAATAATTTATTTTCAACTTTACATAGATACATTTAAAATATGAATTTATTTACGAGTTAGGTAACAAAATATATTTCCTGCCAAATACGCCTATCATCAGAAAATACACAATTAACAATGACATAACAAAGTTACACAAATTACAAAGTGAAAAGTAAATGGCGCTAACTAAAATCAAATTACTTTATATAAACAGGTACATAAGTTTTTATCAAAAATCTTAAATATTAATAGTTATTGCAACAAAGCTAAAATTACAATATACCTGGTGTTGGATTATTTTTCCCCATATCATATTACTGTAAAGTATAAATGATCGCCATAAATATGTAATGTGCGACAAGCAGCCGCCACTAATAAAAACAGAGAAACAGTCACATAGCTTTTAAATTGTTACAAATGTGATACAGACTACCTTTATAACGAGAAATATCAAATAGCAAACCAATACCCTTATTCAATTCCCATTTAGTACCACCACCTGGTATATGAACATATTCTGAGCGACGTCAGCTAGGAGCGTAGTATTACTGAAATCGTCGAAACAGATCAATATATTCATTGCTGAATTTGTGAAATATATTCGTAAAAAGGATTGAGCTTTTTTAACCCGCACGCTATCCTCAGTTATACTACGAATCTGGCAGAGCTTTATATAATTTAATTTCCAAAAACAAATATAAAAACATTAAAATATAATTTTTTACATTATGCATTATAGTTAAATATCACACATAATTCGTGGAAGTGGTTAACAGCAAAGATTGACTTAGTTATAAATTCTAAATTAAATTGCTAAGCTTCACCGAAAGATACAACGAATTACTATTAAAATTAGAAAATATACTAAAGATAATTCTGGAGACAAGCTGCTTCCTGTATCAGGATTGTTGTTGTTTGTTGACGGAGCAAAGACAACTGTAAAGAAAACAGATTAAATAATTGTTACATAATTTGGACACATTCAATACTGTTAATTATGTTAGTTTAAATATCAAGTACCCTTAACGATAGCTTAAGATAATTACTTCTACACTAAGGATTGAAAATATTTGTAGATCGAAGACATTTAAAATTTTAATGAATGATCTTCGCGTTATTTGAGATGACGATATTCAAATTACAAAGTATTGGTCTTGTAAGTGAACGTATCTGGGGATTTTATACCATTTCTCTAAAATATTATTAGCACTGATTGTAAGTAACGCAATTTTTAAATACAGTGGGCTTTTTATTTAATACTTTACATATAATGTAACAAAATACCTTTGCATAATCCCATTTCTAATTGTTGTCACCAACTAGACCAATCCATAGTTGTTAGGATATTTCAGTACAAATAATGTTAGGTATTAAATTTTGTAGACGAGTATTTTCACACGAAGAACTTTTTATTTTATTTTACGACGCATAACTTACGTTACGTTACTGATAAATTTTACGTATCATATAACACCGTTAACAATGGTTTGAAACCAAGAATGAAAATATTTAAATATTTAAAGAATGTTTTAAATGTAAAATATAAAAATTGTAGGAACGCCTCTGCATGCTACCGTATTTGTAACTTAAAATGTAAAACAGTAGTGCCTACAATCTGAAGTGACTAATTCATTCACATTTGAATACAGAGTAATTTGTTTTTCACAAAAGTTAGAATAATGGCAATTTCACAGAAAATTGAAAGTTAAATATCTTGGAATTTCAAAATTTTTGCGGGAAAACTTAAAGCCCTTCTGCGGAAGCAACATAAACAGTTTAACTATTATTTCAATGTGAGGTTAAATTAATTTCGAAGATTATGATTTCCTTTTAGTAAAACAATTTCACGAATATTGAGTTTCTGGAATTAAATTTATTACGTTTGCTGAAGCAGGTCATCAGGTGTTTTCTATCCACGATTTCTATCCATGGTCTCTCTTTTCACTTCAACATAACCAGCTCCTTCCTTCAAGTCATCCGTGCACTTCCGCTTTCTTCTTCCGCTCTTCCTTTCTCCATCCACTGACTCTTCCTGAACATCTCTTACCAAACTATTTCCTCTTATAACATGCGCAAACCAATTTATCTTCCTTTTCCTAATATTTTAATAGGCCTTTCTTTCTCCCACCCTTTTTAATACTTCTTCATTTCTTACTCGATCCGGTCACTTGATTTTCAACATTTTCCTCCACACCCACATCTCAAATGGTTCTAATCCATTCTCCATCTTACTGCTTATTGTCTATGTCTCACAGCAGAAAACTCCATATAAAACACTTTGCTAACTTCTTCCTCAGTTCCAAGCTTAGTATTAAACAACTTTCTTTTCCTGCTATACGCCTGTTATACCATTCCTATTCTCATTTTAACTTTTCTCTCCAGTCCTGTGTTAACTCCGTGCCCATGTTTCTATACCTTTTCACTTGTCCTAGCTTTTCTCCTCTCACTTTTACGTCTATATTTTCTTCTTCTAACTCTTATAGCCTTGGTCTTATTGTAGTTAATTCTGAGACCATACATTTCCTCACATTTTCCAGGCGTTTAACATATTGTATAGTTCAGTGTTTTTCAGCAAATATTATATCATCAGGAAACCTAAAACATTGTGTTTGTCGTCCTCCAATAGTAATTCCTTCAAAAGATTTCAAACATTCTTCCACCATCTCTTCCAAGCACATGTTAAAAAGGTTGGAGATATACAAAATCCTGTCTTACCCCCCTTCCGATGTCAAACCATTCTGTCATGTTCCTACCCTCATCGTTACCTTCAGATTCATGTACAGGTCTGCTGATTAACCTTCTCTCTTTTCAATCCACTCGTTTAACTTTCAATATACCATCAGATTTTCATACTTGACGCAATCAAATGCTTTTCTCCAAATCTACTCCGACACATACTCATTTTCGTTTCTTCGTTATAAGTACCTTTCACCAATCGTTCTTACTACCGCGTTTGCATCTCTTGTTTCCACGCCTCCCTGAATCCAAACTGTTCTTGCCCTATGCTTTCCTCCATGATTTTTCTCAATCTTTTATCTAAGACCCGAAACAATATTTTTGCCCTGTGACCTATTATACTTATAGTTTTAACAAAATCTTCTGACCATTGCCCATTTTCATAGATCTTATTATACAATTCCTTTACTTTCAAACCTTTTCTTCACGCTCAAATAATTAATCAGTTCGACTGGTATTCCGTTTCTCCTGAAGTCTGACCATTCTGCATGTCCTTTAACGATAGTTTTATTTCACTTTCTAGTATCCTATGCCATTTGCCATCCTCCTGAACTTCCTTCTTTTTCTAAAACTAAATTTTAGGTTTCTCACTAGCCTTCTATTAATTCTTTCCACCTTGTAAGCACTTCACTCACTTCTGTCAACGTTCTACCATCTTTGCTTTCTATTTACTTTGCTTATTTCCCTTGTTTTTTATTTCCATCCCATGTTAAACTCTTCACCTTGTTATAACCAGATCACGTCTTACTTGCCCATCGAAATCTTCTATTTGCTTACATTCTGCCTTAAACATTCCTCTAGCACTAAAGTTTCTGTCTTTTACACCTTGCTTAACCTTCTGTACAATTTTTTACCTTCCTCTGTATTTTGTCTTTTATACTTTCTTCTTTCCTTCATTAATTCTGTCATTTCCGATCTTATCCAAGGTTCTTGCTATTTCCCCTTTCTTGTAACCTATCTTGTTTTCCGCCACTTTTTTATTGCAACCTTAAACCTAATCCAACATTCTTCGCGCTGTTATTTTCAATCTTGTCAAATTCCCTTTCATATTCTTCTAGGTCGTGCTTGTCCATTCTTTCAGTTTCTCTAAGTTACATTTTCTCCTTTGTTTAGGGTTTTTAGTCTTTTCAGTCTTATACCTATTTGTCACTAAAAGGATATGGTCACTGTTTATGTCTGCCCCCGGAAGACCATGTGATTTGCTTAGACCGTTTCTAAATCTTTCTTGTATTAAGATAAAGTATATGCGCCTTTTGCACCTGTCACCGTAATTTCCACGTATACAGCCATCTCTTGTGATTTTTGTTTGTAATAACCATTTTCCCTTCGTTACAAAATTCTATTACAAGTTCTCCTCTCTCCTTCCTATTTCCTACTCCATAATCACCTACAATCCCCTCCACCTTCCCTTCACCAACACTCGCGTTCCAATCTCCCATAACTATTTTACAGCATCCTTTGCCTTCGTCTTCCAATACTGATGTTATTGTCTCATAAACCTCATCTACTTCCAATTCCATAAATTTTACAGCTTTCGCATCGTCTACCTTGATTATTAATAGCTTTAACTTGCATCATCTTCAAGCAATTATTTCGATCACCCTTGCTAAATCATCTCATTTCAATGCTTTTTTTCACTCTTTCAGGTACTAATCGATCCCTTCGTCATCCATCTAACTTCTCACTATAATAGAGGTAGCATTTTTCGGTCCATCTTACTTCTCCACTATAATCGGGTATGCCTCACTTATCTCCTTCGATGTCCATTCTATTTATTTCCATTTTCTTCATTTTTATTCTTTCTACTTTTCTAACAATGTTCTATCGTTCCAAGTCCACTCTTAACTTTTTAATTTTCCTTTAATTCCTCGGTATTGCCTCCATCCGGAAGTAATCCGAATGAAGCTATTATCGAAGATTCATATACGAAGATACTCAATAAGTAAGTTTATTTTCTTGAGACTTTGATGAATTAATTCAGTATGCCTTTAACTATAAATAATAATAAGTTTGAATACTAAATTTTAAATTATTGAAATAATTTCATATAGGAAAACGATTTTACAGATATGCGAAGTAAGCGTTGCTTAATGATTAAAACTATAGTTTTTTGTAAAATGTTTAAGGTAAAAACTAAAAGAGTGCCCGAACTTTTTATTTCGCGTTGGGAGACGTCATATGCTAAATCTTGTATGTCCTATAGATTGTTGGTCGAATTTAAATTTAGAGGGTAAAACGTGATCCTTTTAAGGACGTAGAAATTTGTCTATAAAAGGAAGTTCGATGGAGGGAATAGGTAGTCTCCAGGCAATTTTTAGACAATTACGACGTGAACCTAATGCGCAACTTTCAGTGCGGCTAAACATAAAGTTTGTTTTGGGCATCACAAGATTTTTGTTCTGTGGTTTGGTTTTAAAACTACTTATACCTATGAGGGACAGAATAAATAAGCATATGTAGAAATATTTAAAATTAGTGCTGTCTATGAAAGCTTTGTTGAAAGAGAACGTCACCGAAAAGTAATAAAAGTGTAACTTAACAGTAACTATACAGCTACTATACGTATTTTATGGCTGTATAGTTGAACTTTTACTTAG
This sequence comes from Vesta saturnalis, assembly GCA_036346205.1. Taxonomy (NCBI): domain Eukaryota; kingdom Metazoa; phylum Arthropoda; class Insecta; order Coleoptera; family Lampyridae; genus Vesta; species Vesta saturnalis. The sequence continues at coordinate 1,038,189 of JARFJB010001071.1, forward strand.
TCTGTTTTATCGTATAGTAAGATCTCTGTTCTCCCAATTGTTGTATATATTATAAACCAAATTGTTAACAGGTTATTCTCCTCCAACTTCGATACTAATTTGTCGATATTGTATTCAGTCGTTTGTTTAATCTCTAATAATATAGCATTTTAACTTTAAAGCAATAGTACACCGTTGTTTATGGCATATAAGCTCAGGTTTTTTCTCTGTAAAAATTTGTTTGTATTAAAATTGATGGTGTTTCCGTTGTAAAAGTAATAATAATTGACGTCTTTCTGTTTATGAAATAATGCTACTTTATTTTAGCCTCAGACATGTAAGTTTTATTAATAGATTATTTAATGCATGACAGTCTATATAACAATATTTATCTTATTCTTGTTCCAGCTGTCTTGAAAAGAAGATGATGTTTTCAACATAAATTGATCAATTTGAATTAACATCAAAATTATTTATATATATATATATATATATATATATATATATATATATATATATATATATATACATAATTGGCAATGTCAATATCTTGCGAGCTTGGTTGCAATTGTCACGAGAGTCAATCCCAGCTAGTATGCGTATGGCTTTACGTTGCAGTTTAAAAATAGTTATCCACGAATAACTCTGAGCCCAAACTAAAATGGCGCAATTGCCTCGCATTGCGATTTATAGTTTAACCGCGTGTTGATGACGCAACCCAGGAATCTAGCGTTGGGCACAAACTTAGAACCACAATCAACGATTTAGCTATTTGTTGGAAAGTACATTATTGCCGTTTTAGTTGCATTGATTTTAAGTTTATTAGGTGCACACCAACTCTTAATCAAGTTTACGCTATCAATCGATATACTGAGAGCTGAATTTAATCACTGTGAGTGGAAAGAAGAGTCGCATCGTCTGCGTAAAGGGTACAGGAGATGTCACGAGATAAACATAAAGCCATGACATTAATACAAATAATTCCAGTGGTTTCAGCCAGTTTTTTAGAAAGTTCTTGTTTAAAGAGAACACGATGAGTTCTATTTTTGAGATATGTTGAAATTAATGAGCAACTTAAAGGGTGAAAATTATACATACATCTGAGGTTCTTGATAGGATATCCTGAATGATGCAGTCAAATGCTTTTGACAGAACAAGATAGGTCGCTACAGAGAGCATTTTTTAATCAGATCCTGCTAATATACTGCTAGCGAATTCCATAATAGCGTTAGAAGTATTTTTTGCTTTACAACACCGATTGCTTGTGGTGAAAGAGTCTGTTGTTCTCTAAATATGACATTATATGATTTTATACAAGACCTGTTTCAAAGATTTTAGAGAATATAGGTAAGATGGAAATAGACAATTCACTTTGCCTTTGTTACCATTTTTAGGAATTTGTATAATTATTGCAGTTTTTAATATTTCAGGAAAGTTTCCTGAGTTAATTATAGCGTTAAGAATTATCTTTAGGGTCTCGACAAATAAGCTAATATTTCTTTTAATTAGGTTAGAACTTATAATATATAATTAAAAGTGATTAGTAATAAGCTGCATTTTCGTGATCACCTTCCTTTTACCGAGACGCCTAACGTTTTCTCTGCTAAAATTTTCGATAATTGACGTAAATGTAAAATGTAAACATGTCGAGCATACGATTGTAAAAATGTTATTAGTAACAATTAGCCTTTTAGATATAATGATAATACACACGAAAAACCATGTGGCGTACAAAACCGATGGATTGAAGAGGGGGACCCCCACTCTCAAAATTTCAGGTTCACAGGTTGAAATTAGTGATGCCTACACAAGAAAACAATTAAAAATGTATACTAAGAATTCGGGCTCTGTCCGTCACTTTTAAACAAGTTATTTCGTTTAGTTTCGGGCTGATTGAACTAAAAATGATTGAAATACTCTTATAAATATTATTTTTCTTTGGAAATATGCTATAGCAAGCGCATTTCCGACAATTTCTAGAATAAAAAATCATTTTATAGCAAATTTTTACGAAAATCGAGATATGTAATTGAACTGTTCAATAATTAAAAACTATTATTAATTTTGTTAAATACGTAAATAAAAGATTTACCTCGAGTAGGATTTGAACCTACAACATGTACCGCTCTCGCAAAGTTAGCTATTGAGGTATAAACGCCACTTGATGTAAATTTTGTCTTTGTGTATGTAGAACTGATGTAAGTTCTAAATATGATGTGAATCCTTGCGATATTGCAGGCTCACATTCCATTAATATAAGTAATTTGATTGTAATCTCATTATATTTAGAATTTACATCAGTTCTACATACATAAAGACAAAATTTACATCGATTGGGACTTGAACCTTGATGGTGCAGTTGGTTAGCGCGGTACTCTAGCAAAGTACAGGTCATAGGTTCAAATCCTACTCGAGGTAAACTTTTTATTTATGTATTTAATAAAATTAATAATAATTTTTAATTACATATTTGCTTTAGAACTTATTCGTTCATCAAAAAACTTACAATAATTGAACTTTACAACTTATTCGTTCATTACAATACTTATAACAATTGAACCGTTTAATTGTTTTATTTTTAAAAACATCTTGAAAAATTGTATAATTTAAGTTGTTAATTTATAAAAATCGTATATCAGAATTTATTAAAAAATAATTTAAAAAGATTAAGGTTAGTAAGTATCTATCATTGAATTAACCATTGTTGCAGGTAATCTTTCAATTCTTCCATTTTAGTAATTTTTGTTTACTGATTTTGTTTCAATATTTTAATTATTTTTTATAATTTCATTATTTTTAACAACAAAGACTTTTCTGATAAAGAAGATGATAATGATGGTAGCAGTAGGAAGGTGAGTACACGGATGAGTTGGACGAAAATTAAATTAATTTTTGGAATACTTTCTTATTTGGTTTTACAGTGAGTAAAAAGATTTTACTTTACAAAAACAACACTTTTATATTTAATTTTTTAATACAATTTGTTTAATCATGAAACCTATATTTATTTAAAAGATATACAGAGTTATTTTTTTACAATTTTTTATGTAATTAAATTAAAGATACTTACTAACCATAATATTTGAAATTATTTTTATTCAATTTTGATATACGATTTTTATAAATTAGTAAATGAAATTATACAATTTTTCAAGAAGTTCTTAAAATTTTGAGAACTATTACACAGTTCAATAATATATAATATTTACATATATCGATTTTCGTAAAAATTTGCTATAAAATGATTTTTTATTCGGGAAATTTTTGGGATATTGTCGGAAATACGTTTGCTATAGCGTTTTCCTAAAGAAAAAAATTCCTAAGAGTATTTCAAATCATTTTCAGTTTAATCAGCCCGAAACTAAACGAAAATAACTTTCAACGTAATTTGTAGGCAGACATGAAAATCGCCTTTCAGAAAAAAATTAGGCGGTTACCAATCACTAATTTCAGCCTGTAAAAATGACATGTTACCAGTGCCCCTCTTCAAACCAACGCTTTTGCATGCCAAACGGTTTTTCGTGGGCATTATCATATTATCTCGAAATATAGCTAAAAGAGTAATTGTTACTAAAAACATCTGTTATAATTATATGCTCGACATGTTTATAGCCCCCGAAAATTTCGTACCCATTATCGAAAATTTTCGCAGAAACACGTTAGTGGTCTCGGTACAAGGAAGCTGCTCACGAAAATGCAGCTTGTTACTAATCACTTTCGAAAAAGGGCCATGAATCCTAGGCTATTAGTCCGTGTAGATTTCTACACCGACTATTTTTATTTTTAATATGTAACGCGCCAAATCGATTTCGGATATTTTCGTATCGACGTTATATTGATTATTCGAAAAATTACCTTTAGATTGAAAAGTTATGTTTGTCGATTTGCTATTTACTCGTTATTTGTTTCGTTAACATAACTTATCTGAATGTTTGGCATACACTGTTTTACATTTATAAACTACTTAAACGTCCTATATCGATTACATTGTTTTTAGTTTCTCAAAAGTTCATACTAGCGCCAATGTTCAGGGTTCGGATTAGTTTAAAAATAATTTGCTTACATATATCTGTTACTTTGCCAAATTACCGCTAAATGGTATCATTAATTTACATTTTATTGGAAATTGTGTATTTAACATTTTAACAATAGTTTTGGTAACGATCAATATAACAAAATTTGATTGAATAACGTGTTGAGTTCCCCATTTTCGGTGAAATTGAGCGTTTTTAAGAAAAATCTCTTTTCCTGTTTTAAATCGAATTATCTTCAGATATACGAGAGATATTTTCATAGTTTATGTATTGCTACCTGTTGTTGAGGTACTAAATAACGCAATTGGGCGGATATACACACACAACAATATATATATATATACATATATATATATATATATATATATATATATATATATATATATATATATATGAATTTTGGTTTCCCCTTAAGGGTAAGCCATATGTTTTCTTTCAATCCACTAAATATCACTAGCTAAAAACTAAAAAGGAAAAAAAAACAAAACGTAAAACTTCTTGGAGCTCAACTTACATCTTAAGGTAAAGCTATGGTCAGAGTATTACTTTGCACTTATTCGTGGTATGTTCTTTCTTCCAGTATTTATTGCTTGCTTCTCGTTACACGTTTCAACTAGATGTTCGAGGTAGCATCGTTTTAACCTGTACTCTCCTATACACATTGTAACGAAGAGTGAATCTTGCGGATAGCTAGAGATAGTGGTTAATTATTCATCGGACAAGGTCAGGCTATTCTAATTGTATTATGCTTCCCTTACAACAATGCAAAAGTAGGTACGATAGACGTTTATAATTAACAACACTACCTTTTTTTGTATACAACGTACTGCTACAACCTAATTACCTTATTAAAATTTTCGTTGTTTACACTTGTTTTGAACTGAGATAAAGGTTATAGTGTATATTGCACTCGAATATCGCTCACGATTCAAGAATTACTAAAATGTCTGTGATTTTTTTGTATTAAAAACGATCGTAACGTTAATTTGTTTTTTGGGTTGGTTAAAATAGCCTATTTCTGCTTACTGTTCTATGATTTCCAGAACCACACCCAAAAATTTATATTAATGTTGCCATCCATTTTATTATTGTCACCAGACTTATCTGTTATTAGCGCAGAAGCTGTTAATCTAGTTATTATTATATACCGGTTGTCCTTGCATTCTGGTCATTTTACTGCAGTATTTATTTAACAATTACTAACGGGAAAACATAATTCTTTTAAATTATTGTTTTAGATTTAAGTATTTATTTGGAAATATTTTATATAACTATATTACTATCGATTATTTATAAGGAATTTGTGTAAATTAAATATTTCGTTTGTGAAACAACGGCAATTCAAGTTAATAAAAAAAGAGTTTGTCGAAGTATAACTAGGTAGGTTGAATTTCCTTGAAAGTACTTTCAAACAAACCAGGGAAGGCAGTTTTAAAGGTCAAATTTTTTTTGTTCAAAAAGAATTTTCAATATATAGATATTAAGTTAACTTGATTCGGTGTGAAATATTAATTATTAATTGTGCTAAATTTCTTGTGGGTTTAGAAAGAATTGATTAAATGCATATATAATTAACTTGCCTTGACCTGTAATGAATTATTAATTCTTAATTATTTATATTGGTTTGTGATAACCGTTTGGCCAAATCTATTTAATGTAAGGTTACCACGGTAATTTCTGTTTGTTTCTTATTGCTTCCTTTCTTCCCGTTTCAAGCTTTACAAGGCTCTAGCTCACAAAATCATAATTTTCCCTTATTAAAACTTGTGGCGCTCAAGCTTTGCTCAGTTACGTGTACTACTACAACTTCATCCTTTTGTCTCTAACCTAAATCAATCTAATAATTATCTACGCTCCAAAACACCCACGCTATCCAAGTGCTCAACGGTCATTTATATTTATTTATTAGTCGTAGGTTAGACAAGTGACATAAGTTTCTGGCGCCCAACGTGGGGCCCGAGTTTTGGAGTACGATAACATTTTTGCTTTACTTAAAAATTTTTCTTTTGCTTATCTTAAAAATTTGGAACCAAAACGCCAACGGGTTCCTGATCTATTGCTTTACTTTACTTCTGAATTTTTCCTCTTCGGTAAAGATGGCTGGCACACTTCGTTTTGATATAAATCGTCTTATGAAGGCTGAATTGATTTACCAATTGTTAATTAGGGGTTTAGACTGTAATGCTAATGTCGAGTTCTTACGTAAGTCGGTACGTAGCGCGAGACTACTTGATGCTAACAAATCTTTTGCCAATTTCATTGGCGGAAGATGAAACTGCTTTAGAGACTGCTATTAGCCAACTACATACTGGTGATTGCACTTCGTCTTCTTTCATTCGCCTAAGTACGCTATTGCTTCATGCGCAAAGGCGATGTGAACTTATGATACCTAATGTGGACACTGAAATTACGCGGAAAAATCAATTTTTGGTCGAAATACAAAATTACCGATCCGACCTTGAACAAAAAAACAGTTTGAGTTGATTTACCAATTGTTAATTAGGGGTTTAGACTGTAATGCTAATGTCGAGTTCTTACGTAAGTCGGTACGTAGCGCGAGACTACTTGATGCTAACAAATCTTTTGCCAATTTCATTGGCGGAAGATGAAACTGCTTTAGAGACTGCTATTAGCCAACTACATACTGGTGATTGCAGTTCGTCTTCTTTCATTCGCCTAAGTACGCTATTGCTTCATGCGCAAAGGCGATGTGAACTTATGATACCTAATGTGGACACTGAAATTACGCGGAAAAATCAATTTTTGGTCGAAATACAAAATTACCGATCCGACCTTGAACAAAAATGAAAAAGGGTAAGCGCTTCTCGCGGTTTAACTCACCAGTTTATGTTCTCGGTTATCCCGGAACTATTAAAGGAAATACGTGCTCGTAAACAAGAGTTATCGTCTGGGAAAGATTTAGCCACGTTACTTAAAACAAAATTTCTACCGTTAGATTATGATGAACGGCTACTGGATGAGATTAAATCTAATACTATGTGTTCTTCAGAAACCATAAGTATTTATGTAGGTGTCATGCAGTCTTTTTCAACGACCCTGTGTTTCACTTCCTGACTATAAACAATTATACAATGTACTCCGTAATCTAACACCATTTTATCAAAATGCTTTAGCTTTAACTGACGTGTCTACGCTTTCCCAACTTATAGTTTTAGGGAAAAAGATCGAACAAAATAAATACTTTATGGAATCTTTTAAAACTTCGCAACTTTTAGAACATAGTTCAGCCTATGTCGACTCATCTTCTGACTTCCCTAAATCTGCTACTTCTTCTCGATCACCATCGGGAAAACCAAGTACTACTGTTGACTGTCAACCTTCTAACATACCTTCAACTACTGTCACTCTTCGAAGCTGGAATTGCTCTGGGAGTGGACATACCTCACAACGTCGTCCAAAATCCCCAAAAAAACATTGTTATGGCTGTGGTAAGCCTGGTTTTACAAAAACTACTTGCTCAGTGTGTCTCTAAGCAGGAAAACTAATTACTGAATCTTCTAACCGAGGAGAGGATTCTACATTATCTTTAATCTCGGAAAGTACTTTCTCTGGTGTACCTGATTCGCGTCGTATCCTTGTTGATTATACCTTTTCTAGTGTCTGTAACGATGAACGACCATATCTCAATGTCAAAATTTATATCTAGTTTTGCTTTTCAGGGTCTTTTGGACTCTGGCAAGTCAGTTAATAAAAAAAGAGTAAGGTAGGTTGAATTTCTCCTTTTCAGGTTAACCCTTGATAGTGTTTTCAAACAAACCAGGGAAGGCAGTTTTAAAGGTCTTTAACCTTTCAAATTTTGTTTGACAAAATGACAAAATCGTCGGCGGTTAACGACGTTTGGGTAAGTGTATTACAGTTTCTGCATGAATTTATAATTGGCCACATTGCCTTAGTTGAATTCCTGGAGTTTGCATAAATCTGTCATTAGTTGTGATTTGAGCACGTTTAATAATTTCCTCTGCATATATTGAAAATACGTTTCTTGATTGCACACAAATTAGCTAAGCGATATTTTTATACAGGAAAGTAAACAGTTTGAGTTTTTCCTTAAGATTTCTGAGATGATTAAGTTTTAAATGTACATTTCTTATTAGGAAAGCATGGCAGAAAATCATTGTAGAATGTATTAAAAAAAAACAAATAAAGAATTTCCACACATTTGTTCCGATATTAAAGCATTCCAGTGATGCCGTGTAAACATGGAAAAAACTTGATGTAGCCAGCTTATGTTAAATTATTTCTATATACGGATTAGACTTTAGCGAACTAGATAAACTTATTTCCTCACCAAGATGATCTGGAAGGCCCGTTTCATACGTGTCCGAGGTGTAAGTAGTAGTAGAAAAATTAAAAAAAATGTTGTCAGTACAACTTTCACCGCGTGTAGGTGTAAAAATTGTTTGTCTAAGGTTGTATCTTAATAGCAATAGTTAGAGTCAATACCTAGCTCTAAAAAGTTAATGTTAAAATCTCCTAATATAACTACGCTGGATATCAGTAGTTTTTCAAGAACTATTTCTAAATTATTGCAAAACAAATTAAAATTTCCTTGAGGGATCTATAAATTGTTGTGATTACTGTATTTCAATTAATTTGTAAAGCACAAACTTCAAAATGAATTTCAACAGAAATGTGATTAATGAAAGATGAAGCTTCCACCTTATAGTTGTTTTTTTTTATACTCCACCATGAACGCGTTGGATCTGCAAAAATAAGTAGCAGCACTGCAAGTACCAAATTTTAAATCACTTATTAAATGTATATTTATAAAGCTGTTGTTGTATACAAAAATGATTCTACAGTCGCTTGAGAAAAATCTCCCACTCAAAACGTTTTCCAGCCAAATTAATAAACAACCACCATAGTTTTTTAGGGTAGGAGTAGGCACAACCCTTACGCCTGTGCTCACTTTAATTTTTAAATTATACGATAACGCAATAAAATTGCCATATAAAAGTAAATAGTAACACGGTGAGCAGTATGAAAGCACATATGTCGGTAGAAAGTACAAATTTAAAAGTCCCGCCATGGAATGTTCGAGCACCAATTTCGTTTATAGCAGAAAATAAGTAAACCCAGATTTGGGAAACTCCTTTACGTATACACTTTTGCGATAGTTAGTTTGATAACAAGTTTACAAAGGAAAGGCAGTAAGAAAACCTCGAGACCTTTTGTCACTTCCGGTCGCGCCAAAACGATTCAAGCTTAGCAAAAGCTCAAAATAAATGCCTGTTTTATTGCCTTCGTTTAAGACTGCTTCGAGGATTGTAGGAATAAAACCTAGGCCGCAATACCAATTCCAGGATAAAGAAGCGTTTCTCCAAGATTACAAAATTCAAGGCTTTCAAATTCCATGAAGCAGACAGCAGAGAGGTAGGGAGCTTTATATTTTGTCCGGAGTATCAAGTAGAACGACTGAGAAAGAAATCAGTGTTACTAAAATAAGTCCAAGGTAAAACATAACGTTCCTGGACTATTCCCGTCCATCCCTTCCGCGCATTCAAATATTTTACATCCGCGTGGTCACAATCCTGATTAAACTAACTGACCGGCATTTTTAATTTTGTGGCAAACGTTAGTCTTTCTCCCTCACTTTGTGTACGTAACAACATATTACTTTTGTAAAAACCCAAATTTTATTAAAATTGAAAGGCACAGCGTAGCCGGCCATATTTTAACCCATTTTTATCTTGCATAACGTTGGAATGCGAACTGGTAGCAAAATGCAGTTTTCACAGAAGCGTTTCGAAAAGCTTGTTTTTGACACTATTATTTTTTGTTATACCGAAAAGAAAACGGCCGATAGCCGGGTACAGACCAACTGTGTTATTTTAAACGGAAACACTGTATGTTTTGCAGTATTCTTCAAGTTCATTCTTTCCTCTTCCAGAAAATGAAACATAAGTTATGGTTAATAAAAAGAGTAACGATTTGTAGGCCTTCGAAACATTTGACTAAGTATCGATTGTGAATAGTAAGCCCCATTGACATTTGTGAGCACAGGATCGTTAACATTGAGAATTATAGTAAACAATGAGAATTTTCTAAATATAATAGGTCCAAACTTACAAAAAAAGAGATAATTGTGTTTCTAGGGTAACAAATGCCGGACGTAAAATCCTATCCTGTTCGGATGTCCAGAAGACCAGGGCTCAAACGACCTCCGTCATCGAAAGTACTCACTTTCTGAGCCATTACTGTAACAATTGCAGTATCAGTTCTAATCTTAATGCTGTTCACCAACATCCTAAACAACTGACGTTTTTGTTTCTATTTGAAACACAAGTGTCTCCTGAAAGTTCCGATTCACTCGACAATTTCCGTAATACAATCTTCACTCTACCTTTCGATACAAAGAAGGCATATGTGCTTATCTCAAGGACAACAATATCTCAATTTTGGAACACCTCGGTGTTCATAAATCTAATTGGTTCCAATATTCATTTACTACTAATCCTGGCGGTCTTAGTGCAAAAAAATTTCATGTTTCATATGATGTAACGCAAATGATTTCTGAACCCACAAGAATCACTGAAAACGCTAACCATACCCTATAACTTCTAGATCTCTTTCGTACATCAAACTCACTTATTTATAAAACTTCAGTTATTTCACCACTATCTAATCATAGTCTGATAGAAATAACTTACACTGTCCCTAATTCTTCTGTTGTTTGCAACACTGATAGAACATTGTGGTGTTCGCAGCTAAATTGAGTGATTTCTTTGCAAACTTTCCATGGTGGGAATATTGTTTTAAGTTGTCCTCATCTTCGGACATTGCTCTTTCAGTATCTGGCGTCATCTTGATGGGCAAAATACAAAAACAAAATAGTATAGGTCATTCTCGTTCCCAACCCTGCTCCAGTAATGTTTATGCTGATACAATACATTTGAAAAATAAATTTTATACTAAATGGAAACCTAATAAAACGGTCAAGAGTTGCAGAATACGTTGAATACCTACAAAAGTATTATCACTAAAGCTAAACAGTTGTTTCAACAACGAAAATGCAACGAATTAGCTACATTGTCTTTGGTAAACTTTGGTCTTTAGCTAAAACCATTTTTAAAAACTTTGATACATCTTCACTTCCCCCCATGATATCCTTTGAGGAATCTGTAGTTGTAGATTCTGTAGACAGACAGTCTTTACGTGGATTTAGTTTTTTCATCAAACTTGTGTCTTAATGATTCTGGAAAAGATCTGCTCATAACCACCTCTATTTGTGCATGATTTCAGCACGGTATTGAGAATACTTGAACAGTTATCCGATTATCTCACGGATTTATATGGCCGTTGCGACTGAACTTACGTATTGTTAACTCGCGAAGACCATCTAGCTATCATCATGTCTTCTTAAGGTTCTTTTAAATAAGGAATACCTTAATTTTCATAAATAAATACGACTTATACAAATTCCTTCATAACTTAGTAACTAAAGCAACAAAATATAGTGTACAATTTAATAAAATTGCCCTTCATATGCTTATTTACTTTAGTTATAATAAAGATTATAATTTCTGATGGTCTTGAAATACAAAAATTAACTGGAACCCTAATAAATTACTTACTATTGAGTAGCCCTTTAACTAGCATTGAGTAAGCCGTCAATGAAAACACTAACAGTAATATGGCGCGATCTAAAATACTCGACAAAGCCGCTCTTATGAAACATGACGTTAGTAACCATTTGCCGCAACATATGTGATAGTGCGCCCATACTAAACATAACCTCAAAATTGACATTTGACCTTTAATGCTTATGATTGGAAAGCACGTGGAAAGAAAGGTGGCGCTGCTCCTAAGAAACATGCCGTTAGTAACAGTTTGCCGCAACAAATATGATAGTACACCAATATTAAACATAATATGATAACCCATAATAGTTAATTGTTAGTAAGAATTTGTAAAATAAATTAAATCATGTTTCAATTTGGTTTTTGTTTTTTGCATAATTTGGGCACTCCTAAACATTAAATTTTAAATGTCAATTTTGAGGTTATACTTAGTATGGGTGTACTATCACATATGTTGCGGCAAATGTGACTAACATCATATTTCATAAGAACGGCTGTGTCAATGATTAATGATATCATTGTATAAGAAACATTATTTGTTAATATTCTAGACGTTCACCAATCATTTTTGGTCTCTCTTTCAACGTTTGTTGCTGCTGTTACGCTGTCCTTACCTCACAGGAAAACTGTGTAGGTCGACCGAATTAGTGTAGAAACAAACTTTTGATTACAAACTGCTGGACCTAGAAGTGTTAAGTTTAAAAAAATTACTTAAAATTGTCCTTGTTTCTTTTAAAATGCAGCGAGGGCGTTGCACTGCAATTGGTTATTTTAAAGAGAAAGGCATAGCAATTTACTACAGCGAAACTGTTCACAGAACTTCATATATCTTACCTTATTACTGCCAGGCAGTACGATAAGGTAAAAAAGTATAAACAGTTATAGAACCTTTGAACAAATAACTGTACGCTAAAATATAAACCCATACTTAGTCAATATATTGAATAATAAATCAGGTCCAATAATCCTGACTAACAATAAAGCTACATATACATATTTCGACTACATTAGTAGTAGTCAAATTTAAAATAACAAGTACTAAATAATAAAATGCACTATGAAACCCATTCATTTTCGGTAAAAGCTCCTAGAATCGACCATCAGTGGGCTTAATCTCAATCAGGCGACTAATCCAGACAGTATCCCAGCTACTGCCTTAAAGAAGTGCTCCCCGAACCAGTACCAGTCTTATCTGAGCCCTATTCGATCTATATGTCTTCTGGGGACAAACGAAATACGGTTGACCGCTGATGATGATAGCTTGGCTGTTGAAACTCGTTCTGTGTATTTTAATTTTGTGTGGTACGTGGGTGCATTTTGTTTGTTACAGATCCTGCCACAGTTCCAGTGATCCAGATTTTTCAAGTCTTCTGGGGAATTTCCATCATCATGGAAGTTAGCAAATGACCAACCTATTTCCAAAAAATATGAAAATGTAAACTTTCACCATTAACACTCATAATAAAATACTTATCTTTTTTGGGATTTTTTAATGGTGTACTTTAAATTATAAATCTAAACGTTTCGATACTACAGTTATCTTCGTCATTACTACTGACGAAGATAACTGTAAGTGTTATCGAAACGTTTAGATTGTATAATTTAAAGTACACCATTAAAAAATCCCAAAAAAGATAAGTATTTTATTATTTCCAAAAAAGGCGATAAAACCGCCTTTTTTGGGAATAGGTAAGAAACTAACAAACATTTTTTGGTGACCATCAATCTGGTTTTAGACAAAATCGTTCAACAGGTGATCTCCTTTCATATGTGACCCAAGTTTGTATATACATTAGAACAAATCGATGAACCAGTTGTAGTCGCTCTAGATATCTCAAAAGCATTTGACTGTTTGTCATAAGTGCTTACTTGCCAAACCCACTTCGTTTGGATTAAACGATACGCCTATCAATTGGGTTTCTAGTTTCCTTGGCAAAACATGAATAGGTGTCGTAGTTGACTGCTTCTTTTCAAAAGAAGCTGGTATTAACGCGGGGTTACAGTGTGTACAATTTTTCTGCTATACATAGATGATCTAATTCTTTTAACAACTAACCCGATCCATTGCTTTGCTATACTCATAACGGTAATCAACCTTCTACGTCAAATCAAGACCGTAAAGCTCAAATGGCAATTTCAATCAACAAAGACATTCAACGTATCCTTGAATGGGGAAGTAATAGTCTAGTTAAATTTAATGCTAATAAAACTCAGCGTTGCCTTGTGTCCGCCAAAGAAAGATCGATCATTTCCTGTTGTAAGCAGATCTTTCATGGGTTCACTACTTTTTGTCAGCTACTAAAGCTGCTCGTAAAATAATCTTTTCGTACAGACCTAAGCAGTACTTCTCCTCCCGACAACTCTTTCAGCTCTATAACTCCCAAATTCGCCATAATCAAGAATATAATTCTAACCTCTGGGTTGGTGCTCCCCATACACTCTCGACATCGTTGATCGTATTCAAAATAGTGCGATTAGTGATATAAATGATCCATCCTTAACATCTGACGTACAGTCCCTTGAGCATGGAAGAATCGTTTCAGTTCCTTCTTTATATTATCGATATTATAATGGCTATTACGCTGCGGAAATATATTCTTTGATAACATTTCAGATCACCTTTGCTAGGAATACTCTGTTTGCTAATTCACATCATCAATATGCAGTATAAATCTTACCTTGTCGTAACAAACGGGCGCCGTTCACATTTTATGGTTACAGTTTAAATTTTAATCGTTTAAAAACTCATTTAGCACACAAGTTTTTATGGTTCCCAAAGATAGGGTTTATTAGAAAAAGCTACGAGTGTTACCTTTTTCTACATTAACGCACCCAATACTAAAATAATAGTATACAAGAAGGCATGTTCTCAAATAAAACAGCTTTTACGTTAAATTAAACAATAACGTTATATAAACATATAGCTAATGTTCGTGTATCTTAAAGACATGCAATCCGATGTTTGTCTACTTTTCTAAAACCAGTAAAATAATTTCTGGTCTATTATTACAACGTTGATAAATATATGCACCAATAAAACACAATTTACATTTTTTTATAAACCAAAAGAGACCTCGTAAACGTTTTTCAATATTACATTTCCATTCCTATTTCTTAAAAATATTGTTTTCGGAAATACTTCAGAATCATCTGGTTGCATAAATAGTACATTATTTTTCTGGGTACTTCCGTTATCGGTGTATTGATTTTCCCCAAAATGGAAAAAAAATTATTAAGGAGTAAAAAAAGGATTTGTTCCCTTATCCACTTCTTTATCTCCGTTTCCCTATATTTATTCAATACAGCAGTATTCAATAGATAAAAATAAAAAAGCCTAAAAAGTACAAGAAAGCATTGTAAATTTAGAATTAAAATTATACATCCTCGAAAATTATGTTTCTTTAAAAAGAGTCTACCTTTTTACGGTGCGATGGCGTGTAAGTTTCGTACTACATTTATATTCATGAATACTTTAGTTTATATTATCATCATACATTTTGCTGAAACATTTTATGTAAGATGATAAATTTTTACGTCAGTCTTAAGTCATAAAAGTATACAAAATTTGATAGCTGTTTTTAATAATCCGATTATTTGTTAGAAATTCTTTATTGGCCATATTATACCAAATGGGTTCTAATATGAATTTATTTTTGTTAAAATGGTGCATGAAAGTAATATTTTAGAAGTATAGAAAATAAAATTAAAAGTTGTAAAACTGAAAATCTAGCTAATACTTGTTATTATACATATAATAACCACAATAAGTTCTTTGGAATAACTCCGTAGCTTAGAAAGTAATTCTAGCTCTTAATGAATATGACGTATAAATTAGGCAACACATACACATGTGAGATTGCTGACGAATCTGGGAAGTTTGAAAATAGATGTGAATATGCGTTACGTTTAACAAAATGAAATATTTCAGGCGTTTAGAAAGAAAGAAGTGGAATAAATTTTGTTATATTCGTTACCTATGTTTCATCATTAATTAAATTTAATTAGCTGTCAAATTCCTCTGCTTTTACTGTTTCGCTAATTTCATCATTTAGTCTTTGTTGAGATATACTTTCTAAATTAAATAAATCTTTGTATTAAAAGATGTTGACGGTCACTCGTACTTGATACTTATTTTTCACGATTTGGGGTCACTGGTTTACAGCTGTTTACATCCGGCTTAAAGTTCGACTTTAACTTTCTCTTTCGTGTTGGATGTGAAGGTGGACATTTTGTTTTCCGGGGAGAAAATTGAATTTTCTGTGTTTATTTAGACCATCGACGTGCGTGGGCTTTGCAATTATTCTCATAGATATAGAGTGATTGTGATTAATTGCTTCATACGCTTTAAGAGGATTTGTATAGGATATCAAAACATTCAGCCATCAACACATCTGTTTTAAAATAACTAGTAACTTTAAATCAAAAAAAACCTATTAACTAGATGGTCTACGACCATAACCTATTAACGAATGCTTTACTCTAAGGACGAAGTAATTATTGTGACGTGGTAATTTGCTATCTCGTCAGTGTAATACTGTAACCATTAGCTTTCGCTAGTTCTTCTTTTCGAAACACACACATCAGCTGTTATCAAACTGGTGTTTGTTTAAATTCTACATTGCTTGAAGTTAGTATTAATATTCTCTAATTATTACCTAGTACCGGAGTAACTGATGAACCTAGTATCGAGTAACTGTAAACTGTCTTTGCCTGTGATTTTATGCCACGATTGTAAAAACTTATAAAATCTATATGTTAGTGTGCTACGATTTGACACTACATGAAAGTGGCAGGATGAGTATGCCTTTTAGCATCTTTTGAACAACCAGTACAATCTACAATCAAGATTATTTGGATATTGAAAGCTAAGTTACAGATGATCTCTATGCTTTTGTATTACTTGTGCTTTGTTGCTTTATTTGTGTATATGTTAACAAACGACAACTATATGATTGTATAGACCTACCCTAATTTATTTGGTAGAAATTTAAGTGTTATACATAGCTTTTAAGTGTTTATTTGCAAAAATCAATTCGCTTTATACGTACCTTTGGTTAATTTTTACAGTGCCAGCTTTAATCTCATATGTTTAGATTTTATACTTACTAACGTTTGAACGGGTGAATCCATTCAACTTTTCAGCTTTAAACGGGGAAATTATATACTCATTAATCTCTAGTTATTAAAAGCCTTGTTTAACTCATGTTTGTATACTGTAATAATATGCTTATGTGCCATAATGGTGGCCTGGACAATTACATAAACTACTAGATCCAGATTTGCTTGATCGAGTGTTAACATTGCTCTGGTTAATATAACTTAGCTGTGAATGATCCACATTTACACATCAATTTAATTAATTCAATTTAATTTACTTCCTTATTTGAACTGGGTTCCTTGTTGCTACAGTCTGAACTAAAAGAATATTAATTTAGCCATTGGTTAATTCAATTTAATTTATTTTCTCACTTGAATTTGGGTTCTTTGTTACTAAATTCTAATTTCAAAGAACATTAATGTAGTCATTCAGTTTTGGGGTTGATTTATCTGGTTTTGTTCAACATAATTTACTTTATTTACCGACAATAGAAGGAATACCTTTTTTTTCATTGTAGCTCGTAGTGTTTCTTTAAGATACTGTCCAGGTCCGTACTGATATTTGCAACTTCGCTAGGAAAATGCCTAATGCTCTTTTATTACTTAGGGCTGCTTTTATTAATTCTAGCTGGCGCCCTCTCTTCTCTCTTAATTTGTAGCTATCACCTTCGTCACTGTAAGGGCTCATACCATCTCTGCTTTGACTGAGCTTGCGGCACACCCTAAAAATAACTTCGCTCTGTTGCGTTAAGTTTGCGTACAGCGTGGAGATTTGCACATAACAAGTTCACCTAGTGTACGATCTCAAAATAGTAGTTAAGATTTCATTTAATAGTAAACACATGCATTTTTGTTGTGTCCATTCTAAGAAGTTCAATCGCTCAGTCGCGAAGTGTAGTTCCTAAAAGTGAGCAGAGTTTAAGTTAATAACTTTCCAATCATGTTAGAGATATGATATTGATCAGGATTAGTATTAATGATTCAGTTACAGCACTTTTGGAATTACTTAGATTATATTACTGTACTGACGGAGTTAACTGGCAATCTAACTTAGATAAGTATTTAATATCTTGCTACTATATTTTAGAGTCGGTTGCACCTTTCTTTAACTTATCCGTTCTCGGGCGGGTGTTAAGGTAAATGTTAATCAAGGGCCACCCCATGCGCTGATTTGCTAGTTGGCACTCTGGACTTTCTTATTATCATTTTCAGTAAAAACTTGTCCCGTAACAAATTTATAATGTTGCACCACGGCTTCTGTCACTCGATGTTGGTAAAATCTGTTGACATTTTACGAGAGTACAGTGGCAATTTCTGAACCCATTCCATGTTTTCACTGATCTGTTATTATTACTTTCTCTATATATGTACCAAAACAATGATGAAGTCGATAGCGCAATAAATAATGGAGATAATCAAAAAACAAATTCAATAGGTGTAACGAAAATATTTTACAGCTATTTACCGTGAGATCATTTTGACGCACTGGGTATATCCAGTTTTGTGTTGACAAGTGTAAAAGATGCAAGGGAGAGAAGAGGAAGGCAAGAATAATACTAAGACTGTGGAAAAAGGGAAGGTAGAAAAATAAGAGTATAACGAGGCGGTAAAGAAATACAAGAAAACATACGAGAGTAAAAAGGAGGAAAATAAAAAGAAACAGGAAGAGCAGATAAAGGATATAAAAACGGAAGAAGACTTATGGAAATATTTAAATAAAGAAAAAAAGAGAAGATGGCACACACGGGAATACAAATAAACGAATGGGAGAGACATTTCAAGAACTTTCTAGAGGGGGAGCAAAGACAGAATGGAGAAGGAAGATAAAGTAAGAAGGCGTATGAAATATATAAAGTAGGAGAAGGAATAAAAGAAGAGGAAGTAATAAAGGCAATACAGAAGGTGAAAAAAGGTAAAGTGGCGGGAGAAGACGGGATACAAGGTAAGGAGTGCGTATATGGAGGAGAAAAGGTAGCAAAAAGGATGACGAAAATAACAAATAAAATGTGGAGAATAGAAAGATTCCCGGAGAGATCGAGGAAGGACATGTATGCCCAGTACACAAAAAAGGAGACAAAAACAAGTGGGAAAAAAATAGAGGAATCACATTGAAAAACTATTATGAAAGAAACGGGTATGCGAAGGAAGAAGTGGAGAAATTAAGAAGGGATGGAGTGAGAGTGAGAAAGGACATAATAAGAAGTTACAGGTATATGCAAATCAGGAAAGATTGACAAAGGTGAAAGAAGGACAGTATAATGTAAATTATAGGTACATTGACGGAGAAGGGATACCGGGATAACTGAAAGAGTAAGGGGGGAGGGAAGCAAGAAAATGATAGCTAGATTTAGATATGGAAACGAAGAGAGGTGAAACAAATATTGGAGAGGGGGTGAAGATAGAAAATGTAGGTTATGTGGGGAGACGATCAAACATATTCTGAAAGAATGCAGGCATTTAAAGCAAGAAGAGAGGTCAGTAGAAGACATACCAGAAGAAAAAGGAAGGGGAACGGATTGCACGGAAGAAACATGGAAAAGGAGAAGACAGATAAGACGGGTGGAGACAGTGTCGGTGAAGTTAGGAGAGGATGTAAATAGTAGATGTAAATGTAAAATAAACACGAATACTTTGCAAGGTTTCTAAAAAAATGAGCAAACAAAGATATTTTATTGCATTGTACTGCACCAGTCGACCCGCAGACCTTGTCCTGCAATTGAAATTTCTATACTCACCGGGTTTTGTGCAATAATTTATGGCGCAATAATAATATATATATATATATATATATATATATATATATATATATATATATATATATATATATATATATATATATATATATATATATATACACATAATTTTGTAGTTTTGTAATCTTATCCATTATAAGGTCTGTTTTATCTTCTTTTTTCGTTTACGGGAGATCTGGTTGTCGTTTTACCTTTCTTAAAGCCATTCTTGCACACTTCTCCTATATTCATTTATTTGTTTAGTCGCAGGATGTACCTACCGTTTTCTGCTGTGCGACCTTAATAATACCGGTCCTTGTTAGCTCCTTGCCATTGAACACGTAATTTTTGGATATATTTAAATGACGGAACGGTTTTCAACTGTTTGTACTTCTTTCTAACTTGGGTTCAAGTTGTTGTAAACTTTCACCTTAATGCAATTGCAATAGTACTTATTTAATATATTCACTTCATTTTGTTTGTGGTTACCGAGATATCGGGCTATACATCGTCGCCTTGAACACACAACTGCTACCGTTGCGATCCTAACTAAAATTAGTTTTGGTTTAGTAAGGGTGAAATTTAGGAAAAGTGGCGTTGTGGATTAAACTTCAATATCAATCCAAATTGCAAGCGACGCGGACATCGTCACCGGTAACTCCGCCCTTGAGTGGTACTATTTTCAGTGGCGTACGCAAAGGTCATACATTTTTTACTTATATTACCAATTATTTTAGAATGATGAACAAGACATTTTATTCATTTAAAAATAAATATGGCACTAAATAATAAATAGGTGCAGAATTCACTATCGTCACTGTTTTCTTTTTATTTGGTATTCTCGAAATCACACCTATTTTATTTCGTATACTGGATTTTCATTATTTTCCGAAGGGGTTACCTTTGCTTCTTTCATAATCCGTTCAATCATACCCCAGAACAATCATGAACACGTTGCTTAATTTCTTGTTTCGATCCATTTTGGGAATAGTGTTGCAAGATAATTAAAATTCTTATATACTACTTCGCATGCTTGCCTCTGCACTGTCTTTTTTTATACTTAAAATATAATACTTTACTTTTCACAGTTACAGTATAACCAGTAGAAATTTCAACAGTAACTCAATGTAATTAAAACAAAACTGACGGACTTAATTAAGTAGTGTAGAAAGTGTGGAAAGTGTGGAAAGTGAAAGTGTAAAGTAAATTAAAGTTAATAAAAATGGAAAGTTAAAGTGTAAATTGGAAAGTGTGAATAGTGAAAGTGTGAAAGGGAAAGTGGAAAGGTGGAAAGCGTGGAAAAAAGGTGAAAGTGGAAAGTGGAAAGCGTGGAAAGCGTGGAAAGTGTGGAAAGTGTGGAAAGTGTGGAAAGTGTGGAAAGTGTGGAAAGTGTGGAAAGTGTGGAAAGTGTGGAAAGTGTGGAAAGTGTGGAAAGTGTGGAAAGTGTGGAAAGTGTGGAAAGTGTGGAAAGTGTGGAAAGTGTGGAAAGTGTGGAAAATATGGAAAGTGTGGACAGTGTGGAAAGTGTGGAAAGTGTTTTGTAACTGTGGTGTCTTATTGGTTGAGTTGGTCGGCCTATTTCCACAGTTTTTGCTTTTTTGAGCGCCACGATTCGGAAGCAGATCCTGCTTCCGCCATTAGGCTCAGTCCTGAGCAGGACTGTTTCCGCACTTGAGTCGGTTCTTTTCACTTACAAGTCTGACACCTTTACCGCTGAGCCACTGAGTAATCCAATATATATATATATATATATATATATATATATATATATACATATATCGGTTGTCCATTTTCACATTGATTTTAACATTTTTGTGAATCCCTGCTCGCCAATTCCGCCTACAGAAAATATTTTAGTATCAATGGAATAAGAAAATTATTGCGCATCGAATGATGTCAAGTATTAAATTATTTACATCGATTTTTAAATTTAAAAAATTCTAATTTAAACTTTTTAAATTTCAGTTGCCAATATTTATGTTTTTAAATGTGAGTTCCCATGATTTTTAAAACAATTAACAATTGTAGGCGAATTAATTTGTTATTTCTTGATATTCGGAGCTAGGTTACTAGTTTTTATTTACAAAATGAATAATTACTCAAATGAAGAGAGAGTTTTTATGGTTAAAACATATTACAGTGGTGTTAGTTTGCGGAAAGTGAGAGATTTGTTTTCTGTTAAATTTAATAACAGCCGAATACCGTCTAAATCCAGAATACGGAATTATGCGCGAAAATTTGAATTTGCTAACATTTCAGCAGAATCAGAAGCTAGAGGTGGTTAGTATTTATTATTTTTAGCATTGTTTTTTACCAAAATTTAAATAATATGGTTGTAATACAGATATAATCGAAGGAATGTTGGGGCGGATGGCACTGAATTAGAAGAACGTGTTTTGGGTATGATAAATATCCTCCCAACATACAGCACTAGGGAAATTAGCCGTGAATTAAATGCGTCAAAATCGGCGGTATATCAGATACTAAAAAACCACGGATAACATTCATACAAACCCCAATGTCATCAGGCGGTATTTCAGACAGATATTTTGCGAAGAGATGCAAGAGCATGCAAATCAGAATCGTCACTATATCGTCAATTTGTTTTAAGGGCGAATGCACTTTTACATTAAACAATAAACCTAACGCGCAAAACACTCGATGCCAGGCTCAAGAAAACCAAATGATCACTAAAAAAATTAATATTTGGGCTGGAATTTTTAATAACAAAATTATCGGCCCATTTGACATTAATGGAAATTTAAATGCGGAAACTTATTTAGAACTTTTAGTGAATAAGGTAGGTCCTGATTTGGAGGAAGTTGCAAGAGAAAATCGGGCGATCTGGTTTCAACACGGCGGCTGCCCGGTGCATTATAGTATAGATGTCAGAAATCATTTAAATGATACATTTCCATATCGTTTGATTGTCAGAGGTGGTACCATAAACTGGCCAGCCAGATCTCTTGATTTAGCACCTTGCAACTTTTCTGTGGGACCACCTTAAAAGTAAGATTTATAAAAAACGCCACCCAAATATTAATCCTTTGAGGGAAGAAATCGTTGCAGAGTGTGAGTTAATAAACGAAAGGCAGTTGTTTAATGTTCGAAATTCGTTTTATAACAAGTTTGGATATGGTTTATGGCAGAATGGAGAGTTATTTTAATACATGCTATAAGTTTTGATTTTAGCCCACCCCCCATCCCTGTTATAATATGTATTAGCAATTCCTTCATAGTATGTGTAATAAAATTAGAATTTTTCAATAAAATGAATGAAAATAATTTAATTTTTAATGTCATTCGATGCGTGATAATTTTCTCATTCCATTGATACGAAAATATTTTCTGTAGACCGAATTCACGAGCAGGAATTTACAAAAGCGTTAAAATCAATGTTAAATCCACGGTATATTAAACTACGGCTCAGCCACAAAAAAGTTTGATATATACATATATAAGTTCCAAAGAAATATATATTGCATTACTCAGTGACTCAGCGGTAAAAGTGTCAGGCTTGTAAGTGTACCATGTTCGAATCTGGGAGTAGTCAAGTGCCTGGGAAAAAAATCATAACATATGAATTCGATTCAAGTGCGAAAACAGTCCTTCTCAGGAATAAGCCCGACGTCGCGCTCAAAAAGCAAAAACTGTGGAAATAGGCCGATCAACTCAACCAATAATGAAAAGATTTAGTAGAAATTACTTTTGATATTTATTCATCTATTTTTTAACGTTGTTTACCTAATTTCTTGTTTCGATGCATTTGAGAATAGTGTTTCAAGATCATTAAAACTATTGTACACTACTTAGCATTCTTGCCTGTACAATGGATTTCTTTAGACTTAAAATATTATACTTTAAAATACTACGAATTGCCGTTCTATAAATATTAATTAATTTATATTTAAGGAAATTTTTAAAACTTGATAACCTTTATTTTGAGTTAGCGTTTACGACCTACTTTGATTTGGTGCGTTCATCTTAAAACAGTAATGGAAAGATTTAGTAGAAATTAATTTTGATATTTATTGATTTATGTGGCAGTTTTCAAAAGTAGCTGATGCTAGTTTTGATGATAATCCTTTTTTCAAGATTGTTTACCGATCAGCGTATCTGGAAACTACCGAGATTGTCTTATGAAAGTGATTGCGTTTGTCAAATAGTTCGTTGTATGCAAATTTTAGATAACGTTGCTGTTAGTTGTAACATTTTGTGTTTTTTAAACTCATTGGACTGCATTTTTTCATCAATTTGGCATTAATACAAATTGTTAAGTATAATTAAATGATTGATTGAAAGTTATTTTAATTAAAATTAGAATTAGGAAGAGTATTTACAGAGAGTTTTTTTGGATTTCATTTATTTAAAGTGAGAAATAAGAGAAACTTTTACTACGACGTTGGGTGTGTCTTTTTTCTTGGATTATTCAAAAATTGCCCAATATCTTGTCTATAAAACCATACCGATAAGTTTAGATTGCAGTGGCCCCCTTAGGGTTTTATCACCGAATTTTGAGCTTTATGTTATGGTAATTGTAAATGTTTTAAGCATGCTTTACGACTTACTACGGACCCCACCAGCTTCAACGAGTCCAGCGGGCAACTCGCTTATTCTCGTAATTATTCGGGACGCCTAGTGCAAATTTACGACGTAACAGAATTTAAATTAGAACTAAGTTGATACAACAGGAATCGTTTAATGGAGAAGAAGATAATATTATACATAAGATTATAGCCAATTTTTAATAAAAACCATATTACTCGTATTCAAACAAGAATTACGGGAAGACAGATGTGTCACATTTTTTCCCATACTTTTCCCGTTAAAACATATTATCACGATACAAATAATAATCTATTATAACTTAAAAAATTGTCATGTAGTTCTCTTAGGTGTAATTATGAAAAGAAAACTTTTGAATATTCGGAAGTAGGATGGTTAAAGAAATTATAAAGAACTGCTCTCCCAATGTATAGAGTAAGAGAGTCTGCTGTAGTTGAAATCATTGGAATTCATTTAGCTGGTCCCCTTTATTTGAAATCAGGTGATAAGATTTGGATATGTATTTTTACATGTGTAGTTTATCCAGCTACGTACTTAGAATTAGTTTCTAAACCGAAACATTCTTGCTCTTGTTTAGACGTTTCATTGTTTGAAGAGGACACTGTACTGTAATATATAGGGTAGGTGTCTACTGCGTGGACGGGGGATTTCTCATTAACTATTAGAGATATCAAAACATTCTAAAATATTTAGGTATATTCAGGACGATTGACAAAAATATACCAACCCAAACCTGTGTTTTTTTAAATGGAACACCCTCTATATTTTTGCAATTTTGGATTCACTGTTACACTTAGAATAAAAGTATAGAAAGTTGTGTCTGTATCACTAACCGTTGTGCAGATATCGTCGCTTTAGTACCAAAATAGTGTTACCTTTCGAACCACGATGCAGGCGTTGTCACCACGATTCTGTAAACCTGTTTATGCCACCGACTACTAATAATA
This sequence comes from Vesta saturnalis, assembly GCA_036346205.1. Lineage (NCBI taxonomy): Eukaryota > Metazoa > Arthropoda > Insecta > Coleoptera > Lampyridae > Vesta > Vesta saturnalis. The sequence goes on from JARFJB010001071.1 coordinate 1,063,145, forward strand.
GTCTACTAACAAACAAACTGGGAAATTTTCCGAAAACATGTAAAACTATACAGAATGATTAACTTACGCGAAATGTAATATAGCCATAAGACGGATCCAGAGTAAATAAGAAAAGACGAATGGCAAATAAATTCTTTAACTGATAGGAAAACTTAATTATTAACTAAACAATAAAATAACTTCTCTACACCTAAAAATAAGTTGAACAAGTAAACATAAACGAATAAAACCATAAATTCTAATTAAATGTTCAAAATTCTGACCACGCCAAGCTAAAAACTTTACAATTCGCTTGATAAACGAAAGATTCACTCGCAACAATATTAGAGGCGAAATGGATTGAAACGCAGCTTGGGGTGGGAGGATGTTGGTAAACTTTTTCTTTAACGTAGCCCCAAAGGAAGAAACCAAGGGGCGTAAGATCAGGTGATCTGGCTGGCCAGTTTTGCACACGACCTCGTCCTATCCACCTCATCGGATAATTTGTATCAAGATATTGCCTAACGTTGATTGCATAGTGTGGAGGGGCGAATCCAGTTGAAACCACATCGTACGAATATTATCTACCTCCATATTTTCCAAAAGCCCGGGTAAAACGTTTTCCAAAAACTGTAAATATCTTTCTCCAGTAAAGACTCCCATCAAACAAAAAAGGACCAACCACATTAAAATTGATTATACCACCCCACGCATTAACTTTTTGCATTAAAATTAAAAAAAAATACAGAGATGAGTGTTCGTAGGGTCAACATACCCGTTAGAGTTGAAACCGGACTGCACTATCCCTAACAGTAATATTAAGGTGGGAGGTGTAAAAGAAATGGCAGAAGTAAGTTTCTGTATTGTAAGGGTTTTGTAACTGTGATCTCATACTAGTTGAGACGTTTCGGATGTGGACTCTGCTTCCGTCATCAGGCTTAACCGAGAAGCACTAATCCTAATGACGAAAACAGAGCCGCTTCCAAGAAAAGGTGATAAGTTTGCAAGAAGAACAAATCTCATCCTGAGTTTGAAAGATAAGTGAAACGTCCTAAACGGTTTGAACCTATTAGTAGTCATCACAGAATTCTCAAGATGGGAGTGTTAGAAAAAATACATTGTATGTAAAAATGTGTGATCAATTGATCAATCTAGAAGTTTTTTTTTATTTTATCTAGACCCAGCTTGTTACACGTCCAAACCGCACTAGGCGTCGTGCATGCTTACTAATGTAAGCGGGTTGCCAAGCCAGCTAACAGGGAGATGGGCGTGGTCGAAATAATAAGTAAAATGAATGATTAATATGCTCAAACACCTTACACCTACATTCAAACAGCTCAGTCCGGGAAAATATGTCTCTAGGCGCCACCACAATCGAAACTTTGCTAAAATAATTGTCTTAAGCTGGATGTTAATTAACCCTACTTGATTGTGGAAAGTAGGATTGTGCTTACTCAGTAAACTCTCACACGAGGGTTCTAAAACAAACACTCGTCCAAAACAATTCAACTCAAACTCCAATATATTTAGTACTACCCAGGTTATTAAAAACTTTTTGAATACACCTCGTATACCAAAACTTCCAAAATAAAATTTATCACTCAAATTCATTCACGTAACCAACAGTTATATTTTCTACTTATTAATGAATAAACTATTCTTCATTCAATGATCGGTAATTAATTTTTAAAATTCCTAACATGAACGATATCTTTTAAATTTAATTTACTTTTTATAACACTTCTGAATCGTATTGACATTCGTAAATATTTAAGGTTTCAAAACTCCAACTTTTTATTATACTTAATGAAATTTTAATTAACAGCTGATCCGTCACTAGTGCATTGCGCTAATGAAACTAACATGAAAATTTTGCAATCAACCTGGCAAATATAACCTTTCAGGTTGTTCCTTAATCTTAAAAATCCAAAAAAAATATGCAAAGTTTACACTTAACTTGTCAAAATCTACTAGGTCACCAATTAAGTAATCGTCACAAATATGTCTCATACCTGGCTGAATAAACAACAAAATAAAAAGATAACGATAAATATATATTGTCCTGCATAAAATAATAAACAAATGTTTACATACACAAACAGCGTGGTTAAAAATCAAAACCACACGTCACTACCAATTTCTGCAAAATTCTTAATACTAAAACAACCAATCAAAACCACATAACTCGAGAACGATTATCTTTTCGCTTCTAAACTAATTAATATTTACTCAACATTACACAAATGAACTAAACAAAGAGATAATCGTGCTTTACTAAATTTTCAAAGTACTTAAATATATTCCTTACTTAAAATTGTCCATTAATCCTACGCTTTTCTTTCTTCTTTCTTCCCGTAACTCAATTATTTGTAGTCCATTTGTAATCCTTAAATTGCATGAAGCCACATAACCAGTGCTTCACAATTTCACAAACACTTATTCCTTTCTGTACTCACAAATAGTCCAATAACACGTAATAGTCTGTACACGTTTGGTTGCCTAATAAAATTTCTAGCAACCTTTAGGAAAGTTTAGTCCTTCCTTACACAAATAAACTTTTAATGTCACATAAAATTTACCTCAACATTGGCTTAATTTATTACATAAATTTTCGTTTACTTAAAGGTGGTCCCATAAATAATTTTAACTCAATATCGGTACAAGAACACGCGCTGCACTTAACACTAACGTAATAACTGTTAACTTTTTATAAATCTGCTTATGCACTTTTTACTTTCTTGAAAATAAACAAACTAATTTTTATCTTCAATCCCAATTTAATTAATTGTTTTATTTATGAATGTCTTATACGATTCATCCCCTTTCGGGTAACGCAGTTGTTTAAACAATGACTGCCTTCACTATTATTCACAAATATAACTCCAACTTAACCCATTCTAAGCTACACTATACCTCCCGCGCGCGTCTCTCACCAAAAGCCAAAAGCTAACCCCCTAACTAACTCGTCAATCTCTGACTTTCCTATTTATAACTTCAGTCATCCATCTTTAAACATGTCTTCCTTCCGCGCTATATTCTCCAATAGTATTCATTCAAAATTTCATAGTGCCGATAGCTACTACCATCTGTACAACCACGCTCATAACTACAATACATCGCCATATTTGTTTTTACTTACAAATTTTACAATTACTTCATGAAGAAATCATTTTTCGTCATTACATTCATTCAGTAGCCACTCTGGACCATTACGCTACTTTAAACATTTATCTCCAACCTGCGCTCGATCTCCTTCCGCAACATTGCAAAAATAAGTACCGTCTAAGGTCTCAAATCCCATATACATACATATATTCTCAAAACAATTGCACAACATTACGAAAACCTTCTGAAATTAACACTTAAACATACCCAATCTTTCTCTACATATTTTCTAAAACATTCTACACTTATACCCTCACATCTTCTGACCAAAATTCACTCATTTATCCTCAAACATTCCATTCCTTACAGCAGCAAAACAGTAGCGACACAGTAGCAACCATTATCGTCCCATCGACAAATTTCTCTTCACATTTACATTCATCAGAATCTAATTATTCCAACACCAATGTCTCTATAATATTCAAATACATGTACTTACATACTGAATTATATTTCTCCTAAATTTCCAGTGGCGTATCATACACCCACATACATTATACATATACACAAAAAAAAAATTTTTTTTCGTCCAAACTCAATACAGCCGTACTTAAAACACGTAATACACGTCATTATAACATCCTACATACAGGGTGCGTCAACGCAACCTGACAAGCTATGAAAACAAGGTGTTCGGGGACAAACCATATTTTATTTTTCAACGCAAGAACCATGCAACAGTAACATACCTACTCCAACGTTTTTCTAATAACAACATGTCTTCCAAAAAAATTATTTTGGTAATTCTGCAAAGTATAACTCCACAGCGTTTTCCAAGGCGTCATTTGTTAAAAAGTGACACCCTCTCAAATGTTTTTTGAGTATTGGAAAGAGATAATAGTCACAAGGGGCGAGGTCGGGACTGTAAGGTGGATGTTGTAATTCCTTAAAGCCGCGTTCATTGATTACTTCTTGTCTAATTCGTGATTTATGCACCCTACATAATTTTGGGGACTTTTTTGTGTATAGCAGCTTACAAGTTCTTTATTGTGTTTTTGTAGATATTTCGCGTTCTGGTAGTTCCTTTTGGCATATCATCAATTAAGAGAATACCTTCAGCGTCCCAGAATACTGTTGCATCATTTTTACCCTATAAAATTGCGCCTTCGCCTTCTTGGGTGGAGGAGAGCCCTTATGAATCCATTGCATCGACTCTTGTTTCATACGATGGTCCCAGTGGTGTATTCATCTCATCCCCAGTTATAATTCTATAGAAAAAGTGTTCATCTTGGTATGAAGTAGTCAAATTCTCCTCGGAAATTAGTCGTCTACACAATTTTTGTTCAGGACTAAGTAGCGTGGGAATCCATTGTGCCGACACTTTGCTTATTCTCAGATCTTCATGTGGAATTTTAAAAACACTCGTATCTGATATTCCTATTTCTCCAGAAATAATCGAAATTTTTAATCGGAGTTAAGTCAACACCAAATCTACAACTTTCGTAATGACTTTATCGGTTCGTGCTTCCAGGGGTCTTCTATACTTTGGGTCAACATGAGTAGATTCCCTGCACCACTTGAACTGCTTTCACCAATATTTGGCATGCAAATAGGCGGTCTAGGATGTTTGAACGGACCGGAGATTGAACGTCACCGTTTGAACGCGAGATTGTGTGAACGTAAGATCTTTGAACGTAAAGACAAAACGTGAAACGTAAAACAGAAAAATTAAATTTATTGTCCAAATTAAAACAATGTAAAGCATTAAATTTAAGGTGTTGCAAAGAATGTCAAATAATTAAAAATTAAAAACATATTTTACGTTAAATTAAGTTAAGTTATTGTTATTAATTACTCGCATTAAAATAATTAAAATGTGATCCCTAATTGTAGGTACGAAATCAATAATATATTGAAATCAAAGTAAACCCAATGCTATTAATTATTCCCATTCTTCTTCATATATTTCATGCTGTTTGACGCTGTTAAAAGTAATTATTTTCAGGAGCTTTACAGATGAAGATCTTAGTAATATGGAGATTTTCTTAAAATAAAATACATAACATTTATTGTTTACATTATTTTCATTTCGAGTTCAAATGTCCTTGCACTGAAATGTACTACGTTCAAACATGTTTGCGTCTAACCGGTCGCGTTCAAACTGCGGCGTTCATATGTCCCATTCCGACAATAGGACGGAGTATTGTCTCCATACACCTCCACCATCCTTTCATGGACATTTTTAAGGCTACTGCCTCCTTTCGTTAAAAATTTCATGACGTTTCTGTGTTTAAGTTGCAAATAATTCATTTTCGCCTTATTAAGCTGATATACAAAAACACGTACATCTTTATAATTACAATAATTGCTAAATCAAGTTCTAAATGTGAATTAATAATAAACAAATAATAATTCAGCCAGCAGAATTGTAATATGTGGAAAATGGCTTATAGACAAAAAATACGGTTCCCTTTAACGAGTGTTAAAAGTAAAATAAAAGTGCTAATACCCATATCGCAATAACAAAAAATATAGAGAACTAATGAAGTCGCATATTCTATCCTACGATAGCGCGGGGTATATAAAACAGCCTAAATCGTATTTGTAACACCGAGCTGGTAGCGTAGTGGTGACACGACATGCTTAGCATTCGGGAGGTAATGGGTTCGATTCCCGTTACCGTCTACATTGTATGAGTTTTTTTCAGGGGGTGTTCCTGATACAAATGTAGCCGCATGGTCACTGCGTATATGCACACCATGTGCGGCTATTTAGGCGAATGCTGGGGTAGTATTTTCCCCCTCAGAACTCAAAATGCGTTCCTTCCGATCCTATCCTGACCACAACCATCCTTAATCCCACCATGCATATATACGTAATGTACGTATGCATGCTGGAAATACATGATTGCGACTGAAGCAGCTTGGAAAGCTCGAGCAGCCCGGCCTCCCCCTTGTGTATATGTATATGTATGTGTATGTATACCTATAAATTCACATAGTAAGTATAGACTTTATATATATATATATATATATATATATATATATAATATATATAATATATAATATATATATATATATATATATATATATAATATATATATATATATATATATATATATATATCTTTCTTGACTCTGTCTATATTTCTACTTCTTAATTCCTTACGTGCCGGGGCAGTAGGCAAATAACCGTCCGATAATAAGACGGTACCGTTAGTAGGGAATGCTTCATCGTTCGGATCACTATTTGGCTAGTAACCGGTCTGTCCGCTATGCAATTATCCAAAAGAACAATATAATTGCCTCGGATCGACCTGGCTACAAGGGGTGGCCAAGCTTGAAACAGACAAACTCCGTTGCTGATCACTATGCAAGGAATGAATGGCGAGTCGGTACATGGAATGTTAGAGTTATGCATGGTGAAAAACTTGAAATTGCGAAAGTGATATACGAAAGGCAGCTTGATATTCAGTGGGTATCGGAGACAAAGCGCAAAGGAAAGTATGCTGTGGAGATGAAGAAGAACCACACCCCAGAAAAAGGTCTTCAACAAATTTTCTTATCAAATATCAATGTTGCCAATAAAACTTGATATATTTAAACTAAAAATTAGTAATATGTAATTATTTAATAGTACCACCATCTAGCGGTAATTCAGCAAAAGAAGAAAACGATTTAAACTAATAAGAAACCATGAACATCACATAAATGGCACTAGTATGTTTATTTAGAACTTTTATGAAGTGAATGGTAAATACTGTAGATACAGAGAAATTTAACCAATTACGGTTTGCAAAGTAAATGGTAAATACAGTAGGTACGGAAAATTTAGACAAATTATTTTAGTGAAATAAGTAACGAGTAAACATTAAATAACAATCCTAAACTATTCAATTCAAAGGTAATATTTTTAAACCAGTAACTATAGAAAATTATACAGTCGATACGAAAAGAGCAGATATCGATTTCTGCACGTTACAGAGTGGTCAAGTGTTTGATTTCCTAAATTATATCTATAAATATTTCTTCTAACCAAGGACTTAATGGAATTCTCATTATAAGACCTTTAGAGATATATCGTCACCAAATTCAACGTAATTTTGATCTAAACGTACTATCCTCTCTTCCTTCTATTACCCGATCACTTTATCCTATGTCCTCTCCCACTATCCCACTCTTTTATCCCCCTATCTTCCTATCCTCCTATGCCCCCATTCTCTTATTGTCCCATCATCTTTTAATTTTAAGTTTAATTATAACACTATATTACATATTATCTTATGCAGTATTTTTCCTTGACTGCATCTAAAATTTAGTCTAACTTTTACCTTTATTACTCTATATAACCTTAATTACGATTAATTAGTTCTAAAAGTAGGCAATTAATGTCGGGAGGGCTAACAGGGTCATTATCGTTATTTATTATTACACTTCAATTAAATAAAATTGAAATTTAAAAAATTGAAACGTTAAGTTATCATCACAATAATAAAACAGGTTTGGTCGCAAATAAATAACATCAAATCCGGTACGTAGCATGAGAACCAAGAATCCCGTAGGTAACAATCAAATTGAAACATAATGTGATTGAAAATTATGTAAATTATGTAAGTAAAAAAGGGAAATGTGTATACAGTGCGGATGATAAGTCTTACCCCCCCCCCCCTTAATCTCCGTTACTGAAGACAAAATTGAAAAACGCTCGGACACGTCAATTTTTATTTCAAACGAGGTGTTTTTTAACAAAAAAAAATTGTCACCCCTTTCACCATCTCCCCTTGAAAGCTACCCCCTCCATTTTTTTAAATAGCAAGGGGGGTCGTTGGAAAAGATTTTAAAAGTAGAATTCAAAAATTATGATTTTTAATTTTTTTAAATAAAAATACAAATAAAAATAAACAAACGAATAAAAATGGTGCATGAATTGACAGAGGATGATCCAGATCGACGAATGCAATATTGTGAAATTATGGATAATAATATTACACAAGATCCAAATTACTTACAACATATTTGTTTTTCCGATGAAGCTACATTCTATTTAAACGGTCATGTACATCGACAAAACATAAGATACTGGTCTGACGAAAATCCTCGATTGTTTCGTGAGTGCCACACACAATACCCAACTAAATTAAATGTTTGGGCAGGTATACTAGGGAATCACATTATAGGCCCTTTTTTGAAACAGTGTGGAACGAACAAATAAAAGGCATTGATGATGAAAGTGCAGGGATAAGTTTGGAAAACTGTGTTGTCAAGAGCGACTGTAGGTAAACAGAAAAAGTGTGCTTGGTGGAATGAATAGTTGAAAAAGGCATTGTGTAAGGAAAAAGATACGTACATGGCAATAATTGATGCAAAGAATGAGACTGAGAAAAGGCGATTGTAGGAGATGCACAGATTAAGAAACAAAGAAGCGAAGGAGCCAATGAGAATAAACAAAGAGGAAGTGATGACGTGGAAGGAGAGAAAATTTAGAATGATTTTGAGGGAAACAAGAAACTCTTCTGGAAATGGGTCAAACATACAAAACGTGTCCCAAAACAGAACGATGCAGCAGTGATGAGTATCAGCAACGAATTGTGAAGTGAGGAAACGCTGGCAAGGATATTTCGGAAAGCTGTACAGTAATAAGACTGAAGGCTTAAATAACGAGAATGTAGAAGGAATGGTGAATGAAACTGAGCAGGATATTGGGATAAATGAGGTAGAGAAAACGGTAGGAAGGTTGAAGCGGTAAAGGCGCAGACGTAGATGAAATCAATGGTGAAATGCTAAAGTACGGAGGTGCAAAGCTTATACGAAGATTGTGCATACGACAGAGTGAATAGGGAGAAGCTGCGGGAAGTATTAAATGAATATGGCGTAAATAAAGGTCCAATAAACGGAATACGGGCAGTATACAACGGTAGCCGAGCATGTCTTAGGGTGAGAGGAGGTATGAGTGAATACTTTAATATTGGGCAATGAGTGCGACAAGGCTGTGTGATGTCACCGTGGTTGTTTAATGTATACATGGATAAATGTGTTAGGTAAGCATGTACTGATACAAATAGTGCAATGGTTGGTGACGTAAATGTACGGGTTCTGATGTATGCAGATGACACAGTCTCATTAAGTGACAGTGCAGATGAGCTATAAACTGCTCTGAGCAGGTTTGATACAGTCTGTGAAAGCATGGACCTGCAGGTAGACGTGAATAAAACTAAGATTGTGGTGTTAAATCAGAAGGGTGGAAAGGAGAGTAGAGTGTTTACTCTGCAAGGTGAAATTGTGGAATAAGTAGAAGAGTTGGTATATCTGGGTAGAATGTTTACCTCAGATGGTACAATGGATGGCGAGATTGGACGAAGGGTCAATGCCGGAAGGAAAGTGATAAGAAGTATGTGGACGATAACGAAAGAATGAGCCTAGCTGCGAAACTAGCAATCTATAATGGCGTGTTTGTCTCGTCAGTACTATATGAAAGCGAGAAATGGGTATGTCAAAAAAAGCACGAAAGAAAAATTAATTCCGTGAGTGTGAGATTCTTGAGAAGCGCATGTCGTAAAATAAGAAGGAATAAGACAAAGAATATGTGTTTAATGACAGAGTGTGGCAACGAAAAGACGATGATGGATAGAAATAAAGCAGTACATTACATTGGTTTGATCACATTGAGAGAAGGCCGGGCGTGGTAAACCGCGTAGTGCTTGGCTGAATGTTGTAGAATGTTTGACAAAGAACGAAAGATAAGGAGTTTTAAAAGTAAAAGGACATGTCAGAGACAATGTATGAATCTTGAGGAAGCAAGGGAGGTATGCAGAGATAGGAAATCTTGGAGAAAGATTGCGAATGAAAAATAAATAAGAGGCAGGCATTGTTTTGCCTACCTCGCAAGGAAATGGCGTGAAGGTTGTCTTGTGTTATGTTATGTTACATACTAAGGTGTCTAATACACCCTGTTTTAAAGAGGAATTAACATTTTCTTTGTTAACATATTATCTAAAATATTAGTATTAGTAGAGGTACACCTGGGATCGACGAAAACAACTGCAATAAACGTCATATCGGTCAAACAGGAAGAAGTTTTAAGACTAAAATATATATAGATATTTTCGATGTAATAATAATAAATTAAACTATGTTTCACACTTAAATACAGAAAGACATAATTTTAACAATAACTTTAAAATTTTACACATTCAGAACAAAAGTAGAAAACTAGATTTACAAGAAGCTAAGGGAAAATACTCAGGTCAGTTATTAAACGAACAAATACGTAGATGTTTATGATTCATCGCTTTTTACTTGATAAATTCTCCCTCTTCCCTACTTTCTTAATAACTTGTTAAATATTGAATAAAAACATATGCATTGTAAGTTTAGTTTAAATACTAAATCTGTTGATGACAGTGTTGTCGAAACGATTGTCATTATAAGTAATATAATAAAACTTTAAAAACAGTTTTTTTTTTTTATTCATAATCATAGTAGCTCTCATTAACAATTCTTTTTAGACTTAGGCGAGTTTACATAAACCATGTTACTAAAGCTTTTGAGCATCATTACCAAAACGATTATGAATCATCTCAGTGATTAATGAAACCCTTTGATTCTAACCAATTTGTTTGTTAACAAACTTTTTACCAAAGAGATCCTTTTAAATCAGTTTGCTAACGACCTTATAAAATTATAGAATTTCTATAAAAAATAACGATGATATCATTTCTCCATAATATGGGGATAAAACAAACCTTCAGCATAATAAAAAGATAATGCTTTTGATTACGACGTGTTTTACTTTTTACTGAAAAATTAAACGAAACACAGATTTAACCCATTAATTTAGGGATATACTGCACTACATAAAGTATATTATTGATTTGGTAATCTGTAAGAATTCAACTAGTTCGGCAGTTTTCGTTTTAATACAAAATACAATTTACAGAAGAATGGAGTTCTATACAGTTTTTGTATGTAATGAACAAATCACAAACGGTTAAAATTGCAATACAACATAGTTTTCCACCTAAAAAGGTAGAATTTTGTACTAAAAAGATGGAAATGAAATAGCGTTAGCAAATGTAAAAATTCAGGTACTAGATCATGATGAAAATAAGAAAAAAATTGTTACGTACGTGTGGTGTCTGGATACCGTTCTGCAGGCTGGGCGTCCTCCCATTGAAAAATTGGCATTGGTGTAGTTTTGTGTCTATATTTAGGTTTTTCTATTTCAACACTAATTTCTGAGCTTTTCGTATAAATATCATGCATACTTGCTAAACATCGTATTCGCAATCTACCATTTACAAATAATTGCTTAGTAATGAGCAGGCGTAATCCTAAACGTGGGCTGTAACAAACAAAACGAAGTTCCAATTACATTTAGAATTTTCTCATCTCGAAAAAAAAAGAAAATGAATTTCCTCAAAATAACTTAAATAATACATGCATGTAGAAAACTTTTTTAATTTTTATTTTGCCCTCTGATATTGTAGGCAATTTATCATTAAGTTAGGGCATCGATAAATTTAATGAAAAAAGTTTTTCGAAATATCGTTACTAATTAATTTAATAAGATACAAAAGTTTTGTGAAACGTATTAAATTAGTAAATGAAAAGCAAACCTATAAAATCCATCTGGCGATAGATGCGCCCTATTACGACGTAAATGAACTGGATCTACTTGAAAATCGTTAACAAACCATGTCAAATTAGCAGCAGGGTGTGATTTGATTGACGTACATTCTGCTTTTAAGGTGTCGTTTAACCGATATCTTGATTTTAGACCTTTTATTATGGGACCTTCTTTAGGCACCTCTACGACCTGCAACAAAATAAATTGCTAACAATTTTCAACACAAATATAAATTAGTTTTTAAATCCTAAATCCACTTTTTTTCATAATCCTATTAACGATTTACGTTGTACAAAAGTTAACCCAGTTTATGCAGTTTTTAATTAGTAATTTATTTAGCTTACCCTACAGCTTAAGGGTTGGTGTTACCTCGGAAAAAATGTAGACAGAGTAGGTGTAATCAAAAGTACTAATACTGTTAAGAAACGCTTGTAGATTTTAATTAAAAAGCTGTGGCCACCAATTTTTTACTGAAAGACAGAAACTTTTCCTTCCATATTAACAGGTCACCAATTAAATATGAGTTCCAATAAAGAAATTTTATTATTTGTAAATACTGTTTTTATTAATTATTAGAAAAAAACATTTTTTAACAATCTTTTTCATTTTGTTTTTATATTTACAACACTTCTTAGGTACATTAACTAAAATCTTTTTTTTTATCATGGCCAATGCCGTAACTAGCCTCTGAAGTCGGTCATCGGTCATCGTTATTTGTTTTCGGTATTATGGGCTCTAACCCTCTATACCTCCATCATATTGGCTTCTCGCGGTATCTGTAGATCCCATGTACCTGTAAAAATACATTAGAGATGATCTTCAGCTTTTATGCTTCAGGTCACCTCGGTGTTGTTGTCCCCTGTTAGTGGTTGGGTCGGCCGCTTAAATGATGCGACGTTTTGTATTTTCTCTTCTAGGGAGCATATTCTTTAACTTATATTGTAGCTCTGAGTGCCTTCACGATCTTCATGATGAACGAGAAGCCTTCGTCTTCTGTTTCCTCACATGTCTGTTTCTTGTTACCTGCTGCCATCTGAGCGTAAATTATCCCTGTCTCGGTCATCTTTGCCGGTACTCTTACTTTCTTGATATTTCTTGGATGGGCGGGACATCCTCAGTACTTGGCAGTATGCAACCCGGTGCAGTTGTAGCACTTTGGATCTCCCGTCTCTCGGGTCTTCGTACATCCCCCCCCGCACACTCCACACATCTGAGTAGGGCGTGGCATCCGATTGTTGTATGCCCGAACCTTTGGCATTTGTAACACTGTCCTATCCCGTTCTTCTTGTGGGGCGACTCCACTCGCACCCTCAAGTATCCGATCGTTGTGATACTGAAGATTTCCTTGCCCCTTTTACTCCTCTCGAGGTGGACCAGTGCAATGGCGGTTTTTGTGTTCGCGTCCGGTGAACATTCTGCTGACCTTCTGTACGTCAAACTCCATGGATTTGAGATCATTCCGGACCGTCTCTAATATCTTGCCGTCTTGCGAGATGCCCTTGATGACCACCTTTAGTGGTTTCGCCTCTTCTAGTAGGTAAATGTTAAACTGCAGGCCGATGTTATTCAATGCAGTTGTTGCCGTCCTGTCTTGAGGATCGCTCTGATTTCGTCATTGGAAGTTTCTGTAGCCTTTGGTGTTATCCAGACTGAGGCTAGTTTCTTCATTGTCTTGGAGTAATCCTCCTGTCGGTGGAGGATTAGTAGAGGGATTCCTTCTTTCTGGACGGGCATTTCTGGATTTTGCACTTCGGCGTCCACCCGTTGCCACTTGAAACCGCCTTTCTTCGTGACGCTCTTGTGTCCTTCCTCTTCAGAGAGGGAGTCTTCGTCATTTCCTGGTTGGGGAGCTGCTGTGCAGACTTCCATTCTGTTATGGAGATTTTCGGTTTCTCTTGTTTCTTTAATTGACGTTTTGATGGGACTCTCATCGGTCCTTCTTTTCTTCCCGTTGTGCTTCTTCTTCTTCGGATGCGGGGAATTTTCGTTGTAGCAATGTCTTTCTGCGCGAACTTCAGTGGTCTTGTTTAAGGTTTTATTTGTCGTTATTCGTGTTGAACCTTGAGCGTTTCTATTGTTACCGTCAGTTCTTCAATTTGTGTCGCTTGTTCTTGGAGTTTGTTGAATTGTCCTTCAATGTACTTATCTTTGGCGACGTTGTCTTCGCGTGCCTTTCTCCATTCCTCCAAGTAGAACATCTCTACGGATCTGTCAAAGCACCTGGCCTCTTCTTCATACTTGCTGTCTTCGTCCTACATCTTGGTTGGCCCTACTCCGAGACCGGATCTGTGCGGTATAAATCACACACTTCCGGTGCGAAGATGTTGAGTTACTGAAATAAAGTATTAGTACTCGCTTCTCATGCGTCGTATGTTCTTTTTAAATGATCTCGCCAAAGGCGTATCGAATGTCTAAGAAAAACTCTCTCCTAAAACACGTGTGTTCTCTTAAAGAGCTCGCCAAAGACTCTAGCCTCTGAAGTGACCGGTGCTGGATATTAAAATTGCCCCCTCCATAGCACTACAAAAAAAGACCACAAAATATATTTGTAAAGATAAGTACGGGGATAGATCGAAACATTCTAGAACAAGACGAAAAAAAAACAATTTTTTGGGGAAAATCGTATTTATTTTGTTACATAGTGTTACAGGCCAAATAATGATTAGATCATCAGTCCGTAAAGGTAATTTGTGTGGACGGCACGGCTCAGTGGTGTGGGCGGGGTTCTTACTTAATGCTGCAAAAAGGCGCTCGTCACAACTCCCGAAACGTCAAAATCGCAAAGGCGCCACCTCTTAGATTTACATTTATATTTATAGCGTGAAATCGTCATGAACTAGATCTTATTAATGGTTTAACAGGAAACCATAATGTTCACTCAAAAATAAAATACCCTCCTCCCAGAAAATTCTACTTCAATAATATTTACGCAAAGTTCACGTAAACCTCAACACAATCTTAAGTTGCAAAATTGCGATAATAAAACTCAAAACCCACTAAATATTTTAATAAACTTAGCGCTAAAATCTTTGGCGCAAATACCCAAAAAAATAACTGGTCAAAACGTTAATTAATGATTCAATTTCAAACGAAAAATGCGTCACAACAAAATTAAACGCGATCAAAAATTTATAAAGTCCTAAAATTTTAATCAAGGACGAAATCTGGGCTGTAATCCCTAAATTCAAAAAGTACACAGCCATTCCGCAACAAATAATTAAATTCGGTTACCTGTTTGGTAAACTCAGACAAACTAATGATGTCTACAATCGATATGTTTATTCACATACAAATAACTTCAAAAAAAATTGTGCTACTACTAGCAAAACTATCATGTGCAAAGCTAAACTAAGATGATCGGTCAGCGACCTATTCACTTTATAATCTTCGTTATGTTTTCATTCAAAGCGTCTTTCAAAATGAAGTTATCGTCAAAGTCAAAATAGCAAATACTCAATTGTAGAAAATCTCGTAATCCATTACGTTAAAGCTTTCCATATATAATCACCTAAAAGAAATGCCACTGCAAAATTGTGCAAATTAACAGTTACCATAAACAAATAAATTACTCATAAACTTGGAATGTAATACAAAATAGCTAAACTTCTAAATTTTGAACGACCGTAATAATATTAGCGTTGTAAAGCGTGAGTAAAGAAGAGGATCACAAAATATGTACACTAAAAAAGAACAGTCGAGTTATAAACACTATATACCTATATTCAGAATAACCATAATCATGGAAAAATAAACAGTCAGCGAAATATCTAAGCACAATGAAATCTAACTCTTAAATAAAAGTTCTATAGTCTGATTTGTCTAATTCCTGCAGGATTCCAACAACCCCAAATTTAACTATTTTATATCCTAAATTTTAATTAACATGAAAAGAATAAAGGAAACGTCGAACATCTAAATTTTACAAATCTGGCAGTACATCATTTTATATAGGACAGTCCGAAATAGTTTACGAGTGAACATGCTTTATATATGGAATTGCTATCTAAACATTCCTTAATCAAACTTGAACCAACAGGTATATTCATTCGTCTAACTGAGTACAAACGATATAGGAGAAGCTCCTCTCAGCATCATATTGACAGTAGTGTATATTATTTGTTCGAAGTCGGCAGTATACGCGAAAGCTATCATTAAAATCGTGACTATTGACAAAACGAAACACAACGATAAGATAACCCGTGGTGTTGAAACATTAACATATCCCATACAAGTGAAACCGGAAAATATACCTACGCTAATGTTCCATACACCCTCGGTTCGAGATATAACTAATTCCAACTCCTTCCGCTACATCCCTAGCAATACCGCCATCAGCATCATTCAGTATACGCCACCATAGATTTTAATCCCCTTAAATCTTAATTAACCAATTACACTGCTTCGTTACTTTAAATTAACATACGAGCGAAAAACGATAGGCTCTTGGCCCTAAATCAGAAAAGAATTGCACCGCCCATCCAAATTATGTTCCCGAAGGTACCGCTGTAATATGATATGTATAGATAACAAAACTCTTACGATAGTGAACCTTAAAATAACGTTTATAAGATCCAAACGTTTTGCTTAAAGACCAAAAATTTTATCAAAAGAAAAGGCGCAAAAGATGTACCATACAATGTAATAATTTTATGCTTAATATAACTCTACATGATGCAATTTCAAATCCATTTAACAAAATCACCGAAATTTAAAATAACGAGAACTATTGTTTATAAAGAAACTGATCAAATTAGTAAAAGGGATTCCAGTGACTATCGATATCAATACGACAATCACATCTTAATTTTAAACTTCCATCTAAACCTAATCAACAAACCAAAAACTTTATTTCGGTTTCAAAAAAAGAATTTTAAATGCGTTCACCATTTGTAAAAATTTCGAATACTTTCCAAATACGTAAAAGACAAAATAAAAACGTTACAATCGAAAAGCTTCCCAAAAATGTATGCGTTACCAGGTTCAATGGCATGAACTTATACTTCATTTGAGATGTACGGTACTACAAAATAATTTATAATTTCGGAATTAACGGCAAATATTTGATAAAATCACGACCACGTGACAGTAGTTTCTTTTCAGCTGTACACATTTAGTCTACGATAGTAATTACTTTACCAACAGACGGAATCGTCTTCGCGTTCTTTGGAGTTGACTCTCCACGTCCTTTTTCCATTGCTTTGACTGCTCCTTGGTTTCCGGAGTGTTGTGGTGAATCCACGGTTCGTCAACAGTTATAAAACGTCGCAAAAATCTTTCACTACGTTTGAACATGTCTAGACATTGCTGAGAAATAGTCAGTTGAACTAGCTTTTGGTCGATTGTAAGCCATCTAGCACTAAGCTTTCTTATGTCCAAATATTGGTGTAAGATGCAATGTACATGGACGTATGAAATACTTTCTCCGCTATCTCTCTCAACTGTATTCGGCGACCCTTCATCACGATTTCATGGTCTTTCTGAATTGGTTCTTCATCGGTAGCTGTTTTTGGTCTGCCAGAATGTGGTGCATCCTCTATGCTTGTTCTACCGCGTTTAAATTCAGTAACTCAGCTTGCAACTGTTGCATACGAACTCGAAGACTCACCATGAACTTCATCTAACTCCGTTTTTATTTGTTTAGCATTTAAGCCTTTAAAACAGAAATATTTTATCACAACACGGAACTAGTTTTTATTCATGATTAAGGAAATGCAGAATTTGTTTACTTGTATCGTTAGTAACGGTATGTGTTTATATCCGATCCGTTTGAAAATTTGACAACTATTGTACGAGAAATGGTGCTTTCAAGACAAGTAACGCCATCTTGCGATTCATTGTAGAAGTATTTCGATATACCATCGTATATTCTTAATATAATATAAATGTTTCTGTAATTACAATTGCACTTTCCTTGCTTTCATAGACGCAAATTCATTTATTATATCAGTATAATTAATATCCATAGCGATATCATGTTCTATTGAAATAACAGCAGGATGTGACAGTCGTTCTTGCCCAATGTTTGATTTAGATTAGATAAACAACACTTCTGTAACACAGAAAAAATTTCATTGGCCGGGAATCGAAACCGCACTAACCGCTAGACCACTAGACCAAACGTGCTTGTCCAAATCGACATTGAAACTATTTAAAGATGGAAATGGACCAATCATGCTTAAAAAGTCTAAGTGATATGCTGTATACGAGGTTAAGTAATTAAAACTTGACAGAGCATATGTAACATTTTGCGCCTGCGCACTGCGGTGCCAACGAAGAACCAAACTGCGGCGAGATGTCAACAATAAATTTAGTTGGAGGTGACTAAAACTATATTTAATGGCAAGATCTTGAGCTACTTTCTTTATATTAGAAACATTCTTCAATACTAAGAATGGTCCATAAAGAAAGGAATAATCATCAGCATCACAGTTGCTCCTAGTGCCAGTCTGTTTGAGATAACAAGGTATCAATAACACTGCACATTTGCATTTTAAATAATTCTTCATCAGTCAGGGCACTTTGAACTTTTATTTTTTGTTTATTTTCAAATACAGTTCCAATTACCATGGTTTCTCAAATATTTTTAGATTCTAAAAAAGCTTACTTAAAACAAGTTTCCCGCAAGGGCAAACTACTACGAAGGCGATCTATTCAATTCATTTTATTGCTTGATTAATCAAAATACATTTTTGCTGTAGAGCTCGATGTACTATATCAACACAAATTAAGTTTTATTCCATACGTACAGAGTGCAGATGCATTTGTAGATAATCTGTAAAAGCAAACTTCTTGGAGTTGATACTGATTCCGCATTTGATAATCCATGTGAAATTGTCTGTTCTTGTGACCTTCTCGTATTTGAAAGTGTTTTTAATGGAGTCTTTAAGGTTTTTATCAAAATCTCGTTGTTGAGGACGAAAAGAATGTAAAAACACTTTGAGCTGTTACGAAAAAATAATTTCAGGTGTTATAAAAGCAGAATGGACGCCTGCTAAGCTTTGGTTGTGGACTGCAGAAGGTACGAATACAGCCAGATCATTAATTTCGGAAATACGTACCCTAACACCCTTGTATTGCCAACCATGTTGGCACTATTGTCATATACCAGCCCTCTGGCATCCTGAATATCTAATTTATCGTCTTCTAGTTTTTTCAAAATTTCAGTTGTTAAAGCTTCTTCTGCTTTTTCATTCGTTAGAATAAGGTCAACAAAACTTTCTTCAATCACCGGGTTATTACTTAGATCTATATGGATTTATCGAATAACTTGACCCATTTGTTTTTTATTTGATGTATCTGGAGTGCAGTAGAATAAAACGGTGTAGTATTTAGCTTCCTTAATCCTATTTATTATCTGATTCCTAATTTTATTGCCAATTAAGGTTATTATTTCATTTTGAACAGCGGGAAAGAAATATAAACCAGCACCCTTCTTATGGTTATCAATCACTACGATCTTTAATAATAGGATTGTGATGACTGGCAAATTCATTTAATTTAAAAAAGTTCCGCAATTTTTAAGTCCAATATTTCTATTTGAGCCCCTTAGCGCAAAATTATTTTTTGGCACAGAATAAAACATTCACTATAACTCTCAATACTTCCCTGCAAATATTTATTTGTTTATTTATTGATTACATGAGATCGTTATTTGCATTTGCTGATAATAAACTTTTGTCCACAATTTTCCAATTTAAATAATTTTTACGGTGACCTGAAGAACTTTTATGTTGACAAATAACTGGATGAAGGTACCTCCAATCACAAAACCCTTTTTGGCGAGCCTGTAAAGCTATGCGACTTATTTTCAAAAAGCACACAAGGAAAACAAAACAAGATGTTTCGATTGCTGGAATATACCATAATTCAGAAATTCACATATTTGGAAAATTATCATCTAACAAAAATATTCAAGTTGATCCATCTTAAATTTCGTTATTAACAATTCTTAGATTAATATTCAGGACAATACCAACCAAATTACACGAAGCAAAAACACACAATATAAACTGCAATATCGACGCTAGGAGGTTCAAGGTCCGTTAAATTAGAAAAAGTCATTTTTCAAGTCTTCTAATATGCTATTTACAGAGTTGCCAAATTGTATGTAGTTTGCGAGTAGGGAAAATGTGAAAACGTGCAAAATTTTTAATCAATGCTGCTTCGAAAACTATCAATCTGATCAAAGAATGCTTTATACGTAAATTTGATAGTACAACAAGCGTATTACAAACTTTAATTACGTTTGACGTTTGAAATATCAATGCCAATTATTTTTTTTAATACGGACCTGGTTTTTTTAATTATTGTGGTAAAGGAAATTTAATTTTAAATTCAACTATGTGTTACAACTATACATTTTTCTGTCAATATTTTTTGGTATTGGGCCATCAGTACGGTCCTGCATCATAAGTTTAGAGTTATAGAAACATTATAAACCTACGTTTTTCTATGTCTAGAAGTGAAAAATAGTGAATTTGACATTTGAAGGCGTATTAACAATAGTTAAATACAACATACAGATAACTTGCATGTTTTGCTGGCTTCTTTATGATCTATTATGTTAACTGTATGTTGTATTTAGCTATTATTAAAACGAATTGTAATTCGCTTTCAAATGTCAAATTCACTTCTTTTGACTTCGAAATATAGAAAGACGTAGATGTGTAGATGTTTTTACACAACTAAACTTATGTTGAAGGCCCAATACCAAAAAATACCAAAAAATACTGATACGTTTTTTAACAGCGAAACGTCCAAAAATGTATAAGTAATAAAACCCTGGGCCGTATTAAAAAAGAAATAGTTGGAAATGATGTTTCAAACGTAATTCAGAGTTTGTAATATGCTTGTTTTGTAGATATTGAAATACCAACAAATTTAGGTATTAAACTTTTTTTGATCAGATTGACAGTTTTCAAAGTAGTATCCATTAATCCCTAATATCTGGAAAACTACACACAATTTGGCAACTCTGTGAACAGAACATTAAAACTCTTCAAAAATGACAACTTTTTTCTAATTTAACCGACCTCGCAATTCTTACCGTTACAAAGTTAGCCATAGTGGCCCATGGTTTTTGAACCACCCCGTATATATATATATATATATATATATATATATATATATATATATATATATACCGGATGGGTGTCTACTCCGTGGACGGAGGATTGCTCCTTAACTATTAGAGATATCAAAACCAATGTTGGTGTGGTAATACACGATCATTGGACCTACATTCTAAAAATATTTAGGTATATACAAGCTGACTGACAAAAATATGCCAACCCAAACTGTGTTTTTTTAAATGGAACACCCTATATATTTTTGAATTTTTGGATTCACTGTTATATTTAGAATAAAAGTATAGAAATTTGTGTCTGTATAACTAACCGTTCAGCAGATATCGTTACTTTAGCACCAAAATAGAGTTAACTTTGGAACCACGATGCGAGCGTTGTCACCACGATTTTGTAAATCTGTTTATGCCATCGACTATTAATAATAGTCTACTAACAAACAAACTGGGAAATTTTTCGAAAAGATGTAAAACTATACAGAATGATTAACTTACGCGAAATGTAATTTTTCTCCATTTTTTCAAATACAACACCCAGTATATTTCTTCACATTTCGATTCTCCGTGAAAAATAGATACTAATTGATAATACGTTTTATAGCCATAAAACGGACCTTCTTGAGATATTGACGTTTTTACTTAAAAATATTCTAAAATACAAATCTACTATAATAAAATTCAACAAAACAAATCAGGTAGGCTAGCCACTCGTAATAAAGAGGAACAATTGCATCTATTGTTTTGACGTTTGTATAATAATTAAAATATTGTTCAATTAGTTTGTGTTTTTGGATTGTCGTTTTGTCAATTTTTGCATAAAATGCATTTTTCCAAAGAAGAAATGGTCGATATGGTCTTTATTTACAGCGAAGCTCAAAGATATGCTTATTGGCTACCCGTTTGTACTGTGAACGATACCCAAAGAGAAGATAGCCACGTAAAGAATCGTTTATGAATGTAGCTGAGAGATTTATAGATTCTGGAAGTGTGCGTTATCCCAAGCCCGCAAAAACAAGCCCAAATCAAGAAATTGAGTTTCAAGTTGTGACATCTCTTACAGAAGATCCGCAAATTAGTACCAGAGAGCTCAGTACACACTTAGATCTAAATAGAAATACCGTTCGCAGCTTTATTAAAAAATAAAAAAAATAAATTGCACCCTTATCATATCGAGCAACATCAAACTTTAAGTGAAATAGATTTTTAAAATCGTGAATCTTGCTGCCAATGGGTAACTACTAGAGTCAATGAAGAATTCAATTTTGTTAATAACGTTCTATTTACGGATGAGGCAAATTTTCACAATAATGGCAATAGTAATACATATAACTATCATCACCATTCAGATACTAATCCGCACATCTTAAGAGTTGTTGATCACCAGCGTCGATGGTCAGTTAATATTTGGGGTGGTATAATCAATTTTAATGTGGTTCTTTCTTCTTTGAAGGGAGTCTTACTGTAGAAAGATATTTACAGTTTTTAGAAAATGACTTACCCGAGATTTTAGAAAATATCGAGGTAGATAATATTCGTACGATGTGGTTTCAACTGGATGGCGCCCCTCCACACTATGCAATCAACGTTACGAAATATTTCGATACAAATTATCCGATGAGGTGGATAGGACGAGGTGGTGTGCAAAACTGGCCAGACATATCATCAGATCTTATGCCCCTTAATATCTTCCTTTGAAGCTATGTTAAAGAAAAAGTTTACCAACATCCTCCCGCCACAAGCGAAGATATGAAAAATATAATTAGAGCTGCATTTCAATCCATTTCGCCTCAAATGTTGTTGCGAGTGAATCTTTCGTTCATCGAGCGTATTGGAAAGTGTTTAGCTAGGCGTGGTCAGCATTTTGAACATTTAATTTGAATGTATGGTTTTAATTGTTTATAATAAAATACTTATCTTTTTTGGGAAAATCTCCGTTTAAATAGGTTTTGGCATCTTATAATTTAAAAAAAGCATAATGATACGTCTTAATTTTGATTTTAATTTTAACTTTTGGTATGTCTAGGTTTTTTGCAGTGTTTTTCCTAGACCTTGAAGCAAATGCTTTACCAGTTATATGTTAAACTACCACAGCACTACAATTTAACATAAGTAGTTGAAATTAAATTAAAATTAAAAATTACAAAAAACGTTCTGCATTATGCTTTTCATTGTTAATAACACTTCCAATTATTGATAAAGATATCTCTTTGTTAGATTTTACTGGCTTATTTTATTTTACTTGATGTGATGTTTGGATTTGTGAATGCTTCTATCATTTTCAAATTGAAGTTTTTCACAACTTTACACTTACATCATAATTCGATTAAATTTTGTTAAATGTGTTTTTGGCTGACAAATTTCATTGTTAGCTTTCGCCGTAGAGAGTGTTCTGATTTGTCATCTTTAAGGCAGTTTAACAATATTTAATTTTTAATGACCTAGTTATTCTTTACTAAAATTTAATTTTATAGTTGGCTTTATACGTTTCTCAAACTGTTGTATTAATAGCAGGCTGAAGTTTATGTTTTAATTTTTGTACTTTGACAAAATTGTTTACAACATCTTTAACAATTTTTAACAAATATTACTACTGACGAAGATAACTGTAAGTGTTATCGAAACGTTTAGATTGTATAATTTAAAATACACCATTGAAAATCCCAAAAACGATAAGTATTTTATTATGAGTGTTAATGGTGAAAGTTTACATTTTTATATTAATTGTATATGTTTACTTGTTCAACTTATTTTTAAGCGTAGAGAGTGATTTTATTGTATAGTTATTAATTTGGTTTTCCTATTAGTTAAAAGAATTTATTTGCCATTCGTATTTTCTTATTTCCTCTAGATTTTGTTTTATTTGTTCTTCTGTATGTCCATATTTTCAAATAAAGCGTCAATATCTCAAGAAAGATTCGTCTTATGTCTATGAAACATAGTACACGTAACCTCCACCAAAATTTTTCCCAGTTTGTTTGTTAGTAGACTATTATTAATAGTCGGTGGTATATACAGATTTACAAAATCGTGGTGACAACGTTCGCACCGCGGTTCCAAAGTTAACTCTATTTTGGTACTACAGTGGCGATATCTGCAGAACGTTTAGTGATACAGATACAAATTTCCATACTTTTATTCTAAATGTAACAATGAATCCAAAAATGCAAAAATATATGGGGTGTTCCATTTAAAAATAACACAGGTTTGGGTTGGCATGTTTTTGTCAACCACCCTAAATATTTTTAGAATGTAGGTCCAATGATCGTGTATTACCACACCAAAATTGATTTTGATATCTCTAATAGTTGAGGAGTAATCCTCCGTCCACGCAGTAGACACCCACCCTGTATATATATATATATATATATATATATATATATATATATATATATATATATATATATATATATATATATATATATATATATATTTAAGAAAGGAAAAGGCCACGTGTATCATTCCATCCCCAAGATGGAGGGCAGGCTGCTTGAGGATTCCAAGCTCCTTCAGCCACACGCATGTATTCCCAACATACATTCATTAAGTATGTATGCACAGTGAGATTAAGGGTCACGATAGGATCCGAAGCAACAGAGTTAGGGTTTTTAGGGGTAAGATACTACCTCAGCATTCGACTTAATAGCCGCACGTGTGTATACGCTATGTGCGTATGAGGAAAACCGCCTGAAAAACCCATACAGGCTAGGTTTTATATATATATATATATATATATATATATATATATATATATATATATATATATGATATATATATATATATATATATATATATATATATATATATATATATATATATATATACAGCGTGTTCAGCGAGGAATGGGACAGTGCAATATCTCGAGAGCGGATGAAGATTTTTAAATTATGAAAATATTTTTGTAAATATCTTCCAAGGGCGCACATTTGTTGGCACAAAGATTTGAATCAACGCCCATCACCGCCAGGTGGCGCTATCTCACTTCAAGTTTTTAAATGCAATGCCCTATTTTTTATTTCATTTTTGGATTCTATGACATATTTGTGATGACTTTTATTAAGACTCCTACCAACCTATCTTTTGTAGTTTCTGACAAAAAAAATAATTTTTGGAATTTTATGAATTGAAAGCATACAAATTAAATTTAATGTTCAAATGTTTCTCCATTTTTTTCTACACACGTTTGATAACGCCTAATTAATGTAACACTAGCTGCCGCTCTTAAAGTCTGCGATCTTGATCTCCTGCATGCAGTCCATGTACCAAATGATTTTTAAATGGTTTGTATTTATTACATTTTAATATTTTGTGGACAGAACCAACTGATACGGCACACTCTTCAGAAATAGATCTCACAGACACATGAGGATTATAAGCTACACATGCTAATACACCGTCGGTGAGTACTTCATCTGTTGCTGTCTTTGTGCGATTCTCGCACTTACGGTGAGGAAAATGACCGGTTCCCCTCAAAATATTTGCTACACGAACAAATGTATTTTTTCCGGGATGGCGTCGATCGGGAAACCTGGCACCATACAATACTTGTGCAGCCCTTGCATTTTTTCTACATTCACCATAAATTATTACCATATCAAAATATTCTTCGTTAGAAAACGTAAACATAATTATGGAATTTGAGGATGCACAGACGATTTTCAAAACTGAAACTGTAAACTGACAGAAACTTGACAGACACTTCATTACGCGTTTGTTTTCATGGCATGATAAATGTTTCACATGATTCTTAATCAACGACTGTGATAAGTTGGTCCCCCTTACAATTTAGTGTACAGCGTATCGCATTATTTCGGCGTTATCTGCATTATTTTTGTGGAAGAACAATCTTTTATCTTTCATTTGGTATAAAATTTGCTATTGTGCCTGTATCACTCAAATGTTATGAGCACTTCCTGAAATTACGTTTTTGTGCTAAAATTCCAAGGGTTATTTTTTTCTCAGAAACTACAAAAGATAGGTTGGTAGGAGTCTTAATAAAAGTCATCATAAATATGTCATAGAATCCAAAAATGAAATAAAAAATAGGGCATTGAATTTAAAAAATTGAAGTGAGAGCGCCACCTGGCGGTGATGGGCGTTGATTCAAATCTTTGTGCCAACAAATGTGCGCCCTTGGAAGATATTTACAAAAATATTTTCACAATTTAAAAATCTTCATCCGCTCTCGAGATATTGCACTGTCCCATTCCTCGCTGAACACGCTGTATATGCATCAAGATGGTATCTGGTCAACAAACGTTAGTTGGCGTCCACCGTTATACACCGTGTTATAAACTGTTTACGCTTATAGCATCAGGTTGCTTCCTAGTCATGTGTAGGTGTAGTTGGCGTCTAGTGAATACTTTTGCACTTATTAGGACACGTGAACTATGTATATTTAGTTAATGGTACCAGTGGTGTCCTTGCTGTGTTGCCACATATGTATCTAGTTTTAAAACAACTAACCTTCACTTATAGTATTATCCATAATGTTATTTTTGATTATATGCACTTACTTTTGTACTCAAGACATTTATAACATGCGAAGCGTTACTGATTTACATAGACACGGTAGGTATTGTTGCTCAGTTTTTTATGAGAACTGATAAATAAATTATACGTAAATAATGCACACACAGGTATTATTTTCGTGAAACAATTTAAGTAATAAAGTGTTCGACGATTTTACGAGTTTCCAGAATTTTAAGAACGAGCAAAACAATTTTCAATATGTTGCGTGTGTGTGTGGCCGTGCGTGTGCGCGCGAGTGTGTGTGTGTGTTTATATACCTACGATTATCTAAAAATCACGTATCGGATTATAATTTAAACTCGTTGTTGAGACAAACAAAAATACACTCTAATACAACACAAAATTAAAAAATACTGAACGCGTTTTAATAGATAAGCTATCATCATCAAAATTGTGTAAATTTGGTTTACAAATAAGGGTGTGTAGAAAGCGCATTTTCTAATCAAATCTTCAAAACGATAAAATTTATGGAAAAAAGTGTATTTAAGATGATTGAATTTTAGTTAACTTAAAAGGTTTCATTAGGTGACTAATAAGGTCTTAAAGGCACATTATGTGAACCATAATAGATATTTATGTATTAAGGGCATAATCTACAATTATGCCCGTGGTACATACAATGTTTTATTTTATTTTGCACCATGAAACTGGAACAAAATTTTAAAAAGATTCAGTATTTTCGGCGAGTTTTTTAATGCAAATGCAGTGAAATAAAGTCGACAGTAGGCTAATTTGTTGTTACAAAGATACTATGATATTGCTAAATTGTTGCTAAGGTACTGTTTGTTTGTAAATAATTTGCATTCTAAAATGGAAAGTGAAAACGCAAAAACTTATTCACAAGAAATTTTAGATGAATTTGAGGCCGCCCAGGCAAAAATAATTCCAAGTAAATCGAAACATTTATACATAAAAGAGTACGAAAAGTTTTGCACGTGACGGAGCACAAAAAATGTGTCCACAAAATGTGATGAAAAAGTTGTGATGGCATACTTGTCTCAAATGGTAAGGGATTGTATTAGTCAATTATCTCTATTCAATAAATATCTATTTTTGCAGTCAAAGATCTATAAGCCGTCGTCACTGTGGTGTTTATATTCTAAATTGAAAAAGATGTTCAAGTTGAAGGAAGATGTTGATATATCTCGTTTTTCCATGCTCACAGAATCCATGAAGAATAATTCTGTAGGTGATCAAGCTAAAAAGTCCTATGTATTGCAACGGCATCAAATTGAAGAATTCATGTTGAAGGCGCCTGATCATACGTACTTGTTAGTTAAGGTATAACGACTTTAGTTTTTTTTTTCCAATTCTCATTATAAAAATTATTGTGTTTTATAGGTTGTCACAGCCTTTGGTATTTTTGGAGCATGTCGTCGCGAAGAACTGAACGATTTGGCTGCACTGGACGTAACAACTGAGGAATCAGTGCTATTAGTGAAGATCAAAAAAACCAAAACTTATACTTCGAGGCAATTTACAATTGTACCAAGCGATGGATTGGTCGATTACGTCTCTTTGTACCGAAAATATGCAGCATTACGACCGGAACATACTAAAATTGACAGCTTGTTTTTGTCGTATCATAATGGCAAATGTAGTGCTCAGACTGTTGGGAAAAACACCTTAGGCAAAATGCCGAGGATAATAGCAGAGTTCCTCAATCTACCGGATGCCCATAAGTACACAGGGCACTGCTTTCGCAGGAGTGCGGCGACGATCTTTGTCGAAAGCGGCGGTAATACAAGGGCACTGAAGCAGCTTGATGGATGGCGATCGGATAAAGTAGCTGAATCATATGTAGAGAATTCTCTTCTTTATTACCGGAATTAGTGGATCCACGCAGATGTCGCAATTTAAATCTTCGAACTGTACATATGACCAATTAAATTTTAAATTGTTTTGTTTGTTCACTTCTATAATTTGTTCACAATATTTTAGAAAACTTTGTTTTTTTTTCTTAAATACGGAATAAATTTACTGATACGAATATATATATATATATATATTATATATATATATATATATATATATATATATATATATATATATATATATATTTAATAAGGTGCATACATAAAGTACATACTATTTTCCTTATTTTAACTTAATAATAAGAATTTGAAGGATTCAAGGGTAATCCGATTACCGAGCTGGTAGTGTAGTGGTGACACGATCTGCTTAGCATTTGGGAGGTAATGGGTTCGATTCCCGTTACCGTCTACCTTGTATGAGGTTTTTTCAGGGGGTTTTCCTCATACACATGTAGCGGCATGGTCACTGCGTATATGCACACCATGTGCGGCTACTTAGGCAAATGCTGGGGTAGTATTTTCCCCCTCAGAACCCTAACTCCGTTCCTTCCGATCCTATCCTGACCACACCTATCCTTAATCCCACCATGCATATATACGTAACGTATGTATGTATGCTGGGAATCCATGATTGTGGCTGAAGGAGCTCGGGAAGCTCGAGCAGCCCGCCCTCCCCCTTGGGGAGGGAATGAAATACGTTGACTTTTCCTTTTTTTTTCCGGTAATCCGATTACGTTTGTGTTTCAATAGAAACAGATAAGGAATACCTGAAGATCTTTGTGCCCCCGTGTCATTTAATGAACAGACAATGCTGCAATATTTTCTAATGGAATTTCTACCTTATTGACATCAAAACATTTATCGTTTTTATAATGTTTTAAATAGTAAATAAATCTACAATTTTTTCTAAATTTTAACAGTTCGAATTTCGAAAAACCTGTCTGAATAAATGGATTTTGTTAAAAATATAATTAGTTATAAAAATATTCCAATTTAATCACAACTGGGAAAAAATTCAATAAAAAGTTATAGAAATTAAAATTTAAAAAAACCCTATATTCAAGTATTTAGGAAGGTTTCGGGACTATTTTGACGCGTTTCTCTAAAGTTTCAGATAACTTCATAATAATATAAAAAGTTAGAACGTTTTTAACATTGCTCTTATGGGGGTTTGATGTGTTGCCTATCCATCAAGACCCTCTCGGTACTAGAAATGTACAAGTACTTTTTGATTACATGATAAAATTATTACGGAATTTTCCACAAATTTTTCACCCTTAATTGAAAAAGTAAAGTGCGATTGTAAGTATACGGATATTTGATATGTGTATGCTCAAAGTTTGCGCAAATTAGAGTTAGATATATTTATTTATAAACGTATGTAAATGAAAAATCTACGTTGGTTTAATGCATTTCATTTTTTATTGTAAAATCGTTTCTAAAGGCATAGCGGTGGGTATGGCCGTAGCTGTCAATTGTGATATGTTTGCGGATATCAATTGAACCAGCATAATAGCTTTACCCTCGTAAATTTTTAGTTTTCATGAGCATGTAATCAACTACTAAAATATCTTCTGCAAGAAACTAAAACGGGCAAGCGGCGAAAACCTTAAAAATCAATTTTTAACTAGTAAAAATCCAGAGCCATAAACAACAAACTTTATTTATTGTACCCTTATAAGTGCTCTCGTTATTAAACTGAATCCAATCTACTTTTACCAAATTTAGATTTAAAAGGAGCAATATGAATAATAGCACCAGACGTTGACGTCGACATGTCTCGGAAGTTATAAACATTCGGTTCGTAAGAGACTATCTGCTTTCTCAAATGATAAAAGTTTGTTGTAAATACCAAAATTTCAATTTTCTTTGATTAAATCTTCCTGAAAAACGGTATAAGTTTTCTTTTTTACATTCCACCATAAACTATCACGTAATCTTCAAGAAGTAAACAAAGTCGTATAACATACATGACATATAGTATACTTTTTCTCTTCTAAAAACGGTGTTTACTTAGAATATGTATTTTATTAACATACTGGCAGGTTCTGTGCTTTATCATGTCAATAATACATGCCAGTATAGAGAAATTTTCAAAGGCAATAATTTTCACTTTTATTTACGGGGATCTTGTTCTAAAAGTAAACTATATCGCTGCCACATAAATAACAATTGAATGGTCTATGTATTAAAAATTGATTTAAAATTTCATTTATATGGATGAATACAAAAACAAATTATTCTCCTAATAATTCATAAAGATAAATTTCAGTTTTCCCGCAACAGATCCTACGATGTTTGTGGGAGATAAATCTATCTCAGAGACGTGACTCTGCCTACGGCTGCTTAGTATAGAAGTCCCGATTCTCTGTCTACAACTACTATTCTGAGTATGTCCTAACTCACCCTACATCCATTTATGCTTTAATTTATTTCAACGCTACTCGTTAATCAGCCTGGGCAGTTTGGAGACAGTACGGTTAAATATGAACACATTGAATATCATTATTTTAAAAAAAAAGGGGAAGATATCAACATATAAAAAGCTACGGATTTCCAATTTATTGAATATAAAATCTCGTTTATTATGGTTCTATTATAAATATTGATTACGTGATTGTATACAACTTCATATTTTTATTATTCAATTTACCTATGATCAGATTTTATGTAAAAATAAAAATAGCCTGTAGCGTGCCCCAGGTACCCTATCTTGAAAAGTAATTTTAACTGATTCGCAATTATGCAAATTCAAGAACAAAACCATTCGCTAAGTGATTGATCTTGACTGTACTGACAATAATGCTACTATTATTCAAATTAATTGCTTGTTTTACATTAACTTTCCTGGCAATAATTAAAATATTAGAATTTATTCATAAGTCTGATATTTAATTACTCGCAAACCTCAAATCTGATCAAAAGAATTGGACGTTTAGTGGTAGGTACATTGTGCTGTTTGCCTGAGATAGACGAGGTTAATGTGGGACAGGTAAACAATGAAACTACTCAAATTAAAATTAACAAGCTTTGCGCAATAGTGGTTCAACCCGTTAATGTACTATTGGGGGAAAGAACCACCAATAAAACCCACTTTATTCATAAATAAGTAATTGTACAAGTACATTAATAAATCAAATAACACAAAAAAAAAACAGTGAAAGGGTTAAATATATTACAAAACACCATTAAATCAGGTTAAACGTTTCTTTCTCGGCTTACACATTCATTCATTATACAACAATAAGAATAAAATTAGAGGTGTTTTAATGGTCATCTGGACCCGGGAGTATGTAAACACTCGGTAATTGCCTATTTACAATTATAACCAAGCTTTATCCCGTACCCGTTCGTCCACGCCCACCTCTACAAAAATATAAACAACAAACAACAGTTCGCCAAATACATGAGTAAGAGAGCCCTGTTCTATCTCTTATTTTAGCAGATTTCCGCTTGCTGAGCCCGCGTACGAATGAGGTACCTTTGCAAGGCAATGTTTGATTTATAGTACGTTACGTAGGCTTGTAGAATTGGTTGCTGCGAGCTTTAATTACATTAAAAATTCCTACTAATGTTGAATATTATAATCATTCAATTAACCACTTATTCATCAATATTGAACGGGTTACGATACGCCGTTTAGACTCAAGACGATAACGATTATTTAAACATACGTTTATACGCACGCTTATTGCCACCCGAATATTTAGTTTAGTAAATGAAAAAACAAATTCGCGTTTTGAGTTTTCCAAGAACGTTACAATGAATGTATTTAATCAAACACCCCGATCGATCTTACTCAATTGAAACTCTAACTTCAACTGCCTTCCCCTCCGATGTCAAAC
Source organism: Vesta saturnalis (assembly GCA_036346205.1). Classification (NCBI taxonomy): domain Eukaryota; kingdom Metazoa; phylum Arthropoda; class Insecta; order Coleoptera; family Lampyridae; genus Vesta; species Vesta saturnalis. The sequence continues at coordinate 1,095,123 of JARFJB010001071.1, forward strand.
TAACTATATTTACTCCCAAAATCAACCCCCCGTTTTTCAAAAGTAATAAAAGACAATAAATTATTACGTGGGAAGACTTTGCCACATTCCTTACTGAACAAAATCTTAATTTTAAAAATATGCATTCGTCAGTAACAAACCCTACATTTAGGTCTCGAGTTTTAAATTATTAGAAAGGTGCTTAAGAGTTCACTTGAAACACAAATTAAATATTGTTTAAGTACCTTCAAGATGACAAATCAGAACACCCTCTGACGGACGAAGGCTAAAAATAAAAAATTTTACAATCAAAAAACAAACTTAACAAAACTTGCTCAAGATATAATGCTAAAGTAAAGCTGTGAAAAACTTTAATTTGAAATTGATAAAAACATTTACAAATAGAAACTTGACATACCAACAAAATATCTAGTCAAATGTAACAATGAAATTGTTTTCGATTATTTATAATTGTAATTGTTATTATGCACAGAAAACACGTTTAATATAATTTAAATTTTAACTACATATGTCAAATTATTGTAATCCTGTGGCAACTTAACATATTTAATTGGTAAACGATTTACTTCAAGGTCTAGGAACAAACACAATATAAATCGTAGGCATACCAAAAGCTAAAATTAAGACGCATCATTTTGCCTTTTTACCTTACAAACCACATATACATACGTAGGTATACAAGGTTATGCAATCGACTTTTTCTACACTATGGCTAAATCGACTTATTAGCAAGTTTTACAACGTCTGGTCAAGTTTCACCAGGATCGGCCGTGATGTCTGTGTACGTGTGCGTATAGGTGTGCGTGTGGGTGTGCGTCTGGGTGTGCGTGTGAGTGTGCGTTTTCGTGCGTTTTCGTTTACGCACTCGTGTGCGCGTGGTGCGTGTGCGTGTGCGTGTGCGTGTGTGTGCCTGGGCGTGATTGCGTGAGTGCTGCCCTGCGTGTGTGCCTTCGTGGTTGCATGCGTGTGTGTGCCGCTTCCGATTTAATTTAGAACGATTTCTATAAAGTAGTAGTCCCGATCTAATTCTTAAAAGTACTCTCGTTTCTGTATATTTTCTTCGAAGCAATAAGACTAAATCGAAAATTTAAAATAAAATAAAATACCTTTATTGTACGTTTTAAGAGAGATACGAAATTATCATTTTTCGTCGAGTGGCGGAGAACACCACCAACTTTTTCTTATTTTGTTCACATTTTCTATAGTTTCCGATCCTGATATTTCATATAACATTTTTCTTGCACAATTAAAATAATTATAGCAAAATCCGGTAAGTTAAATTAAAATCCCTGTAAAAAAATTAGTATTTTCTTCCGTTCATAAATACAATCGAGAGAGCATAGGTTGACCTAGTAAACTAAATTTGTTCCATAGAAAATAAAAGAGCTTTTGCTTTCGTTATCAGTCCCTATTGTGTGCCTCTCGGAATAAATTTATACAAATTTTCTTCGAATATCCAGATGTCAGCTACTTTAGTCGTTAATACAAATTGTTAGAATTTATAGTAAAAAGAAAACGTTGTGTGTGTGTGCGTGCGTGCGTGCGTGGGTGCGTGCGTGGGTGCGTGCGTGCGTGGGTGCGTGCGTGCGTGCGTGCGCGTGCGCGTGCGCGTGCGGGTGTGGGTGTGGGTGTGGGTGTGGGTGTGGGTGTGGGTGTGGGTGTGGGTGTGCGTGTGCGTGTGCGTGTGCGTGTGCGTGTGCGTGTGAGTGTGCGTGTGCGTGTGCGTGTGCGTGTGCGTGTGCGTGTGCGTGTGCGTGTGCGTGTGCGTGTGCGTGCGTGTGCGTGTGCGTGTGCGTGTGCGTGTGCGTGTGCGTGTGCGTGCGCGTCCGCGTGCGCGTGCGCGTGCGCGCGTGTGTGTGCGTGTGTGTGCGTCTGTCTACGTATGTCAGTCTGTGTGCACCTATGTGCGCCTGTGTGATCCAGTCGTCGTCTGTGTGCATATATGTGCATCTGTGTGCATCTGTATGCGCCTGTGTGCGTCTGTGTGCCTCTGTGTGCGTCATTGTGCGTCTGTGTGTGTCTGTGTGTATCTGTGTGCGTGTGTTCGCGTGTGTGCATGTGTGCGTGTGTGTTTGTCTGTGTGTGTGTGTGCTGATGAAGGATTCAGGAACAGAAAGAAAAATAATCTTGTGCTAGTGATTTGTCTAATCCAGGAATATAATAATCAAAATATTGGTAATTTACAAAATTATATTGCTGGCAGTATTGAAATTGACTAATTCAAAATACAAAGTATAAAAAGGAGTTCGCCATAATAAAAAATGGAGCGAGAGTCTTACGTGGTTTAGGAAACATTACTGTCGGCCAGGTTGGGAAATTTGACTTTGTGGTAGTTAGGACGTAGGAAAGGTATTGCTTGTGTTTTGGGAGGATTGACGAAGACTCCACCGGTTGACCCAGTTGAAAAAGTTTCGGAGGGTTTTGGATATGAGGCATCCCCAAACTGCGCAACGACTACTACGGGTTGTGTTAGAATGGGATGTCTGATGCAAAGATGGTGTTCAGGATGGGGGCTAAAGCAGAAACTTGAGGCACGTTTGTTGTGGGTTGAAATAGGTCGGAGAAGGTGATTAGTCAGGTACGAGAGTAGAAGTTTGGAGAAGTCATCAGGGATGTTAGGGTTACGGATCTTGTGAAGAAGACCGGCGTGCCAGACCATGTCAATTGCTTGCTTAATATAAGGAAACATAGCCAGGTTGCATTGTTTATAATTAAATGCACTGGTAGTCTCTGTAAGTAGCTTCACGGATTATGGCACGCTCGGTTGGGACGGAGGCCGAATTGGCTGTTAGGAAAGAGATAATTGAACTCAAGGTGATCTCTAAGTCGTCTGGCTAGAATCTGCTCAAAAGATTTTTCGAGACAGCTTAAAATGGCACTGGGTCTATAGGAACAGGCATTGAGAAGGTTGGAGTGCAGTTTGGCTATCATGACGGTGGAAGCCGATTGCCAGTCCGTCGGTAAGTGGGATAATGTTAAGCATTTGTTGTAGATGTCCGTGAATAATCTGAAGGCCGGGTCGGGCAAGTATCGGAGTATCTTACGGTTAAGGCCTTCATGAGCTGGGGTTGAATTGTGTCCTTCTTTGAAGTACGCTTTGACCTGGTCGGGTCCGATAGAGGTATAAAAATGGATACCGTTGTCCAACTGGATGTCGGGAAGGTTACGGTTACGGAATTCTTCTAGGAGACTATCTAGGAGTTCCTGGAACTGGGTGCCGAAATGAAGATTTTCGAGGATCAGAAAATATTATGAAGGTAAAGACCGAAAGAGCTTGGCCTTCCCTTGGTTGGAGGAGATTGGGTTGCCTTGTGGGTTAGTGACATGCGATTTGAGGGCTACATTTCATCGGGTTGGTCTATCGAACTGTTCCAGAAGAGTTTTTGATTTCGGTAATTTAACTGCGAGGTGACTTTATTTGGTGTGGAAGGACTGTCTGAGAACATATTCCAGTCTGCGTTTTAAAAACCTTTGATTACTCTATATTGCGGAGGTGCTGGGGGAGGGGGCTGGACAAAATGAAGTTTTGATCAGTAGTGGTCAATGATCTGATGTGATCGTAGTTCCTAGAAAGTACACCCAGTCGAAATAATGGGCTATAGGTTCGGGAACAATGATTTAGTCTATTACAGAAGTACCCGTGTGCTGAAAAAATGTGGGTTTTGTGTTAGTGATTCACAAAAGCGGCTATTGTAACAAATCCGATGATAGCCATTGCTTCTGGAGTCACCCAATTGCGTGTGGCGAGCATTGTAATTATCTACGATTACTGCATTAGGATGGCTGGAAGCGCAAATTAGGAGTCTATCAGAAAGCGTATTGTGGGCAGGCGGGTTGCAGTAAGAGAAGAACAGAGTAGGATTGGAAAAATGCACCCACAGCAACACTCGAGATGTTGCAGGTGTGGAGAATGTTGAAAGCGGGAAGCAATTTCTGACGATAAGGGCGATTTCATCTTGGCTGTTTTATAGGTAGCAGTGATAAGTGTTAAAGTTAAGTGTGCATTTGTCTGATTCGAGGAGGCAGATTTGGTTGTGTTGAACCACAAGTTCAACCACGGAAAGTTGAAGGATTTCAAGGAATTGAATAAGGATTTTTGGGTGTTGATAAACGGGAACGGGTAGGATTAGGTTTTGGTTGTGCAGAAAAAGCGGATATAGGTGGCTGGGGAGGTATAGGTGGTTGGGTGGGTCGGTGTGGGGCGAATTTACATTTAGGTTCTCTTCGGTTGTATTCTGTGTTTCTGTGTCATGTATCCTTATGTATTTCTTTTGTTTGTTGTACTTCGGTTCATGGCTGCTGCGACTGCGTGGATCGTAACTGCGTCTTCGTATTGTCTGTATGCAAGAGTGACAGACCTAACTTGGAAGCGGCAAACTGCGATATCAGGTTACCAGTCGGGCGTGCCTGAGAAAGCAGGTTATTTTTTGTAATTATTTTTAAATAATTATTAAATTTAATTTGTTAAATTGCTCAGAGAGCACGACTTCTCAGTTCGAATACGATAAGAAGGATGTTTGAATAAACGTCGACATATAAAGTATATGGGTTTGGACCAGCCAGGAATCTATGAATAAAATCGCATTGTACTTTCGGGAGAATTTTCTTCACAATGTTAAACCGTAAATACCAGTTCCCGGACGCTGCAATCAAAACTTATTTTATGGTGGTGTTTTAAAATCTTTTATGTTTTTACGCAAGTATCGCTGTCAGAAATAAATTATACTTGACCCTGTTTTACAATTATTTTAATTGCACAGTCTTATTTTCTAAAGGCACTGTTTTATTTATTTAAACGCTTTATAGAAGGATCTCTCCTACAAGTAAATAATAGAAATCGTATTTTGGGTTGCCCATGTTAGACTTTGTTGTAGGGATGGCGACAAATAAACAGTGACATCAAATCATACATGCGTCAAATTAAGGTTATTGGTTTTAGGTTAGACATTTGTATTCAAAAAATGCAAATGAAAAATTGTATAAATTAATTACAAACATAAACAAATTTTTTGACAATGATGACAGTATCATGACAGGCTGTATTAGTCCGACCTAGCGAAATGGAAATTGATCTTTCACATTACGACGATGACGTCTGTTTCCATTATGTAATTAGGGATTTGGTTCACAATGGAATTCCTAGACAAGTGTATGTTAGAAGTGACGATTTTAACTCGATGCCAGGCTTACTCTTTTTCCAACATTTCCGTCTAAAGGGTTCCACAGACTGCGGTTACTTTACACGGTTTTGAACGAACGGGTCAATCCGTTCGTTCAAAACCGATAGTATGTGAGCGCGTTCGGTCCAATTATTTTCTTTGGTTCCAGATCTGTCGCTGACAGATATTTTACCCGTACAGTTCGCCCGTTCGTTCAAGGAACGTATTGTGTGGGCAAAGCACTCGGGATTTGTAAACGAGCGGCGCTGCGATTAGGTAAATGAATAATAACTATTGTTATTTATTAGAAAATATTAATAGAAACATTAGTAGTGGTTGCAGTCGTCAATTATTCTTTTTAAAATGGCTTCTAAAAATTCGAATAAACAATTTCTTCGAGATGTTATTGAGTTATGCAGAGATTTCCCTTGTTTGCGGAAAATTAAATCACCTGAGTAGCATGATCAAGTAAAGAAGAATAATAGAGCTACACAGCACTCATTAAAAAACTTAAAAAAATTGATGAAAACGCAAATAAAGACAGTGTGGTTAGGAAAATTGATTCTATCAGGGGAAGTTTCAGAAAAGAAATGAAAAAAGTAAAAGCCTCGAAAAAATCAGGACAGGGAACACAACAGTTTTCAAAACCGAAGTTATGGTATTTTGAGCTACTGTATTTTTTATTGAACCAAGAGAACCTAAAGAGAATGTATCAAATATAGAACTTCAAGATCTGGCAAATTAAATCAATTGGGTATTTGAGATTTTTAGCCCATTGTCTTCTGTTAGTTTACTACTCAAGAAAAAGTGACAGAAAAACACGTAGTGTAGGGAAATTTGCCGTGCTCGCTCAAAACCGTACGGTTTTAACTGTTCGTTCAAAACCGTGCAAAATAAACCGAAGTCTGTGGGGCCCTTAAGGAACTAAACGGTGTTGTCTATACTGCCACAAACAGAAGATAGACTTGAATACATTCACGATCTGTAAGTATGAAGTCGTGTTATTGTATTATAATTTTACGTGGTATGAGGTTGAGGATTAATAGTTTCATCAATAAGGATCTATAATCTCTGTCTCTCTCTCTCTCTCTCTCTCTCTCTCTCTCTCTCTATATATATATATATATATATATATATATATATATATCTGTTTTTTTGCAGGAACAACAGTGTGTCGATCACTTTTTGAGGTTATCTAATTGTGTATAGTATAATCACAGGATGCATATAGAGCGCCACGCCGAAATGCAAGTTCGCGCAACGTATTTAGTCAGAAATCTTGTGTGCTACTCTATAGCCAAAAAACCAACTATACTTAAGCTAAGCATTTGTTTCCAACGGTCCGTGAGAGGTGTTCAAAGTCTAAGAAGAACTTAGTGTTAAGCAAGACCTTGCTAAGTATTCATGTAGAGCACTGTCGGTGTGATCGACCATAAGTAACTAACAGCGACATAAATTGTCGGAGTTGATAACATGCATATGAGACCGCCCGATTTTAACAATAATTAAGTTATTGAAATGATGCATGTCAGAAGAAACCAGAATTATAATAATGCTAATTGGTATACAGTATGAAAATGTAATCTTTTACCATTATTACACATATTTAAAATACTTAGCTTTTCAGGTTTTTTTGAATGGTGTATATTTGTATTTATGTCATAAGCCTTCTATTAATATAACAGATTGATAAACGTATAAAGCCAACTATGGAATACAATTTTAGTAAAGAATAACTAGATCCTTACTAAATTAAATATTGGTATACAGTATGTTCGAATGTCAAGGATTGATGTGAAGAATATAAATGTAGTATGTGGAATGCTCCAAATTAGAGAATAAGATTGTTTGTGTGACGGCGTTAAGATCATTTTCTCAGTGAGTGCCCACAAAATTTTGGTGATAATGGGCACGGGTTACCTATGGAAGACGTTAACGTGGATTTTGTAATGTCAGAGAGTTACAGGTTAAAAAATACAATAGTGACGGTACTGCGCTTTTAGACGGTTTTTAGTGTCTTACAAAGATATCTATTAATGTCAAGTCGCCAGTTTTTTTTAGTGCTTTAGTGCCTGTCGACGTCTTTGGTTGACTATATTTAAGAAGGTAACAATAAATTAAGTTATGTTTTTTACTAATAAACAACTATAAATTGGTGTATTACCAAACGGAATAAATAAATGAACTGTTACAAAATCCGGTCCTCCTGTAGGTAGCTTAATGAAATTGGATTTATTTATTACATCTAATTGAGGGAATAACTCACTACCGTGTTTGAGGTATGTCAGCATAGCGCATAGGTGTTATAGTAACCGTCGCACGGGCAACTATTTGCTAATTTGCAAGGTAGTCCTAGGTGGTATAGACGTGTGGAATAACAGGTAAGGTGACCGCAATTGAGGTAAGTGGGCTAACTTATTCAAACACTGACTGGTAGTGGGACCACACCTTTAGTAGAGAATGCTGAATCTTCAAAGGCACGGCTTGACTAGTAATTGGCCTACCGGCAATTTAGTTATTAATGATACTTGTTTGAATGTCTCAGGTCCCACTGGAGACGTCTTGGCATGTTCTTACGTGAAATTTTAGATGTATGTATGGGAAGAGTATGAAGTTATAAATGTAATAGATGGAAGACAGTTTGATGTTTTATGTATACCGAACGGAAGGGTGTGGAGATGGATGATGATAGCCTGGAGTTATGGTCAGGGGTTCAAACGGAAATGCATGGCACTAAAGTTGGGGTGATTGTAAATGACAGAGTGTATTTGGGTAAAACGTTCAAAACAGATGGTAGAATGAATCTCGAAATTTAGCGGCGTGTTAATTCAGAAAGGAAACTTATTGGCAGTGACTGTACCGTAATAAAATATATGAGTGTGAGTATAGCTGCGAAGTAAGCTATATACACTAACGTGTCCTCCCCTCAGTACTGAATAGAAATGATACGGTAAAACTAGAACGGGTAGAGCATAAATTAAATGGATAATGATTGAGTGTGGAGTGAAAAAGGCGTTGGTTAATCTGTAAGAAAGAAAAGCGGTTTGTTTACATTGAAAGGATGAACTACAAACGATGGAAAAAATAAAAAATATATGTAGGTATACCGAAAGTAAGACTGTACGTTGTACACCTCGGCAGTGGTACTTCAATTCAGTAGATGGCACGATTAACTAAAGAAGGGTAAGAAGTTTTGGGAATGAAAGGAAATTTGTAAAATAAGGTATGTACTTTAATTTTATCCAATCAAATCATCCATACTTTTGTATATAAAAAAATGTCTCGGTTTTAAAAATTGTGCAGCATTACAGCAACAACACGCACCAACAGTTTGTCTTGTTAAATGTCATCACGAAGGTATCTCACAAAGGAAAAGCTTGAATATTTATCAAATTATCTGAGTGAAATATGTAAAGATGGTTTTGAATTGACGAACACTAATTAGAAGATGACTTTACACTGGAGGATCCATCAGAATCCTTCGAGGAGTCACCTGATGAGATCTTATATGAAACTAGTGTGCAGGACCTTGAAAACATGACTTTCTCTAATGAAGATCTTCCGATCATTTGTGAGGATAACGTAATGATTGAGCTTCTTTAGAAAACCCAGAACTGTATGAAGTTGCTTCGACACATCTGGAAACATATTCCCTCCATAAGCAGTAATTCTACTCGAAATAAAAAAAAAAGAGTCTCTACAAACTGCGTTCCTTGATATACTTGTGAATAGATGAGCAGCTTTGTACAACAAAGTTATAGTCCCTTCTCCAAAAATTGTGGAAGAATCTCATCGACACATGGAAGGAGGCCAAAATTCGTTCTAAGAAACGTTACTTTAGAATTTTCTACCATTTAACGGATGTTTTTAAGTGTTAACTCCTGGCTTTGGTGCAGACCGTAAAGAGAAGAATGTTCTACCATTATGCGAATTTAAAACCGAAGTTGTAGAATGCCTACGCAGAATTGGGTTTAACACTTCCGGAAAGCGTAGATGGTGATCTTCCCTGCATAGAGGTATTCGAGATTGCCACCAGATGCAATTCGGAAGGATGGTTGTGATCGCTGGTGTGAAGTCACCGAAACCAGGCATAGGTGCAAGCTACTGAAAAAAACCGAAAAGTGTATTAACGTGAACCTTTGTTTAAGCAAAATCAATAACTGTTTTTGTAATTTTCATGGTAATTTTTGGGTTAGATTAGATGAAATGGAGCGATACCAGTGCTGTGGTGCGTAACGTTAAGAACAACAATCTAAGGAAAACGAGTAAGTGATGTTTAGTTATTTTTGTTGGTGATGGTGATGCAGACAAAATACCATTTTTAGACATACTTATGTCTAAATAATTTGGTTGGTATAATAAACCGACATCTACACGCATAACAACGTAGAGCTTTAACCTACATGTGCGTAAGGATGCAATTCTATTCGAATATTAAAAGTAAGCGATCCATCGAGCTATAAAAGTTCAATAAGAACTGATTGATTATACATTAATAAAATATTTAATTATTCTCACAAAACTAGGAACCGGATAATAAATCACTAATTTCATGCTAGTGTGTTTTTATATTTCTCAGTTAAAGCAAGAAGGTCTAATTTGTATCATTGTTTTTTATTATATTAATATTTAGAACTGTATAACTTGTTTTCTTAAATTAATAAAGAGTTAAACTAACCTGTAACATGCCAACAGCATCTATGGTAAAAAAGGATGGCGCATCCGCAGATATTTCACAGCTATATTTTCCACTAGTTTCTAATGATACATCATCTAATACAACAAAAGATCCATTTGAAAGGTTTTGTACAACGTGAACATATGGAGTTAAAAATTGTTTAAACGGAGGTGTGTCCAATGGTGTATATCGGAAAAATTCTCTATCACTTTTATACCATTTTACGGCATACAAAGGTTCACCTTCCATGTCATAATTACAGTGAAGTTTTGCTTGTTTTCCTCTTTCAACTGCTAAAGGTATTGTTAATTTGACATCTCGTAGTGCAAAGGAACCTGTAACAAAGGAACATATAATAGTAACCAATTATACAATTTTAATAGTTTGTAAATTTCTGATTAATTGTGATAGTAATAAATAATTAAAAATGATGAGCTTCAAGGTCAATTACCATATTAACCGCTTTGTGTACAGTAAATTCAATATAATTTTCATTTAACGTTCTATTAAATCATTAAATTGCACAGTTGCATTAGTAAATTGATATGGAAATTTTCAAATTACCTAAATTAACATTAATTGCAACAGGTATTACTGTAAGTAATGTACCATATTAAAATATTTTAGGCAAATTTTTTTTCTTAATTGTGAATCATACTTTATATCAGAACAAAGTTAGGAAGCTTAAAACTAAATATTGTAGCAGCTGTATTTTCTTAACTTCATTTTATTGAACAATTAGCTTGCATAATGGCTTGACCAAAATAAAAATAGTGTTCTCACTCCTCATCTTGCCACCTCTGCATCTTCATTATCTAAAACTCGCTAAACTAAACTAAGTTTTATTGAATAATTTAGTGAGTAATAAAGAGTAACTTCATTGACAATATTCATGCGACGAACAAAAATTTCGTCAAATGAAGTTCATTGTTGCGAATGAAATCTGTATTATCTATAATACCACAAAACAATGATTACCTAATAAAAAATACCTTTTTGTGCCTTCGTTCTGTAATAGGACGGAAAATGCGTCCGGAAACTATGCGTTTCCTGGCCTAAGTTGGTAAAAATAATACTAAAATTACAGTTACTACAGGTTGTAGTGACAGAACTTATTTGTTATAATCGCGATTTCACGTAACACAAAGCCTAATCGCGTTACCATGTGTACGTGTACGCATCCGTTATTATGTGCGTATTAGCTCCTCATAAACTTCAAATTACATCTATAAATTATTATAAAGTCAACAAGTTGGTAAGATACCTACGAAATTCAAGTAATGAATAATACCGAAACTGTATTTTTTAGGTTATATTGGTTACTGTCAGTTGGCAGTATTGCCAACTTAATTTTGTGTATTACTGCCATAAAATAGTTTGCTATTACTCGCAATTACCACTTAGCACTTGTTTAAGGTAACGTAACCGTTACAATCCATTAATCAGGAATAATTCAATACCATGATAGATTACGGTTATTTCCGCATACAACTAAAAGTGCAGGTTTAGAGTTATTCTTGCATTCAATTCGAAATTCCACCTATCACGCATGAAGTATTTCAATTGATATTTCTCTGGTTGCTTGCATTTACAATCAGCTGATGAAAGCAGAGATGGTTACTGTAATACACTACTAACTTATTGAACATCCAGTTTTGTGACCAAAAGCTTAGCTCAAATATACATTAAAGCAACCATCGTTTACAAAAAATTCTCAGATACTTGTACCGATCATGACAATTCAATACTAGCATTAAACTTTAATTCTATTAGTTTAGTAAGAATTCGCATTGTAAATTCATGAAAACAATATTATCACTTTTAATTATGTACACATATGAGATAAGAACAGCTCATCTTACATTTATGCGTACATTAAAAAAAAACTCAGTTAGTTTACATACCAGCATCAAAATTCTTTTTTAAAGTTGATGAAAGTTATTGACGTTTACGTGACATAAATTAGTTATCAAAGTAACTGTTTTTTGTTCAGTGGACGTAAAAGTCTTTTACAATCTAGACCAAAAAAGAATTTTACGTCCAACAATTTTTAATTAGTAGATATCACAATTTGCGGGAATCTATTTATTAGTAATATTTAAATATAAATTTGATTTGTGAAATTCAAACTGCTTGAAGACGATATATCCTTTAATAAAATAGTGTGTTGTTGAAAATTCATTTCTATTAAAGACGTTGGTTAATTACTACAAGAGTTTTGTCTGCTTGAAAACTATCTGTCCATTTCGTTGAAGAAGTTTCATGTTTTTTGACACTTTAATCTTTCTTTCAATTGATTCATCTCCATACATAACGCTGCTATCGACGATCGCCAGCCCCCAAGTCCTGTTAGACTGACAAAATCAGCTCAAAAATCTGACATCAATGTTGCGGAAGAAATGGCCTGTGCAGCACTTCGCCTCCGGTAATCTTAAGTGTGTGTGGCTATTTTTTTTGGGACGTTTATGATTTTATTTCTACCAACAACTTGGTTTGCACATTTCCCATTGGCGTATTTAATAAAAAATCTTGAACTAGTAATGTACGCTGGACGAAAGTCACTAAATTTTCATTATATTTCAATGTGGGACGAATTAGGAGTGACAAATGCTCCTTGACTGTGTGTTTTCGAATCTTCAATTTTTACAATAATAACCGAACCTTTATCTTCAATATTATCAATACTTAAACTCAACAACTCGATTCTCCTACGTGCACCATATATTCCCATTATTAAAATCTTCTGAAACAATGTTTTCTTAAATAAACATAAAAATTAATGTAGAATTTACCTTCAGTAATAAACAGCTTTGATTTCTGTCTTGACACCGAACGCGTTGCGATAGCTACGCTATCATCATCAGCGCTGATGATGATAGCGTAGCTATCGAAACGCGTTCGGTGTTTTTAATTTTGTGTCGTACGTGGGTGTATTTTGATTGTTACAGATCCTGCCACAGTTCCAGTGTTCCAGATTTTTCAAGTGAGATGGCTTCCCGGTCAAAGTTGAGGGACAGGTATTTTAAAATTAAGACTTAGATATTTTTAATTAATAATGACATAAAATTTTTAAAAGATTGCCGTAGGTTAGATGTTTTCAAATTTTATTAATGTTGCTAATAATTCAAATTTATATGCAGGTAAAAAGTCGCTTGAATTTGTCAAGCGGAAATGATTAGATTTAGAAATTAAATGTCATTATTCAAAACTAAGGAAGTTAGAATTAGAGGCTTATGACTTACATTTAAAACTGGTAACAGGTTTAAATGCTAATGAATTTGATGAGTGGATTACTTTTTTTGCATCACTTGGATCAGGTCATTGATCATAAAGTTATTGCTAAAAGATTTATACATCAGAAGTAATTATCAAAATTATGTAGATCCAACAAACAAGACAAGCAGAATGGTAATGTCACAATCGAAAATATCGTTATTACCAAATCTTCTGAGACTTTTAACAAAGAAGAAATAGATTTGTTAAATAAAGGTTTGAAATATAATCTTAATTTTAACAAACTTCCGTTGGATAAAATCGTAATAGGCATAGAAAGTTCGATTAAATCATTGGATGAAAATTGCAAAAAGTACGTTAGACAAGCCAGTAAAATTCAAATTTCCGAAAATGTCCAGCAGGAGTCAACATTTAATTTAAATCATTCAGAACTTCGAATTGTTATAGATCTCAAAAGTAAAAATTGTTTTTACCTCAAAGCAGAAAAAGGCAATCAAGTGGTCATTTTAAACAAAGAGGATTATTTTGATTCAGTCAAAGAACTCTTAAGTATTGTTCAGTAATTACCAAAGACCCTCTTCCTAAAATGATTACTTCAACTAGAAAGGTTTTATTAGCATGTAAAAGAGTTGCGGATGACTCTCTTAGGTTTCGACTAACGGTATCCAATCCGGTGCTACCTAGAATGTATTGCTTGCCTACGATTCATAAACCAGGTAATGCTATGCGACCCATTGTTTCTGGTATTAATTCACCTACTTATCTGCTGTCCAAATGGTTATCTAGTAAATTCCATAACCTCTCCTATCAACATCCCAACTTTAGTGTCGCAAATTCGTATGAATTTATTGATAAAATAAAAACATTGAGCTTACAGAAAATGAACTTTTACTCTCATTCGACGTTTGTTCACTATTTCCGAGCGTTCCAATAGATCAAACCTTAGTTTATTTAGAATATGTTCTACAACAAAACCATTTGGACGATAGAGGAGTAGAAGATTTTCTTAAATTAACAGATTTGTGTTTGAAACAAACCTTTTTCAAAATTCACCATCAATTTTTCCAGCAAGAACATGTTACGACAATGGACAATAGAATATCTCCGTTTATAGCCAATCTATTCATGGGTAAATTTGAGACAGACTTAAAACGCGATTGGCGTTATTTACCTAGAGTTTGGATTAGATACGTGGATGATGTGTTTGCCATCCTTAGTACTAAAACTTGTAGCGTTGAGAACTTTGTAGAAACTTTAAATTCTAAATTTCCGACAATCAAATTTACTTACGAGACAAATGACAGTCTTTCGTTCCTTGATACTCTGGTAACAAGAAATAGTAGTAAACTAGATATAAATATTTATAGTAAGGAAATTAGCACTAAAAGATTCATAACTAATGACTCAAATCACTGTAGACAGCATAAACTCGCGGCTTTTAACTTTTTGGTTCATAGATTGCTTAATTTTCCTCTTTCAGTTCAAAATTATAATAAAGAATTGCGCACTATTAAAGGAATTGCTGCACACAATGGGTTTTCAGATGAAGTGGTGATGAATATAGTTAGGAAACAAACACATATGATGAGGGTTAAGAACGTAACTACATTAGGTAACGCTAGAGAACAAATAGAAACAAAGTATGTAAAGTTACCCTGCTTATACAAAACGTCTACCTAAAATATTTTCCAAAATTAATTTGAAAACAGTCACTACTTCAGATAATAGTTTGCAAACTCTTTTAGGCAATCCAAAAGATAAAGTGGATACGCAGGATAGGTCGGGAATTTATAAGATTAATTGTAAAAAATGTGAACAAATATATGTGAGGCAAACTAAACAACCTATCAAAATTCGCTTTAAAGAACATTTAGCTCATATAAAATACAAACGTTGGGACAAGTCTGCCGTAGCCCTACATATGTTTGATAAAAATCATTTAGTAGATGAGGTATCATTAATCAAACATGTTAGTAATGGGTACTTGATTGTTATGAGAGTTTAGAGATCTTCAAAAACAAACAAATTCTAATGAATAATGATGATCAAGGACCTATAGGCTACTCTGAACTCACTAAACTTTCATATCTGTCACTTTCACTTTCACCAGATTAGCAACGAAGCGTTACTCGCTGATGGTATATGTGTTAGAAATTTTCTTTAGTCCGCCCTAGTCAACCGCTGATGATGATAGCGTAGCTATCGAAACGCGTTCGGTGTTTTTTAATTTTGTGTGGTACGTGGGTGTATTTTGATTGTTACATACACGTTGTCATTAAGTATTGTTCATAAAAAAAATATTGTAAATATATTTTCTTTAAACTTATAAATAAAGTGAGGTTATGTGAATATTACTTAAATAGTAAAAAAAATAAATTAATTGACTTTTAAAGAAAGATCTTGAAACTAATAATATTATTCGCCAATTTTAGAACGTACTATAATTTTTATTTTCAGATAAAAATGGCTCAAAGGAAACACGTTTTGAAATTTAGTGCTATTGTAAATTACTTCGCCAGTGCTGATGAAACAAAACTTATTCAAAGAGGTAGTATTGATAAATAACTCATGATATATATTGAAATTAAAAATTTTTATACTTAAAGGGGAAAATGCAGTGGAATCAAACCATGTAGAGCAGTTTATGTTTGATGCTGACCTACTCGTAATGAAAGGGAAAATACATGAAAGCATGAGGGATCGATTGTATGATGTAGAGGTAAAATATTTATTTTACATAGAATGTTATTCATAAAGAAAAATATGTTAACCAGCATCATATTAAACTATTATTCTTTAGGTATATCTCGATAAGAATGGCGAAATTGAAAGATCGAAATGTAGCTGTCCTCGAGGACAATTTATATGCCATCATATAGCGGCGTTGTGCATATATGGCCATAGTAACATTTCCATAACTGATGTTCAATGCTAGTGGGCTAAACGGAAGTCAAAACGAAAGACAGTAAAAACTATTGATGCAAGTCGCATCTCTCTACAAATACTGTTTTGTCTGTTAACAAATTCAGCAATTTAGAGAGAGGTTACCACAAACTTCGGTACCTGTTAGCTTTATTTCGCTACTTGCACCGGAATCATCTATTGTAGCTCATTTACTTGTTGACATCAAGGACTTTTTATTTTCTGACGAGTATCATGATTCTATAAGTAAACAGCAATGTCTTGTGGAGAAAGTGCGAATAGATAATGGAAAAATTAGAGCCATCAGCGAAACCACTGTTGGCCAGGTCAATAAACAAAACTGTCTTAGCTGTCGAAAAAACCGACTAACAGCAAGCAATTTTGGGCCAGTGTTGGCTGTAATAAAAAGAAACCGCTATCCTCTATTACTGTTTAGGCGATTAACCAGTATAACCCAAAAAATGTTTGGAACTAGTTTGTCAATCAATAATTTCAGGCTTCTACAACGTCGACAAGGTAAATGCAGTTCAGTGGGGAAGAGATCACGAGACGGAAGCTACAGAGCAATTCAAGGCGATCAAAAATCTCCCAGTTACACTTACAGGATTGTGGCTGCATCAGTGTGGTTTTCTTGAAACAAGTCCTGATGGATTAGTAGGAAGTAACTGTATTGTAGAGGTCAACTGCTCTTACCAATTTAGAGACAATATGTTAAAGGATGCACTTAAGACTAATAACTCATATATTGTTTATTGTAATTGTAATTAATGAAAATCATGATTATTATGCACAAATTCAGGGCAATCTCCATATAACAAATAAAGACATTTGTTACTTATTTTTGTGGACACCTAATGATTTTATATTTACAGAAGTTAAAAGAAATATGTATGGGTTGAAAACATTGAATTGTTAAAATCATTTTATTTAAATCAATTTGTGGCTAATATAATAAAAATACAATAAAAGTATATTTATTGATCACACAAATTTTCCATCTCCTTAAGAAGTAGAAACTGAAATTTGTAAGAGCAGCACATGTTTTAAAAATAACAGATGCTTGTTTTATTAAAGTGGGCGGTATCATTTTTAATATACTGTACATTTTAATTTGTATTTATTGCACGCTCCTCATGTATCCTTGCTCTAGCAATGGTTCGGGTTCTAATTGCCTCAGTAAATTGAGGAGTTGGCAAAAATGAGGCCAAATTAATTGATACACCCTGTGGTAATATATCGTATATTAAAAACCCTTTATCGGCATGCACCAAGTCTCCCTGAACTAATTTCTGTAATACCCCGCACTGTTCGGTAATTTTCTTATCAGAAGTTGATCCAAGGTGTAAATCACATAAAAAGTGATTTGGGGCAACACCTATCAAAGCCTTTAATGTATTCTTATGTTTTATAAGAACTATATATCATTCTTTGCTTTTCCATGTTTTCCGAGTTCATTGAGCTCACCTCAGTACAATCTATGATCATTCTACAATTTGTAAAATAACTAAATTATGCTTGCATGTAATGTTTGTTTTTTTCTGTAGATGGAATTGCTTGCATTAACTGTAACTACAGTATTTCATACAAAGCAAACAACCATGTTTTAAAATATTGGCTACTGTTTCACGGCTAATATTGAAACGAAGGCCCAAATCGTCATTCAATAAATTTAATTTTAATTTCATCAACGTTAACAGGAATTGGTCAATTCGATTTATCTTAATCGCTTGCCAACCTCTAAAATAATTTAATTCTAATTTTTCAAACAAACTAAATAAGTGTAAAAAGATTTCCTTTATTGGGAGACCTGTATAAACACTAATTTAATGATTATTATTTGAATTTGTTGGAAAGAAAATGTGGACATTTTTTTACATCCTCTATTCAAGTTGTCACTTCCTCCTTTGTAACATAATTTTCCGCTTCAAGCATAGCAGTAAATTGTTGCGAGAGAGACTGTTCTGGTATCGTAACTTCTTCCATCTTTTCTATAACTTCACCTTACTGTTGCTGCAACTGCTACACCCTCGCCTTCAGCAACAATCTTCTTTCTAAGATAATTTTTATTTTAATAATTATTTAATTGATTAAATAATTACACATTTACAAATTGCTTTCTCTTATTGTAGTCGTGGGCCTATTTTTTCTGTCTCCAGCAACAAAATGGCAACTGCATATTCTACTATATTTATCTGGATCTCTGTCCCCTCGTCTATAAAATTTGCACCAAGAAAATTATATTAAATAAATATTATTTTGACCTGCCATCGCTTCAATTAAGTTAGATCACTAGGAAATACAAAAAATTTGCATGCGTCCCTTTCACTGCAATGTTTACACGAAGGTGCAAAACACATTAACATGGTGAACTGCTAAAAAAGAAAAATTTTAAGTTTCACTACATCGCCTCAATAAAACAGTTCTTTAGGGATTTGTGAAAAGGACATTTTGATAAAGTAATATTGAAAAACGGCTATTAAAAAATACGACGTAACCCCACCTAATTTTTAAATGTCAGTTTAAGCATTTAAAGAAGACATACTTAGAACTCTTTTTTGTGTAAAGAATAGTTACTAAAAACATTGATCTATAAAGGTACTTACCTTAATACAAACAGTAAAATAACTTAAGAAAATCTTCTGTTACTACACTAGTACTGGTTTTCAACACAGATTCGGTTTGTTTGGAACGCGGAAATTGACCTACTCCAAGTGACGGCAACACTTGTGCAGTCTAAAGATTGCCGAAGAGCGTGTTTGCGCGTATTACCTTTTCAGCTTATATTAAGTGGTAACCCCTTAGTACATATAATAGTCTTAGAATATAAAATACCAGGAAGGAACGTTGAGCAATATACCGTATCTAAAAATTACGGCGGAATTCGCCATATTGAACACCTAAGTATGACTCATTCTTGGTGGTTTGATCGAAGAAAGTGGTGTTTGTAAAAGTATTTTGAATATTTTGAATTGTTTTAAAGTATCCTGTATAATAATTACAGGTAATAATCAAGTGTTTATAATAACGTTGTGCACATTAAGTAGTGTTGTATTGAATATTACATAATACAAGATTCAATGTAGGTTATGGTTTTAATTCGTAGGCGTAACGGTAATTGTTCTGCAAGATTTAACTTTGAAAACGTCATAATTTATATTTTTAACTTTATTGTATCAGGAAGTGTAAATATTTTTTTGCATAAATGCACGATTAGTTATATCGTAGCATAAAAGCATATTCTAAATATTAAATAATTTAAAATATGTATATATTCATTATTATGTATTATTAACCGGAAACTTGTTCTCCGCCATATGCAACACCCATCCCGGACGCACATATAATTGACAAAAACTCCTTCCTGATATTTTATATTCTAAGTATAATAGTATTATATGTTCTAAGGGTAACCCCTTTTAGTAGTTATACAAAAATTGGCAAAACCTAATCACAATTTGTTTCAATTCAAACCGCAAATTACAAATAATGATTTAAACTTGCTTTTCGACCAAAATACTCCAAATTGTTAAAATCTAACTGTAATTCTTAAAATCCCCATACCTTATACCATAATAAATGGTTTAAATAAAAGTTTCAACGTCAAAATGAAAAACGGTGGGTTGGTCTAGCGGTTACAGTGGTCGCCTGACACGCGATTGACGCAGGTTTGATTCCCGGCTCATGCAATTTTTTTTTCTGCTATGTTACAGTAGTTTCGTTTATGTAATCTACTTTTGTTAGGTTACAGTAGTTTTGTTTATGTTTTTTTTTTTATTATACCGTAGATGTTAGATGTTTATACTAGTCTCCAGTCAATAACCGTTTTCCGTATAAGCAACTTATGTTTTATAAGATTTTTTTTCTGAAAGTCAATACTTTTCGACTTATTCGCGAGTGAAAGTGTCGATCTTTCTACCACGTTTTTTCAGGCGGTTTTTCGTCAATAAGTCAAAAAGTAAGTATTTTATCTAAAAAATCATTCTCATTAAAAATGTAGCTTATAAAAAAATAAAAAGAACGGTACGTTTATGGTGTCTATAGACTCAATACAAACGAGTAATAGCTTGTTGAAGGTTGGCTCTTGTTAGTTAAACGCCAAAGTTGAAAGTTTCAACGTGAAATAACTAAAAAACAATGCATTTTTCGGTGAAAATTTATGGAACCTTTTTTAAAGTCCCTGGCATCAAAACTGAGCGAGTTTTGACGAAAATTTTCGGCGACAAAAATTGGGAAAATCACCCCCTAATTACCACCCCAATTGAAAATGATTAAAATTCACTTTATTTAGGTACTTGTAATATGCTTTAGAAGTTTGACCGGTTTAAAGTGCTTGAAGTGAAAAGAGCATTTATGTAATTTCTCAAAAATTACCTTTTCTTCAAAATAACTCAAAAACTATTAATGATACGCAAAATTTTGTAGAGTACAAAATTGTAGATTTTGCTTTTCTGAAAATTCTCGTTTTCTTTCTGTATGATATTTAACTTGTAACTAGTAACTTGTTGTATTTAATCACTTTAAACCGGTCAAACTTCTAGAGCATATTAAAAGTATATAAATAAATTTTCAATTGGGGTGGTAATTAGGGTTTGTTTTCACATTTTTTTTGTCGTCGAAAAAAATAGGGATCAACCTTATTTTCCTTATAATTCGCTTAGTTTTGCTGCTATGGACTATTATAAAAAAACAATAATAAAGCTTTTTTCAAGCACTTTAAAAAATGTTCCTTAGGTTTTCCTCGAAAAATGCATTATTTTTTGGTTATTTCAAGTTGAAGCTTTCAATTTTGGAGTTTGACGATTAAGAACCAACCTTCAACAGGCTATCAATCCATTCTTTTTTTTTTATAAGCTACATTTTTAATAAGAATAATTTTTTTTATAAAATGCTTACTTTTTGAGTTATTTGCGTAAAACTGTCTGAAAACGTGTTTTTTTTTGGTTGAAAAATTGGCACCTTCACTCCCGAATAAGTCGAAAAGTAATATTATCTGCTAAAATTGTTAGAGATCTTGAAACAATTTTGTCAAAGTTGAAAAATTGAAACATAAACATTAGCCAGCTATTAATATAAAAACTATTAATGATACGCAAAATTTTGTAGAGTACAAAATTGTAGGTTTTACTTTTCTGAAAGTTTTCGTTTTTTTCTTCTATAGGATAAAAATTGACCGTTTAAAGTTTGCATATATTCGGAACTAGTAACTTGTTGTATGTAAGCACTTTAAACTGGTCAAACTTTAACGTTATATTAATAGCAGGCTAATGTTTATATTTTAATTTTCAACTTTGACAACATTGTTTCAACATCTCTACCAATTTTAATAGATAATATTACTACTGACGAAGATAACTGTAAATGTTACCGAAACGTTTAGATAGTATAATTTAACATACATCATTAAAAAAAACCAAAAAAGATCAGTATTGGAGGTATTATGTGTAACAATGGTGAAAGTTTACATTTTCATAAGTCGAAAAGTACTGACTTTCAGGAAAAACTTTATACAACAAAAGTTGCCTAGAATTAGTCATTCTATCCACTCCCGGACTTATTTTCAATGAAACATTTTTCATCCCCGAGAAGGGGTGGCATCTACCCCAAGGGCGAAGTAGAGGGTAAGTAGAACCTAAATCCAAAGTTTTATGAAAATCGGTGCTGTTTCGCAAAATTATACAGTATCACCCTATTCTACCTTCAATGACTGGACTGTACCTAACTACGAAATTTTCAAACAAGGAAACGCGTGATTGGTCGCATTTATCGAGATTTAGCTGCTAGTAACAAAATAACTTCTAAGTATCATATAAGGCATCCTGCTTAAATATTAGGTAGTTTGAAATTACATAAAAATAAATAGGCTACATATTCAATTAAGGTAATATGTATATAAATCCATTAGAATAATTCACTGATTGTGATCGATTTATTAAGTAACATTAACTTCAGTGTTTTTAGGTTGAAATATAAGATAAAATTATTTAAACTTAATTTAAAAAATACAGTGTGATCCAAAGTAGAGGGACCATTCAATAACTTCTTTATTTTACGATATATAAAAATAAAGTTAAATTATTTTTTGTTTACGGCCATGTGCTACATTTAATAGGGCTATCAAATATTTTTTTTCATTTCCGGTTAAACCGGAAACGAACCCAATTATTGTTTTTTAAACGACACCCCGTATATTTTTTTAGACTATCTGATTCCTTATTATTTTTTCTTTCTGTAAATATAAAATTTTATGGGTCTCAGAAAATTTTTTTGTAAATCGCAAAACACTGTTTGAAGGCGTACAAGACCACTATTTAAAAAACAAAATAGCTATTGCCATGGAAAACGGAAACAACTGCTTTTATTATTAGTATTTATTAGAATAGTAAGAAATCTGGAAACGGATACATAAACAAAATACAAAATTCAACAAGTAATAAGCACGTATTTTTTAACTACAAACATGGTATGCAGGAAAATTATTTTATAAATTGTTGAAAATTACCACCATTCTGTGCAACACATGCCTTTAGCCGCTTTAGAAGTTCATGATGTGTTGTTCTATGTATCACATCGGGTGTTAATTGCATACAAGCCAACCGGATATTGTTTTTTAAATCCTCTACATTTTGTGGCGTATCTGCATAGACTAGTGACTTAAGATAGCCCCATAAGAAATAGTTCAGAGGTGTAATACCAGGCGATCTTGGCGGCATTTCAACTGGTCCATGTGTGGCAATTAAACGCGCATTAAATGTTTCGTTTAGATATTCACTAACAGTGTTACTAGTATGAGCTGGCGCTCCGTCCAACTTCGTACATACTTCGTTGCAATGCTAGTGGAAAATATTCTAACATGGTCAAAAGCTCAGTATTTAAAAAATGAAGAAATCTTCTTGCAGTGAGAGTTCCGTCATAAAAAAAAGGTCCCAATAATCTGTCTCCTATTAAACCGCACCAAACGTTAGTACCCCAAACGGTTTGATGGTTTGTATTTAATGTCCAATGTGGGTTTTCGTCCGACCAGAAACGATTATTTTGTTTGTTGATAACACCATTATTGGTAAATTTTGCTTCGTCGGTCCACAAAATTCTGTCTAAAATGCCTCGCTCATCTTCCAGTTGTTCCACTAACCACGCAATAAATGTTAATCGGCGTTCGGGATCTGCTGGACGTAGGTGTTGCACTAAATTTCGATTATAGGGGTAGAGCTTGTGTTTTTTTTAATGTCCTCTGAACATATCCAAATGGTGTTCCTACTTCCTGAGCTACATGCCTAATAGACAAACGTGGATGTAGTCGAACATACGCTAAACTCTGCAATTCTCGTTCTTCGTTTATCGGGTTATTTCTCTGGGGTTCTCTATTTTGGATTTTGCTCCAGGAAATGCTCCATGTTGCCTTAATGAATTTTCAATGTTGTGTAAGTAAGTATGTGGAGGGTGATACCTGTCAGGAAATCTTTCTGCATAGAGTGCGACTGATCTTCGTGTGTTGCGATTATACTCGCCAAATATTAACATTAAATCGACCTTTTCACTATTATTCAATATGTAGTTGCCTAATAATTGCATACAATAACGTTGTAATTATAAATCCCGTCACAGCTTAAGTAATTACATATAAAAACTAATTTTGAAAGATGTGAAACAATCTTGAACAACTTCACAAAGCAGTTGTTTCCGTTTACCATGGCAATAACTATTTTGTTTTTTAAATAGTGATCTTGTACTCCTTCAAGCAGTTTTTTGCGATTTACAACAAAATTTTCTGATATAATACCCATAAAATTTTATATTTACAGAAAGAAAAAATAATGAGGAATCTGATAGTCTAAAAAAATATACAGGGGTGTCATTTAAAAAACAATAGTTGTGTTCGTTTCCGGTTTAACCGGAAATGAAAAAAAATATTTGATAGCCTTATTATGGCCGTAAACAAAAAATAATTTAATTTTTTTTATATATATCGTAAAGTAAAGAAGTTATTGAATGGTCCCTCTACTTAGAATCACGCTGTATAAGACATAATGTTGATATGATTAAATATCTTTTCGTCCATGATGAATCATTCACAATTCAGAAAATCAATCCAGATATTAATATCTCCATACAAATGTTTGCGAGATAACACAATACACAATATAATGGTAGGAGAGACATAAAATACTTTTGTGATTGTTAACAAATTTTATAATATGTCAAAAACCTGAACAAAAATTTTCAAATGATTTCTTAAAGATATGGAGGTTTTAAGAATGAAAGAAATTTTAATAATTTGGAGTATTTGAATATTATTTTGGTAGAAAAGCAAGTTTAAAATCGTATTAGTTATTTGCGTGTTTGAATTCAAACAAATTGTGATTATGTTTTTCCAATTTTTGCATACCTACTAAAAGAGGTTATCACTTGTATAAGCTGACAGGTAATACGTGAAAGCGCGCTGTGCGGCAATCTTTGCAGTTAACACACTACCTTTACACATTATTGAATGACTGTATCCCTTCCCCATCTAAATATTTTCGGGCGCAATCGGCAAAGTGGAATGTGTGTTGCCTACCACATGCCACTTATGTTTAAAATAGTACATATTATAAACGTAAAATACAAAAATTATTTTAAGGGCTAAGCTTCAGTGTGTTGATTGGTTAGCCATTGACGATACCTTAGAGAACGACTATAAAATATAAAATATGTAGTAACAAACAAATAGTATAATAGTTTGCAATGTAACATATAGTTATTTTAAGTAACGCTTTATTTGGGAAAAAATGGTGTAATGATTTGATATTACGCCCGACGATGGGCAGACTACCAAATAAACCGTTACTTAACATGCCAAATGGTGTAAGTTTCAATTCTTATAATATAAAATTATTTGTATAGCTTTGTTAGCATGCAATATTCAAAGAAATAAAAATCTGAAATAAAGATTTTTATTTTATTAAATTTCCTTCTTGAACTTTCACGTAGTAGTAATATTGTGTTTGCTCATGCATGCAAAGCACTTTTTTAAGTACACTTAGCAATTCTATATTACAATACATATAGATGCCATGCCTTAACTAATCTTATGGTATTTTTTGTATTATTCTATTACGAATTTTAAAACCAGGTAGCGCAAATTATGAACTGTAATTAATGGTTCTGCGTCATATTTGGCATATACAATGGGTTCTCCAATTACATGTATTCACTAGTTTTCTGTATTAAACTTTATAACAAACTAAATCCCGCTCGTTACTAGTAAAACCTTCATTTCAAATTATACGCAATTAAAACTTATCAAGTATGTGTAAAATCGTGCAGATATCCAGACGTATATGGATTACGTGACTTGATAACGAGTACAAGGTCTATAATTTAATTTATATTTTAAGTGACTAGTTAATGGTTTTCGTATTATTACATACATATACATTAGTGTGTTCCATTTTTTCCAACTCGCGCATTTTCGAATTTAAGCGAGAGGCGGGGAACCACACGTAACGTGCAATCATACGTATCCACCTGTACGCCAGGAAATTGTTGAATACCGCTACTAATTGGATAGACTCGTGACGCAAACGTATTACAATACGCTGTTGCGATTAATTCCAGTGCAAACCATCTCTTTGTCAGAGACAGATAATATTCACTTTTCGACATTTTTTTTTATAACGTTAATATATCGTGGCAACATCAATCTATATTTGTTGAAATAGCACATAAGCCTAATGGTATCAAATCGGGTAATGATACGCTGTTGTGTACAATTAGCCTCAATCTGCGTACCATTACCCGCATAGTGTCCGAAATTCAATTAATACTTGTGTTTTAATTGCTTCTAATTATAATGTTTTCTCAGGTGCCTAATAAGTAGGTGAGAGAAACGAATATCGCGGGTTGAACCGAGGAGACTTTACGGAAAGCTCTTGAGGCAATAGATTCTGGCAGAAAGATCCGAGAAGTTTTCAGGTCATTCAACATTTACGAGGCAACACTAAGAGCTAGCAGAAAAAAAAGACGGGTCTGGGTCAAGATTAGGTAGACCTACATTCTCAGCTGAGACTAAGACTCAAATGGTAAGTCACGTTCTTATGTTAGCTATATTGTTTCATGGATTGACTCCAGTGGAGTTACGAAAAATGTGCAGAGGCCAATGGCATACAACATGATTTTAATTAAATTCGTCAGGAAGTAGGTAAGGACTGGTTGCAATATTTCCTAGAAGGAACGCCCAAATCAGCTTAAGAAAACCTAAGGGAACAAGTGTGAATAGAATCACTGGCTTCAATGAAGTCTGTTAAAAATTTTTTTTCGAACTTGGCAATTTTGTTGGAGAGTATAAATCTGTGCCAAGCAGAATGTTTAATGTTAACCAGACAGGGATCTCAATTGTTCAGAAGCCTACTAAGCAGCTGGAACCAAAATGCGTTTGGATCAGAAATATATTGGGAACGTGGAATGCGCAATGAGTGCTTCTGGGAGTTATATTCCACCGCTCGTAAACGAATGTCTCCTACATTGACAAAACGTGGACCAGTCGAGTGAATTGATGCAGTTACGGATAACGGCTGGAGCGACGAAAAATGTTTCCTTCAGTGGTTACGGCATTTTAAATTATATGTAGATTCAAGCCCAGCAAATCCTGTTCTGTTGTTGCTTGATAACCATTACAGCCATATATCCCTTCAGATTTAGAATTATTGCAAATGTAATGCAATCGTGATGTTGTCAATACCGACACATACCTTCCACCGCTTTCAGCCTCTCGATACTTCATTCTTTGGTCCATTTAAATGTGCTATCAATAAGGAGTGCGAAAATTTTTTTAAAACTGGCAAGCAAGAGGGAATAACGTTCCCAGGTTTCGCTGAAAAATTCATCAATGCCCACGTTAAAATTACCACTACGGAAAAGGCTATTTCAGGATTTAATTCATCTGGAATCCATTTAATCCAGATAAATTTACAAGAGAGGATTTCGAAGCTGTGAACCTTCCGGTTCTGACGATTTGAAATATACAAATTATTTTGATCCTAGCCCATCAAATTCACACATTCCAGCCTTTCATCAATCGAGAAAAATCAAAGGTAACAAGTACTTTAGCAATAGAAAACGTTAGCATTGCAGAACTGTCTCCACTGCCGTCATATTTTGGGAAAGGTATCAAGGGAAAGTGGTCAGAGGTATTAACGGCTACACCGATGAAATAAATTCTCGAAGAAAAACAAAAAAATAAAAGTAAAATTAATTCTGTTCGAGAAGCTAAGCATAAAAATATTAAACCGAAAGTAGCACTACGCAAAAAAAAACAAAAACTAAAGAAATATGGAATTCTGACCTGATACCTCCAAGGACGAAAGATCTTGTTAATGATGATGAACTAGATAACATGGATGTGGATTCAAACGAGAAAGACCAATGCTTGTAGTGCGGTGATTTCGGAAAAGATAAGGAAATTTGGTTAGATGTGTTCATTGTGGGCGGTGGGTACATTCCAAATGCAGTGGCCAGAACTCTGCAACTGGTTATGAATGTGACTTTTCCATAAAAAATCTCTGGGAAAAGGAACCTTGTTTTACGTTTTAGTTTTTGATACGTTTCAAAGGTATACCTATATATAAGTTTACTTTTCTTCATTTTGGATATTTGGTAGCGGTTCTCGAATAATTAAGACTTTTATAAACAGTTATTATTTGCGTATCAATACCCGACAAAATTCGTACCATTATCCACCTTAGAGGGTAAGAGTACGTAAAGCACAAAACTGGCTTTATCTATTTCATTCAAACTCCTTTTATTTTAGATAAAATTTAAGATGGTTATGTTGAAGGGGGCATATAAGTGAACAACTGTAGCAAAGCTGTAGTCTTCAGTGCTTAAAACATCTCATTTAGAACAAATATTGCTTAGGTGCGTACCACTCCCCTCCTCTTCCCTAGCAGTGTCCAAAAGTTGCGTTTTCGTATGTAATTAAATACTGCATTTAACAAATTTCCACTTTTGGCTCGCTCAATGACCTTGAAATATAGAAAAAGGCACAAAATAACATTCCAATTAAAACGATATATTTGTTGTGTCTACACAAATGCATTTTTAATTAAACGCTATTGTTGTAATATTAACATAGCCAACATTACAATAACACCAAATTTATGTTTATTTAGACAGTTTATCATTTTATGCCTACCCCTTGTTCAGCCAATCTTGGCTGCGTTCTCCCTTTACCGCTACCCGCTATCAGCGTATCGTCTGTCAGGTCATACTGCCAGTGATAAACAAAACTCGATACCGAACGGTTGTTTCTGTTTACCTACTTATTTTTAACTGTTATACAGTTTCTACAGATATTATATTTAACTGTTTAATTAATCAACGAAACAAATTATAATGGCATTGATTAGTTCAAAAGAAACCAGACGTTGTACGAAATTACGTATTATAGGGAAATATCCGGAAAAATTTCAAACTTCTTATGTTACCAACATATGGAGATGTTTTACGACAACCACAAGCAAAAGTCGTTACTCCCGAAGTGGTTTAATCCGTTCTTTATATTTGGAAAAACGAAGCGTTCCGGCAGTTACTGACGCAAGGATGAGCCAGCTTATATTATCTTACTGCAATCAGTATAGACTATTATTGAAAAATTTTAATAGAGAACCCAATAGTCAATCGTATTTAGATAAAATACAAAACTTTATCACTAAATCTACAATTCTTTTTGATATTGCTGCGTGAAATCCTGAGTATTCTAATTGTAAATGTGGAAAAAAGAAAACGGTCCCGGTTAAAGAACGCCCGTTGATAGAAAACCAAAGAATATTCAGAACCATGGGAATTGGAAAGATTGACAAAAAGACATGAAGCTTCAGAAAAAAGGGGAAAAGTTACAAAAACACCGAAAATATGTTAAACCGAAGCTTTGTACCTCCAGTTTTATTTCCGATAATTCTTCAGACAATGATACCGAAAAAATGCCTGAGGATGATGTATACCAAGAACTTCAGCACCTAGAATCTCAAAGGAAAAGAAAATACGAAAAGTTGGCTGAAGTACGCGATCGCTATGGTGTGTCATACCGAGCTGGCGCTGCTATTGCTTTGGTTACACTGAATGATGTCAGGGAGGCACTAGCGACTTTATCATGTGTACATGATTTTATCAAGATTTGCCGATGATTTTCGAAATTATGAATTATTTGTTAGTACCGTATATCTTAAATGTGGTATAAACTCGCGCAAGTGAAAGTAATAATGCGTGAATATTTGGAAAGTGTTTTTTTAATTGTAACGTTTTATTTTGGCTTTTCGTATTTGAAGAATGTGTGAAATTGTTTTGTTAACAATAGACGCATTTACAATCCTCATTTTGAGAATGAAATAAGGTTTTTGGTTTAAGCAAGTTTAGATTGGAGTTTTAAATGTAAATTTGGTTTATATATTGGTGTCAATAGATAGTAGAGTTCACTCTTTACTAGATTGGTGTGAAAGAGATGTTGATTAATTTCTGCATACATAAATGTTCTCGTTATTTTTAATATTGGTGTATTTTGGAAAATAAAAGAAAATTACGTTATAAAATTAAATTGAATATAAAATTTATTACATTGTATGGTACATCTTATGCAAAAATTAATTATAGCCTCCAGACTGTCGTTTTCTTTTCAATAAGAATTGTTGAGTTTAAACAAATAATTTGGAATTTGTGTACGTTGAAATTCGTCGAGATTTTCTTTGGCGCGTATATGGGTATTATTGATAAGACACGCTGAGCAACTTCTTTGGTTGACGTAATTTCTTTTCGACTGCTTTCGGGTTCAATTCGTTTTGGCGCATTTAAAGTTTTGAGTAGTTCTTTTTATGATTGATTGAGTGACATAGTGACAGATGTTAGGGTGGCTGGCAAATTCTGGATAAAGTAGTAATTAGTTCTGTCAGAGATGCCGTAGTAACAGAACTCACATTTGCTCGCGGTGCCGCCGTACCCACGAAGTTTGTTGGTTTGGGGTAGTGAACTGTTTACGCCCATTTCGGTGGGCTTAGAGAAGTTACCGTGGAAGTTTGGTTCCGAATACACTGGTGGATCATATATTGTCTTCGTTCTCCCCGAAATAATGCATGTTACCGTTTCTCGTCCATGGAAGTTGGATTGGGCGTCGGATAGGCGTCGGTCATAACTCCTTTGGAGTTTTTTCGCATCTTGTGAGCGTAAATTAGTTCAGGTATTAGTTTTGTGGACGATTTCATGTGTACAGCTGAACCGTTAACAAATATTTCGCCGTAAATAAAAATATTTTCGTTCTTTTGATATTTTAAATTAATAAGTGTTATTCAGAACTTTATTTATTTCATTATGAAAGTTTAAGTAATAGTGTAAGGTACACCCGGCTTCAATGAAAAAGCCCATCCTCGAAGTAGTTCTGAATGCACAAATTTTGTACATCCCTTTAAATGCAAAACTGGTTAGGTAGATTTTCTATTGTTTTGTTGCACAAAGCATGTCCAAACCACCCCAGGCCGCGATATAGAGCCAATAAATTGAAGAGGATTCGTTAAATTACAATACAAAAAAAATTAGTGTTTTTTATAAAAGTTTTAGGATTTAATTTCCCATAAGTGGGCATTATATTTCATTTTTAGATTTCCTAAAAAAAACTAAATTGACCTTTTTAGCATTTCCGGTTTCTTAGAAAAGCATTTGGTATGTGTGTAAATTAAATAATGCCACCCTACCAATGGGAAATTTTATACCAAATAACCAGTTTTTATTTTAGCAATTATAGCGTTTTTCAATTCAATTTAAATATTTATCTTATCAACTTATCTAGGATGTAATCGAAATCAATCAATGTAGAAAGTATAAGAATGTATTTTCCTATTATTCTGGTATATTCGGCATATTTTATTTTTAGAATAATTACGATTATTGCACAAAGCCTGAAACAATACCATTCAAGTAATTACATGTGATTACTACAAGTAACAATAGAACTTAAAATTGCTCTGTTGATGCTTTAATGTTACATGTTCGTAGAACTTGGGAAAGTTTTCGTTTTGGACATTTTTGCCAAATTTTAACGTGCAGCATGCGTCGAAGAATGCAGGCTTGTATTGGCAATGAAGGATTTTATATTAATTATTAAACTATGATTAGATAGTATTATTTTGTTATATCTGTTTCGTGTTTAGTTAAATCATTAACTCTGTTGTAATGCTAATAATAATAAATAATAAATATAAAAGGTAGAAAGAAATCGATTTCTTAAATTTAATTTCTATTTTTATGGTTCGAAAAAGGAAACGAATTTGGTAAGTTCAAAAGCAGTTTTTCATTTTTGATTGACAAACTGCCACTTTTATATTAATTCGATTTTTAGCGGTACTTGTGCCTATATATATATATATATATATATATATATATATATATATATATATATATATATATATATATCATAAAGTTAAAGGATTTTTTATATTTAAATCAAAATTAATGGGAAATTATATGCCAAATAACGTGTTTTTATTTTATCAATTAGGACGCTTTTTAATTTCAATTACATCCTTGATGATACGATTTCATAAATATTCCTCCTTTGCTAGTAGTGTTTTGAATTAAAATTGAAAAAACCGTGTTATCAGGAAAATAATGAAATCAAGTTCATTAAAAATATAAAAAATATAATTCTTTTTATATAACAGATTTTCAAGTCAGTTTCGAACCAGGCATTAGGTACTTTGATAAGAATTCTTTTATTAACAAACTGGTTATTTAAGAGAACGTGCCTGTAATATAATGAAAAATTTACCTGACTATTACAATACGTTCTTGGTTATTGCTAATATTTAAAGGGCATCCAAAATTTCTACGTTAGATCGCCTCGGGGGTGGGCTTTTTTATTGCTGTCGGGTGTACAACCAATTGTAAGATCAATCAAACAGTATCGAAAAGAGATGTATTCACGAGTTTCGAGTTCGAGTTTCTACATCGATATATATATATATATATATATATATATATATATATATATATATATATATATATATATATATATATATATATATATATATATATATATATATATATATATATATATATAATTTTTTGTTGTATATGCCAGCGTTTGAATACGCTGACTTTTGACATTCACGTTTGATTTTTGCATCGATTAACTTTTAGTGCATTCGTATTCATTCGTATTATGATTCTAAATTTATTTGAGTGTTTTTTTAAATTGTGATCCTTACGAATTTGTATCGAAATTATATGTAGCCATGCGTTATTTTGTTATTTTGGTGATTCAGATTTACAGTAATTTTAGTAAGACCAACACTGACACTAGCTAGTTTCACAGCCTTTTGGGGTAAACAAGGTGATTTAATTTGAAATTAATGATTTGATTTACGTAGCAATTGTGTAGACATTTCTATGATGGTGTTTTTTTTAATTATTATTCAATCTTTAGGCTAACGTACTTATTGTGTTTTTTTTACAGTGTAAGCCCAATGTTGTACAGCATCATACTACGTACATTTTTGGTGTTTTTTTTTTAAGAATTAGATCATGAAGTAACGTCAATATTTTTATGTTTGTTGGAACTAAAGTAATTACGTTCAAAAGTTTATCATTGATTATTGAATTCTAACGTAACTTTTAAAGGTTTAATGCAATATTTTTCTTGAATTTTAGCTTATTTGGATGACAAATTGATTTAATTGCGAGTGGTTGTAAGCGAATTAAGTGAAATAACGTATCGTAAATTATGTATAGAATCGGTCGCTGACCGAACAGCTGCTTGGTTTTGCATACGAGGGTTTTGCGAATAGTCGCAAATATTTTTGAGTTGCTTTTTATCGGAATCAACATACCTATTGTAGACATCTTTGCTGGTGCCTGACTTGCTAAACGGGCAAGCGAATTTAATTATTTGTTATGGCAGCTGGGCAATTTTTTTGGAATTTAGGTATTACCTCCCTATATCGACGTTTAATAAATGTTAGGGTTATATAAATTTTCTATCAGGCTTAATTTTGTTGTATGGACGTATTTTCTGTTTTAAATTGAAGAATTAATCAGCGAATTTTCATTTATTTTTGGTTATTTGAGATAATAATTTTTTGCGTTGAGGTTTGGCAAGATTTTAGGGAGTTTTGAGTTTTATTATCGCATTGTGCGGCTTATATATAAAGCTTAGAATTTCATTGGAATTTACGTAAACTTCGCGTAAAGGTTTTTGGAATAGTATTTTTTGTAGTAGAGTAGTTTAGTTTTGAGTAAATGTTTTGGTTTCCTGTTATTCCAATAGAAGATCTGTTCATGACGCTTTACCGCTATAAATGTTTCTAACAGGTGGCGCATTTTTGACATTTTACCCGATTTTGACGTTTTTGGAGTTGTGTCGGGTGCCCTTGTACGTCATTAAGTAAGAACTTCGCCCACACCACTGAGACACCTTAAAATTAAAAGAAGAGTAACTCTAATGAAGCAACTAAATTTAAATGTCATGGAGGCATTGTTATTTGGCGGAAGGAAAGCCTAAACAATATACTGCATTCGAAATAAAAACATATTGTATCGTCGTATGAGACTTGAAGAGCATGTCACATTAGGTCAAGAACCATGATCAGTTTGTCTTGGACATGTAACTCCACCTACTGGAGCAGCTAGAAACATCGAACAATGTTTTCTTCTCTCAACGAAAAGAGTATTAAATTCAATTCTTTGGTTGTTGTGGGATCCGATGGGACGAATACAAACACTGGGAGGAACAGAATAACTGTACTGCTAGGAAAACATCTCCAAAAACCACTACAGTGGCTTATCTGTTAATTTCATGGTAATGAATTACCGTTGCGACATTTGTTTCAACACTTAGATGGAAAAACGTCTGGACCAAACGACTTTTCAGGCCCTATAGGAAAATTGCTTAAAACTTGTGAAACCAGGGAAATCACACAGCTTGAACCTATTGCAGTTTCATTACCGGAACTCTCAGCAACAAAATTAAGTACAGATAAAAAATATTTGTACGATATTTGTGTGGCCGTGTCAGCCGGCGCGGTAAGCTACGATTTATCAAAAAGATCTCCAGGGAAAATGTCGCACGCCAGATGGATAACCGTTGCCAGTAGAATACTACGGCTTTACGTATCAACAGAACGTCCAACAAGCGAATTAATTTTGTTGGCGAATTATGTCTGTAGAACATGCATCCCACCTAGTTTCAAATAACAATTATAACTCTTGTAAAGATGATGCCAGGAATTTGTGGTTTCTCATCAACTCAAGATATCCTCCTGATAACATAAAACGTGTAGTGGATTCAGTCATTCAACGTAACGCATACTTTGCGCACCCTGAAATTTACTGTTATCAATATTGACAGATGACAGCAAAGTCGTAAGAGCACTTGGGTATAGGAAAGTTTTGAAAGCTCGTCCCTCAGAAAAACCGTTGTCGAGGTCCTTTGTCATCCCGCAAATCGATTTTGAGAGTGATCACTATTACGACATGACTTCTTGGCAGGACGAGAAACTTGTATTGACTGAACCACCATTCTTGCATTACTTAGAAACGGAAGGAAATATCCAAATTTTCGATTTTCCTAGTTTCCCTGGCTGTTTGTAGAAAGATGCGTCAAATTAACAACTGAAGATGCATGTTCTGTCGCAGGGCAAACCTAGAGAAGGTTTTATTGCAGCCAACCAGAATTCCAGGAAAATTATGCCAAAGTTTAATTCCAAAAAAGGCTTTAAGTAGCTTTAGTTAGGTTTAAAATATACTTTTTCTGGTAAATTTCAATTATCTTCTATGTAGCTTTTTTAATAATTAAATTTAGAATTTTTAGTTAATTATTATTTTAGTGCCGTATCTAGAAATGAATTGACGATCGGTAATTTTCCACACATGCATCAAGTAATACACACAATCTTTATAAACGTTTTGTATATTCATATTTCAGTATTTTACCAAGCATTACCATTCTTCAACTTTTCTACAGCTTTTTTATCCTTTTCAATTCAATATCGTTCTTAGTTTCATTCCAAGCAAATAGTGCATTGAGGATTGTTAAACAACTCAAGAATAATCGAATCTAAAGTTAACATATGTCGCGGGCATAACCGGGTACCCGGGTCCCACCATGAAAAAAATTGAATTGTTATTGTTTATAATAATGTTTTATAGACCGATTTGATTATTTATGTGATTTATATTGCATAACAATAAAAAAGATAAAAATAATTAATACAAATAACATTGTTTATTTAATACATTCATGACATTTAGCGCAAGTTGTTGCATGTTCATCGAAGACAGTCTGATAACATTGACAGCAGGTTCACCGTGTTTTCCTTCTCTTCTTAATTGTTCTTTGTAGCAAATGTGGCAGGAACCAGTTACTTTCTTCCTTTGTAATGCATCTCATGCAACTTAAGGGCCTGAAAGATCCTCCACTGATCCATAAGCTGCCGGATCATAATTTCAATAGCGATCTTTATGTTATAATGTCGCATTATTTGAAGAGTTCGAGATTGATTCTCAATCATCGGAGTTGCGAGTTCCTTGCTCAGTTAAATAGACGTCGCTGGTTAGTGTTTCTCGGCATTATCTTATTATTTTCATAATAAATTAGATAGGAAGCGAGTGACCTAATGTCTAAAATGTTGAAAAACATAACTAGCGGCCATCTCAAAGTGAGACGTTGTGTTGTGCATCTTGTAATCATCTCATCCATTGTATCCACGCCGGCTTTTTATTTATTATAATACGAAATAATATCCGATTTGTTTATCATTATCACTTACAGCCATGTCGGAATGCATTGTTGATAGCATAACTACCGCCTTATTCTTCTTCGGCACGTACCAGCACATTGTAACTTTCTCGTAGAATCCAAATACAGTAGAGTATACTTCTCTCTTTTTATTCGGAGCGATCACATTTAGAACATAGGGCTTATTCTTCTTCAAAGCTCCAATTAAGGTTAGATTCCATGAGAGCAGGTGTTTAGCAAGAGGTAACGTTGTGTAATAATTATCCATAAAAATATTTCGGTCACTTTCTTTGTACGCAACTGCAAATTCTTTTACCACTCTTTCTCCTTGGTTTTTCTCTCGAATGTTATTTATTTTTGTCAGTGTAAATTATGCCGCGCAAGGGCTAGGCATTTTAAGCGTCGCAAATCCACCAAATCTTGATACCATATTTGGCCAGCTTCGAAGGAACGTACTGCGTGAACTTTGTGCTGCCGCGAAAAGGATCAATTTGTTCATCTATCTTTAAATTCTCTGTCGGTTTATACATCTGATATACATTCGCTTTGAGCACGGTCCATATATCACGGATAGGACTGCCTCATCTTCTCTTATGCGTTGTCGGCGTATATTGGTATCGTTGAATGTAATATAACGCATAATGTTACAAAACCTGTTGTTCCCAATTATCGCTCCATAGAGTGGATATAAAATTGGATTCCACATATCACTTGTGTGATCAGTATTAGAGTTATTCACACCAAAGCAAATCAAAACGGCAATGAACGAGTACATTTCTTGTGTAGTAACAGGATTCCATTCGCGCTGCGAATCTGGATCCATTTCATTGAATGCGGTATAGACTGACGCAGCCTTTTTATTCGTATGTCTACTGATAATATTCGCCATATCCACTGTGAATATTTTCTTGAAAGTGTCGCTAATTGAAAGTGTTTCGGTACTTCTATTAGGACCACTTCGCTGGCACATAACATTGTGAGACGCAGTTTTATATTGAGAAGGCGGTGTTTTATTCCACACAGTTCTGACTGCTGTAGGAGTTTTGTGTTTCTCTCCTAAAAAAATATGTTATTGATTATATGTATTATTTATTGTATGTATTTCATTTTTCAAATAACTGTACATTGGAAAGGTAAGTTACCTGCTCGTGCTGAAGCTCCCGCTTCATCCATTGCCTCACTTTCACTGCTTTCACTTTCAATCAGTTCTTCAACAGCTGACAATCAAACTTTTATATTAGACTGTAATCTATAGATTATAAATAAGTTACCAATATTATCAGTAATGTCATCACTATCAGAACCTGGCGTGTTGTCTGAAAACCATTCTTCGTCTTCGTTCTCAGACATTACGTTAGTCATTACTTTCTTCCTCCAACATCGCGTTCAAATAAACTTGCATCACTTCAAAATTCAATCATAAACAAAATTCATGCATTATATAGATTTTCAATAAAATAATAGAAAGAAATTAGAATTTTCAAACAAAACCTTGAATAAAATTAGATGTATATTCTACTTTACCTTGCAAATGCAGCTCTCGATAATTCTTCCATGATTCATAGAACCTTGGGAAAATATTCTAACTAAAACCGTCACTGCACAACAAAGAAAAGCATCCGTACAAGTGAGAAACACGTTTTGACACTAACCTGATGCGCATCTGCTCAGTTTTTCTTCCTAGGCGTAAGAGAGGGGGCTAGACCGTTACAATTCAAAACCTTGGATACCTTTGCAAGAGATACAGCGGCTCAGCTGATTTAAAAGTACCTCAAGCGCCCATTTTTGGTGTAAATTTATTGAAATAAACGTTAAGGAAACATTTACTATTGCATAAATACTAGAAAATTAAAAAAAAGCGAGGTTAGTTATGCACACAAGGGTTAAGTAAATTTAAGGTAACCGTTTATAAACATTTCTCGGCAGTCTAACAATATACCTCCGAGTGTTCCTGAGTGCTTTAGCGCGTTGAGCAAATCTTAGCCTGTAAAAAAAATACAGTGACACAAAAAAAAAATTCACGGCGATGACTCGTTTACATGCAGGCAACCCCAAAGATTCTAAACTATGACTTTACACAGGTTCGCAAATTTTGATTCTCTTCCAATATGAATTCAATATAGTACTTTTCTTAACATTCCAGGTGTTCTCAAACGTTAACGATTAAATTTACAGGAAATAATCGATTTTGGCCTTAAGAATTTGGATATCTATTATTACATAAACTTATATTTAACGCAGGGTGATAGTTCTTACGCTTCTTAGTAGTCATTGATATCAACATACCATTCGTCGAATGTTCAACATACCATATAATTTTATACCACATTACTAAATAGCAGCACTTATTTCAATACTTGTACGTGCAGAACAATTGCATAATATTGCTAAATGACGGTATTCAGACACAAATACAAGAAAAATAGACCCTACATTCGTACAATAATGATTCAAGATAAGTTAAATGTTCTCACCAGTCACGCATAAAAATATAACCTTACCATTTCGCACAAAAATTATATCACACTGCTAACGTTTTCTTAATTCATTGTTGAAATTTTAAATCGACTCCCTTTTGGATCGTAGACGATCAAATGTTATGCGTCATATATTTAAGAGGTCCCTATTAGGTTTTTTCAAGTACGTCATTAGCGGATGTCACTAACTCCGCCTAAACACCTGATGCGGGTCAGCCTTTGTTAGTGTTTACATGGAGTATTGAGGAAAATTCATATTTATTAAATAAAAATATCGTTTTTGAAAGTGTGTTCTGTTGAATAGAGTTAAGCATCTATGAATTAAACTATTGTGTGGTGAAGTTTCATTTTTGTCTGCGACTTAGACTAAAATTAATTATAAATATTCTCATAAGAACGAGTTTATTACGGCAATAAAGGTGAAGTGAAAACCATGAATGAATTCTTAATTCAATAAATTAAAAAAAAATCAACCCTGAACAATTGTGCAATTTAAGCACCTAAACAACTAAGCTGCTGGCCACTCGAACTTACACATAGTGATTTTTAGGCAAAATTTAAAGTTAAATATTTTCAATAGGAATGCAAATTTTTTAACGCGGCTTGCAAATTTTAAGAGCTAGTTTTTTTTCGGATTAAGCTGCATGACGTATATTTATCGTAGGACCATAGGTTTTTTATAGTCATGCAAAAAATCAAAATCAAAAAGTTTGTATGAGTGAAATTTCCGCAAAAAATTTTTTTGGTCATTGCAATATGGTTTGTTGTTAAGGTAACATCAATATCTCTAGACGTTTTTGTCAGTTTTTGGATTAAGGCCCTTAGGCCTTGCACACACTACTCAACATAAAATTTGGGTAACAAAATTTTTAAAATGCTATAACTTGACATTGCATTAACGGTTCTTGATTATGTTTACGGATTTGGAATCCTTGTTTCACGTAAATTTTCTATGGTCTAAGCATTTTATTTGAGGGTTGAAATTTACACATTATACCGGGTCGATAATAAACAAAAACGTAGGGTACGATGCTCTAAGTTTTGGCATTATTTAAGTTTTTGTAAAAATAAATTCTCACCTCAAGTTGTTTTTATTTAATGTGCTTTTCATTGTTCTGTCCGAAACTTACGCCCCACTTTGTTGTCTCAAAGAGTCATTCAGTTTTACAGAGTTCTTTGTCCACCCCCATGCCCATAAAAAATTTATTGCTATGGAATTAAAAACTGTTAACATTATTTTAGAAATAATCTGACAGATTTCAATGTTATAATTTTGTAAATTTTAATTAATATGAGGTGTTTAAGCACGGCAGAAAGGGAAAATTGCATTCGACTTCTAAACGAAGGAATATCAAAAGAGCAAATTGCGTACATTTACAATGTTAGCCGAAAGACAATTTATAATTTGAACCGTTGCGTCGAAACTACTGGTGATCATAATTATGGGCATGGGGGTGGACATACAAAAAAAAATAATTCAAAGAACCGAAAGAATTTTAATGAGAGAAACTATGTAGAATAGAACAAAGAACTCTAGAAAACTGAATGACTATAAATAATGTGGTAATGGTGCCAGGTATAAAAAGTTGTTTTAATAATATGATAAAGAAGAACACCAAGAACACATTCCAATAAAACGTTTAACTTCTGTAAAAGTATGTGGTTGAGGAAATTTAGTAATAGCTTCTACCTTTGAAGGATCAGTGTGACAACAAAACCTAAATATGATAATTGAGGTTTACAAAACTCACATTTATCTAAATTAATATTTAATTTGGCATCATTAAGCCTTTTAAAAACTGCTCTTAAAATAGCAATATGTTCCTTAAATGTACTTGAAAATATAATAATGTCATCCAAATAAACAAAAACCGATTGGGATAAATCATGACCTAAAATTGAATCCATAAATCGTTATAAAGTACTGGGTGCGTTGGTAAGTCCCCTGGGCATAACAGTATACTCAAATAATCCTCTACGTGGAACAATAAAAGCAGTTTTTCACAACTTTCAGGGTCTAAAGGAATTTGCCAAAAAGCTTTCTTTAAATCAATTGAAGTTAAATAACGAGGATCTCTTAATTTATCCAAAATATCGTTTAAAAGTGGTAAAGGGTAAGCATCTTTTTTAGTAATAGAATTTAATTTCGTCGCATCAAAACAAACTCTAAATTTACCTGACTTCTTTCGAACCAAAATCATTGGAGGATTCCAAGGAGAAGAACTGGGTTTAATAATTCCTTGCTCTAAGATGTCATTAATTTCTCTGTTTGCATGCTCCAACATAGAAGGAGATAAAGGATAATAACGTTGTTTAATTGGTATCGCATCACCAATATTAATTGAATGAAAAGCTTTATTCGTTTTACCTAATTTTGAAGTTGATAAGGTTTTAAAAAGGTCAACAACTTGATTTCATTCAAAAACTTGATCATTATTAAGATCTTCAATACTCTTAATCATTGAAAAATTTGTCTCCGCAGAGTTTGCAACAAAAGGATTTTCGCCAAAATCAGCTTTAATTTCAAATAATTGACAAAAATCTACTCCCAAAGTAATTGCAGTAGTAATAGATTCAGAAACAATAACAGAAATTGTTTCAGTAGTACCATTAACAGTCAAAGATAAATCAACACTTCCCAAAATGGATTATAAAGAACCATCGGCAATAATCAATGAAGAAAAAGGTGAATTCCTATTTAATTTTAAATCATATTTATCAATTAAATACAAAGCAGGCTTACCTAAATTGTAACGGTAGCTTCATTATCTAATAAAGCAACAAAATTTTCATTAAAAATCTTCACATTAATAAAAGGTCTAATATCATTCTTTTTTTCAACAAATTTGGAACAAATTTTTGGAGTTCCATAAAATTTAATAGCTGTAATTAGCCATTCTTTAAGAACATGCTTGTCAGCCTCTGAA
Organism: Vesta saturnalis; assembly: GCA_036346205.1. Lineage (NCBI taxonomy): Eukaryota > Metazoa > Arthropoda > Insecta > Coleoptera > Lampyridae > Vesta > Vesta saturnalis. Next base: position 1,136,273 of record JARFJB010001071.1, read on the forward strand.
AAATCATAAGGAATGTGTCGACTAACAGAACACTTCGGAGAATTAGTAAAAGTAATATCGTAATAACCACATTTAAAGCAAAAGATTTTATCATCATCCTTGTCACAGGTGTTATAAGTATAACCCAATTGTTTACACTTAAAACATGTTGTTGAAGATTTAGCTGTATTAATTTTTGAATTATTAAAAGTTGAATTTAAATTTTTTGGCTTAGTACCAGTAAAATTGACTTTAGGTTAAATATTTTGACTCAATGTAGAAGATTTAGGTTTTTATTCAGATTGTCTTTGAGAACCTGAACTAGAATTAAATTTGAATTTAGAATTCTGAGCTTTCACTGGCTGCAATTTTTTACATAACTCAACTAGATGGAAAATATCAGTAACATTAATAAGAGCTAACTGAGTAGCGAACCAAGGTTGTAAATTTTTCATAATAATTTTTAATTGTTCACACTCAGAAGGAGGAACATCTAATTGTGAAAATAAGTTAACCATTTCAGAAATAAAGAGGGTTGGAATTTTATCAAAAATCTGTTTTCTATTCTTAATTTCATCTAACCAAACTTCGTCATGACCTTCGGGTAAAAAGTCGTCTTTAATTTTGAAATAAGTTGGTCCCACGAATGAATTAGGGGCTTAACAGCTCTGAACCATATTAAACCATTTCTTGAAAATAGATCAATACCCGATAAATGCATCTCCGACTTTGAAATGTTTCGTGCTATCATCAACTCCTCAAATTTTTGTATAAATGTAAAAACTTCTTTTTCACTACCATTAAATTTTAGATTTAATTTATAAAATTTTGAATTAATTTGTAAAAATCTTTAGCCGGAATACTAACTGAAGTATTAACATTGCCGTTATGTGACGTAGAAATATTAGAACTGTCTAAATATCGTAACTCATTATTCAATTCAATATTTTCATTTATAAATTCGATTAATTCTATTGATTCATTACATAAAGTTAGCAATTGATCGTGTAAATACAAAGATGCATTATTAAAAGTGGTATAATTCAAACGTTTCAAAATATGCAATAAACGAGTATGAAGTCTAAGGTATTCTCCTCTCGTAGGTTTATTTTTAAATAAAAGAATTGAAGATTGAATGTTATAAAGTTTATCTCTTAATAATTCCAATTCCTTGGTTTGGTTTATTTCAACTTTCTTATACTAATCAAATAAATTTGGATCAATCTTTTCTAAATTTAATTTACGCCTTAATATTTTACGTTTCTCATCAACAGTTAACCTTTCCGCACATTAACATTTCTATAATTTAACTCTACTAGTAACTCATCACTACGTAGAGCATCTACTAAATAATTCAAATTTGTCATGGTAACGAATAATACACGAACAATAAAATTTCACTAATTATAAACACAATAAAAATATCCAATCGTAATAATAAATTGTTGCAATACCTTTAAAATGGTCAACTCTAACAATCGAAACTGAAACGAGCGAAAATAATCAGCAATAATGGTAATGAAAGCAAATCAAGTCCCTGCTCGGGCGCCAGTACAAATAATGTGGTAATGATGCCAGGTATAAAAATTGTTTTAATAATATAATAAAGAAATAAGCGTAATTAAAATGTAATAAAAGTAAAAGTCAAAGTGTCAATCAAAGTGCCTGCAAAATTGTTTTAATAATATAATAAAGAAATAAGTGTAATTAAAATGTAATTAAAGTAATAAAAGTAAAAGTCAAAGTGTCAATCAAAGTGCCTGCAAAGAGCAAATGTTTTAGATTTTCAATATAACGAGTTAAACCATCTTACCATTAAATCAATGGCACTTTACACAAAATTTAGGAGGAAACCCAAAAATATGGCTTCCGGCATCTAACAGCGTACCACAAGAAGTGAAAAAAAATGGACGCTCCGAATATCTGGTGATATAGCCGTACGCGAAAAAATTTGCGCAAAGAATTAAGTCAGCGATGTGACACGTTGCGCGAAAATATCGATCCGGTATAATGTGTAAATTTCAACCCTCAAATAAAATGCTTAGACCATAGCAAATCTACGTGAAACAAAAATCCGCCAAAATCATCAAGAACCGTTAATGCAATGTCAAGTTATAGCATTTTAAAAAATTTGTTAGCCAAATTTTATGTTGAGTAGTGTGTGCAACGCCTAATGGCCTTAATCCAAAAACTGACAAAAACGTCTAGAGATATTGATGTTACCTTAATAACAAACCATATTGCAACGACCAAAAGAAATTTTTGCGGAAATTTCGCTCATACAAAGTTTTTGATTTTTTGCATGACTTCATTGATCACCCCGTATATAATAAACCTATGGTCCTACGATAAATATACGTCATGCAGTTTAACTGTTTCAGGGGCAGAGATTTGAAAATAAAATTGTCCTAAAGGGGCAGAAAAATAATAACACTATTTTAGTTGAAATTTATGTTTATTTCTACGAAGTAAGTTGAAAACAACATGACAACATTTTTTTTTTGAAAAAATCCAAAATTTTTACCAAAATAATAGGGTGGTACCATATTTGTACCACCACACACATTCGCAAAATTACTTATTGTGAAAACTCTAGAAAAAATTTTTTGTGTTTGATAAACAAAGTGGAACGTTGCATTGGATACACATCGAGTTGGTTCTTATTTGCTTTTGTTTGGTGCTACAGAAGGCACACCTTCTTCTGGTACCATATTCCGGCTGGTGGTCTACTGATATTGTCCTTTCTTCCTCAGGAACAAATGGTTTATGTTTTTTTATTCTTACGGGAGATACATTGGTTTTTGATCTTTTTATTGATGGTTTTGTAATTATTCCATGCGCAATAGAAAGCCGAAAATCTTTCATTAACATTTTGGGTAATTGTAGATCTACGAAAAGGCGATGCGCATTGACAACACAGGCGTCGACTAAATAAAATAAAATTCGATGATACCATTTGTGACTTTTCCTGTTAATTTCATATACTGACTTCAATTGGTCAAATTTGTCTACCCCATTCATAAAACGGTTGTAGTCGATCAAAATTTCCGGGCATGGTATGTCTTCCGTAGTCCCATCTTTATTTTTTCTTTTGACGGTGGAGACGGCATCGAAGCGATGGAAATTTGACAATAGATGAACAGCTCTTTTATCCATCCATTTTACTACTAGAAGACCCGTGTTGCTGACAAAATGAGCAAATTCACCTCTTTTCATGTTTCTATCAGCGATAAAAGTTGGAAGCTTTTTTCTTGTTTTGTTTACCGTACCACACGCATACATTCCATCATTTAGTAAAGATTCCAATAAGTCAACATTGGTGAAGTAATTATCGAAGTAAACACAATGGCCTTTATTTTCCAATCCACGGCATAAATGTTTAACCACGCGTGTTCCTAAATTCTTTTCTACACCGTCACCAGATTTTCCTGTATAAATATCAAATTTCAAGCAATAGCCACTATTGTCCGCAAGAATCCATACTTTGTACTCACGCTTTATGGTTTTTTGATGATCTACCTTTAAATCTAATCATCGATTCGTCAATCGACAAATTTTTGGAAGGTAAGTAACACTCCCAAAATCTCGTTTGCAGTTCATCAATTACTGGTCGTATTTTATAAAGTTTGTCAAATGATGGATCTCCTCGTTTTGGCTGCAAATTGTTATCGTTAAAATGTAGGTGACCGAGGATCCAGCTGAATCTTTTTACAGGCATCAGCGAGCTTACATAATTGTCATGAAGCATAGGAGAACTGCTCCAGTAATCTCTGTAACTAGGAAGTGATTTTATTCCCAACAGGATATTGATTCCTATAAAAGTTTTCAACTCGTCGGTTGTTACTGGCCTGAACGGTTTTGGAATCTGGGTGGCATAAAGATTAGTTTGAAATACAATTTTGTCAATTAATTCTTAATAAATAAAAGCAAAAACATATCTGTTGGGGTGGGGCTATTTAACTCTTTCACAAAATTTGCAGCACCTGATGGACTATTGAATTCCTTTAGATTGTTGTTTTGAACGAACGTCGTATCAAAAATAGTTCCATTATTACCGTTTGCAGCTAAAAGGTTTTGCCGCATAATACTTAGTGGAATATTCATCTCGACATCGGATTCGTCAGATTCAGTTCCTATAAGCTCGATATCTTGATTTTCGAGTGCGGCTTCGAGGAATATGTCTTCACCATCGGGATCCTGGCTGATCTCGTTTTCTGAGACTGATTCTACATCTGAAGGAAGACTTGCACACTCATCATCTAAATATAGGTTGTCCAGTAGTTCATCTGCTGTGATGTCTACAAGGCGAAAAGGCAAATACATTTTCAAAAACAAGTTGTAATCTGTAAAAAAAAGAAAAATATTTTGCAAATATTCGCGGTGGTACGGATTTTATACCGCTTGAAAAACCATGTAAACAAAAAGAAAACCAATTTTTCTTTCTACATTTATTTTCTAGGCAGTTCACTTACCTGTGATACACAACCAGAAGTAGTTTTTGTTTCAAATAACACACAATACAACGAAAAACAGAGCGCAAAATCAAAACAATGTCACTAATTAATGAAACAATAAACATGTGATCGTACAGCGGCCTTGAACGCTTGCGCCGGCTAGAAACGGATACCAAAACTAAGACGGGCAAGCCACTATAGGTGGTTCACAGTTTAAACCGCCGCACGCTTTATACATTACAGTTCAGTAAACGATACCATATTCGTACCACCGCACAGTGGGACGAAACGCCGAAAAGCTGGCCAAAAGTCAAAAAATCAAGTTTCTATCTAGGGATTTTTAAGTTACTAGTTCTATAGATTGGTATTTTGTTCATCGAACCCGCATGTCAGATTTGCTTTATGACGTGTACTTAGGCTTAGGGACCATTAGAAAAGTGACCCTCGAGCGGTAAGTAAGCGACTCGAATGCCAACCGATATTTATACCTGCTTTACTTAAGTGTATATTATAACGCGATCTGAACGGATTTTGTCGCCGTAAAATGGATTTATCTCCTGATAGTAAGTAGAATAATAGTGTCCTAAGCAGAATATGAATAAATAATTGGTTAATACCATAATTAACAATCTTTGTTGCTGTAAATTAACAAAAAAAAATTGTTTAAGAAATTGTTTATGCATAAAAAAAGTTGTCTGTTCTGTCGTGTTCGATCAAATTCTTTTACGTCGCTGAAATATAATGTCATTACGAACATTTTGGGCAAAAAACCAGCTGCTAATAATTGCTATTCCGTTTACAAACCAACTTTTTGTATTAACAAAGCTAACTGGACAAAGCAGCCGGTGAATTGTATACAGTATTTATGAGTTCAAGTATTTTTCTCACGTACCTCGTCCCATTACAACTGGTATCTTCCGAAAAACATATTATATGGAAAAATCCGCTACCTTCCTCCCCTCGATACTGTGGGCCTATCCGCATCCAGTTTTTGCATGAAAATGTAGAGAACACCTTGAAGGAAGTTACAGATATTCGAGAACAAAAAAAAAATCTTATCCCGTATGAAACGGTCATTGATGGATCTTGCACTGACAATGATTGACCGAAAAGTATGCAATGCTATTACTGGAACTGCTTCTACTCAACGATGCAACATTTGCGAGGCAACGTCCAAGCAATTTAACAACATTGACGACATTGCAGGAAAAGAAGTCATAGAGGAAAATTTCCAGTATGGCATTTCATCTTTGCATCCGTGGATAAGATTTTTTGAATGCTGCCTGCACGTCGCGTATAAACTTGATGTGAAGAAGTGGCAATTCATGCACAGCTGACGAAAAGGCCGCAGTAAAAAGTCGAAAAAAAAACATCCAACAAGGTTTTCGAACGCGTCTAGGACTAATTGTAGACGAACCCAAACACGGATATGGTAGCTCGAATGACGGGAACACGGCTCGGCGGTTCTTTGAACATTATGACATCTCCTCGTTAATTACTGGTGTTGACGAGGATTTGATCAAAAGGTTCTACATAATATTGCAAGGAATTTCCTCAGGATACGATGTGAATATTCACCGTTTTAAGGAATTCAATTTGGTTACAGCTAAGAAGTTTGTGGACCTGTATCCGTGGTGTTATATGCCTACGTCCGTCCACAAACTTCTTATACATGGCGCGGACATCATTTCTTCTGCGTTATTGCCAATAGGGCAGATGTCGGAAGACGCACAGGAACCGTGCAACAAGTATATTAAACGGTTTCGGAAGATTTTTCGCGAAAATGCAGTCGACAGAAAACCATGGAGGATGTGTTTTTGAGACTTTTAGTTTCATGAGATCCTTTCGTTTCCGGTCTCAGAAAATCACCGCAAAAAAAATTAAGATCTTTAACCCCGGAAACATTAGAGCTTTTGATTCCGCCGGCCATCGCAACTTCTTCGAGTGTAGTATCAGAGGATTATGAATCTGCGGTAAGCTCGTCGACAGATTGCGACGTATCGTCAGATAGCGAATAGATGTAGCGATAATGTTATTGTAAATAAAAAAAATTGTTATAGCGCAACTAAGATTTTTATTGCAAAAAATAATATATAATAATATTTAGTTATTATATATTATTTTGACACCTGATTTGTAATTGCATGCTCAAAAGCCCCGATATACTGATTTTCATCTTAAAAAAACACTTTTTTGTATTGTTGGTCCGCCATTTTGTTTTTTGTAATTTTGACACTTGATTTGTAATCGTCATACTCAAAAACCCCGATATACTGATTTTCATCTTAAAAAAACACTTTTTTGTATTTTTGGTACGCCATATTTGATCCGCCATTTTGTTTTTTGGAATTTTGACACTTGATTTGTAATCGTCATACTAAAAACCCCGATATACTGATTTTCATCTTAAAAAAACACTTTTTTGTATTTTTGGTCCGCCATATTGGATCCGCCATTTTGTTTTTTGGAATTTTGACACTTGATTTGTAATTGTCATACTCAAAAACCCCGATATACTGATTTTCATCTTAAAAAAATACTTTTTTGTATTTTTGGTCCGCCATATTGGATCCGCCATTTTGTTATTTGGAATTTTGACACTTGATTTGTAACTGTCATACTCAAAAACCCCGATATATGTAATTTCAGACAAATATCGCAACGCCTTCATATTATTGCCAGCTTTTCGGAGTTTCGTCCCACCGTGCACCGCGCAAAAGTTGAAAATTTCTTGTGGTACATTTTTTGAACCACCGCCCCTGAAAGAGTTAATCCGAAAAAAACTAGCTCTTAAAATTTGCAAGCCCCGTTCAAAAATTTGCATTCCTATTGAAAATATTTAACATTAAATTTTTCCTAAAAATCATTATGTGTAAGTTCGAGTGGCCAGCAGTTTAATAACTTATCAGTCACATAATATCAGTTATATATTGATATAGTACTATTTAGAACTTTAAAAAACTGTAACACAAATCATAAATAACTGATTTTTCGCATGTGACCTTTTCTATAATCTTAATATGTATGTTAGAGGTAATTAAAACTTTATGAGTGGAACCTAAAAAAATAGGCATTACATTTTATATCGATTTTCAACGTAATTAAACAACCGACCATTCAAACGGAAACATCGTATAAAACCCTATCCATTTAAAATTAAATTACAAACTTGAAGTTAAACTATACCTAACATTTCTTAATAAAAACTAAACAATCAAACACTACAATATTTTTATTAAACTTTATTACAACCAATCTTAAACTTAATTAGCTCAAATAAACATGGCGAAAAACCCTAATAACAGGTTATAAACAAATCTAGTGAAAATATAGACGTACGTCCAAGCGGGACCAACGTAAATGGATATTACACGCAGTTGTGTTACATTTTGAAATATTCTGTAATTATATTTGTGCTTTTATGTAAAAAAAAATCTTCCAACCCTGAGGATTTCATTTACATTTAACATCAGTATTCCCAATAGCATTAAAATTAATTAAAATTATATTCTATTTACTGAATACAGAATATTTTATAAAATATGTAGTCATAAAAAGTAGTGAAACATTACATAACACAGGAAACTTAACACTAACATTTAACGAAGTATACTTACCCCTTTAATAGAAAAGTTGCATTCATAGTACTACTCAACGTGAAGTGTTCTTAAAACTTGATATACAAGATAACTTACCCGGCTTTCAAGAAAATCCAATTTATCGTGTTAAACCACTGTTAATTTTTAATGAAACGTTAATGGCAATTCTAAAATTGTAAGAAACTTCTGAACCGTTCATTTTCACTCTACGTTAATTACGCAATTATTAACAGTACTATAGGTTAATAATGGGTTACAAAATTTCAAAATTTATTACTCATTATTTTAGTTTTCCGTATTATTACAATATGTACTACCTAATTTATATTTTCTTGGTTTTCAAGTAGTGATTGTGTCATATAATAACTAAGCCACCCCTTTATTTGTGTTGATGGTATTTAGATTGTGAAATTCTCTCTCTTGCATCTCCATATGTACATATTTCTATATAAAATCTTCTTAACTGAGATTATGTGTACGCGCCTTGGTTTAGGATTTAACAAATTGTCTAAGAGCATGCAATGTTTTCTCAAACATGGAAATTTCAGATTTATGAAACTGCCTACGGGGCTTTTTGTATTCAATAACGAAATAAGTTTTTAAGCTTATTAAGAAAACTTTGTTTCAATAACATTACACTCTGTTAAGTATTATATAACATTTTTAATTTAAGCAGAATTCCAGAATTTCCAAAGCATCAAAAAGGGGTATCATTGTATTTCTACAAGTAACGCTGTTTAATTTTCAGTTTTTATTAAACATGCACGTGTACAGTTATTGACAGAAGTAATGAACGTGGAATAGGTAAACTCTGTAGTTAAGCAACCAACTTACCACTCACCTGGCGCTTCATTCTTCCTCGTTTTCTGACAGAAGGGGATGCCGATACTTACACATCATATTCGTACATACTATCGTGGCCACACGTCATCCAAACGTTTATTTTTCCATCGCACATTTAAGTATACATCAACAGAGAGCAACTGACGTATGTTATCGACTGTTTAAACACAATGAAAAGAGATGACCTATAAAGACTTGATGTGGTTATCAAAATGCTCCTTTAAGTAACCTAGTTTGTTATTATTATAACAACCTCCTTTTGGTTGTTACCACTACTTACTTCCTTTTATATTTCCTACGTTTCTATATTTTATTTTTCATTATACATTTTCAAAACTCTTCCCTTTGTTCAATCATTTACGTTTATTCCAACATTTTTGTTAGTTTTTCGAAACCTCTTAATGTTTATACAAGGTAAAAATTTGCATATGCAAGCACAACAGTTTGTGCTGTATTTATTACAATATTTTGGAAAGGACAAAGAAAACAACGACCCTTTAATACCGCTTTCTAGTGTCCAAGAGAAGTGTCTTAGGCTCAATTAATAGTGATCTCAAAATTACAGCCTGTGGCAAATGCTTTGGGTATATCTGCCACAACAGTGAAAATGATCAAATCTCGGCAAAATTCAACCCAATTCTGTTTAGTCCGGGTAAAAAACGGCCACGTAAGAAAGTTAAATCTGAAGATCTTGTAAATACCTCGAAAATTTCCATCAGGAATACCATATATAATATGTACAAATTGAGTGTATTATAATTATATATAGCTTCGACATTAGTCTAAATTATATTATTTACAGAAAAACATGTCACAGTTGCAACTTTAAATGCAGAAATTCGTCACACCTACATATATTCTGTAAGTGATAGAAGTGTAAATCGTGCCTTACATGCAATGGGGTTCAAGTTCCAGAAATAGTGTAATAGTGTAGAAAACAGAAATATAGCTAAAATGAGAAATCCAGTTTTTGAAACAATACATGCGACAAAGCAATGCATCAATTCGTAGGCAAGCAGTATTTATTGACGAAACATAGTTATACTCAAAAGGAAATCTGGGAAAGTCATGTTAAGATGACTCTGTAAAGAGCGTACGAAACCCACAAGGATATGATGGTAAAAGATTTATAGTTATTAATGCTGAAACTGCCTCAGGATATGTACATAATGCTTCTTTGCTATTTACGTCGAACTCATTGAAAGAAGAGGTAAAATGAATGGGGATATGTTTAAAAATTGGCTCACTGAAAATCTCCACAACAATTTAGAAGTACTTTCATAAAAATAATGGATAATGCGCCTATGTTTGTGGAAAAATTACCAACATTGTCTTGGACGAAAGGTAACATGATTTCATGGTTAATAAAAAATAACATTAATTATGATCACACCTCATTCAAAACCGAGCTCTATTTGTTAATAAAATCATAACGAGTAGTAAAACGATATGCGGTAGATGAAATAATGAGTTACGGACATGACGTATTAAGATTGTCATCTTATTATTGTGAATTCAATGCAAATGAAACAATATGGGCACATGCTAAAGGAAACTATGACAAACACATAGAAAGAGATGTGCAACGGGCGTAGCATCCTTGGATACTACTTTTGTTTGTTAAACCCGCTTCAAAAATAAGATTTGAGTTCTTTTAAACCTTTTTATAATTTCAACATTATTGAAGAAAATTTAATATTGTTATTGTGAAACTGAAATGATTATTTTTTATTAAGTTTTATTAAAATTGAATGGGTTCAATTTATAAAGATATCATTTACTAGTTAATTTTTACTTCGCTTGCTAATTAATTTCGGTTTGAGTAAATGAACTTTAAGATTTACGTTTACTAATTCCTTTCTTAACTTGTTGCAACGGCTAGCTCAAAGTTAAAATAAGGAAACGATTACTGTTATCATTGACCAAAGTTATACTCATTTCGATTTATTTATTTATTTGGATTCCTATTGAGTTGACCTCTTTCTGCATTTATATATTCAATATTTGTATAACCTTTTAATATTAATAATATTTGGCAATAAAAGTAAATCAAACGTTATGCTCATTTAATTAAATTCCAAATCTGAACGAAAATGCATCAATATGTTGTTTACAAACATATATAAAATCAAACCTATATCTACAATAACCTTCTTATAACTAACATATAACAAATAAAATCTTTATCAGGATTAAACGTTATTTATCGTTAAATCGTGATAGTCAAATGCAAAAGTTCGAAAAATCAAACAAAAAAAAAGTTTTATTTATTAACACAAACAAAAAAGGTTTTTACTTATTTCCGTTGCAAAACTGATAATGTAGTGCTGGCTTTCCTTTGACCCGTAAAGCGGCCTCAAATAGGTTAGAGGCTGTTCTTCCGATGATGTCACTTTCTCTATTGTTGTCCTTATCCTTTCTTATACTTTCGTGTAGCTGAATACGCTTCTAATTTTCATCCATCAGTTAATAATTTTCGTAAATAATTGTTCGATATATTTACACTGTACAGTTTTTACTTAATTGTTCAGTTTTAACCACAAACGGCGTGCGCAACCAACTGCAATAGAGCTACGGCAAGCCATATTTTCATTATCAATGTTTTTTAGTTATTATACTTTATATACCGATCTATTAATTGGGTCGATTGTCTTATTCTACATTTATCACTCGCTATCAAAACATCAACTTGAAACACTTTCAACACGCACTTAAAACGCTATTGCAAACTATTACGCAACCTTTTTATTCTCGCCAACTTGCCGATATTTGCACTTTTTGTTATTTTAATAAGGAAGTTAATTTTCTACTTCTTCCCTATCACGTTAATTAATTCTTATTTGTAATTTTCACACTTCATAGGACTGTGTGACTATACAATGTCACTTATGCTGCGGCGTCAAACGACCGACCAATATCAACTCTGCTCGCTTATTTCATACGACTCTTCTTGTTGGCTTTCTTAACGCGACTCCCTTAAAAACCGCACATCATTATTATGACAGCGTCTCTACTTGCTCCCTTCCAACACACCAATGCACTAGCAAATGCCGCGTATTTAAATATTTTCAAATTGAATATATAGATAACTTATTGAAACAAACTCAAACTTTTCATCTTAATATTAATTACATTCAAATACAAATAAACAATAACCATTCCTTTATCCAGAAAAATAATATATAAATAACCAATCTCATATAATTTAGCACGAAATTTTGATTTTTCTTAAAGCTCCAGTTACGATGGCCACAATAAAAAAATGTAATTAGTACGAGGAACGAAGATTTACAACAATGTAATCAACATATTTGGGCCGCCATACAGGGGAGATTATGAAGAAGTGGTATAAACGTGACGAAGTGTTGAGATTTTACAGTAGACGAAATGATTATTAACGTTACAAGTGATTGTGATAGTTCCGATACAGGTTAATCGTATATTAGCTTTTCTTTAATCTATACGTTATTACAACATAATTATGCATTTCACAAATATACAGGGTGGGTGTCTACTGCGTGGACGGAGGACCTATTCTTAACTATTGGAGATATCAAAACCAATTTTGATGTGGTAATGCACGATCATTGGACCTACATTAGGAAAATATTTAGGTATATACAGGGTGATTGACAAAGATCCCAACCCAAACCTGTTTTTTTAATGGAACACCCTATATATTTTTGCATTTTTGGATTCATTGTTACGTTTAGAATAAAAGTATAGAAATTTGTATCTGTATCACTAACCGTTCTGCAGATATCGTCACTTCAGAGCCAAAATAGAGAACTTTGAAACCACGATGCGAGCGTTGTCACCACGGTTTTGTAAATCTGTTTATACCACAGACCATTTATAATAGTCTACTAACAAACAAACTGAGAAATTTTTCGAAAACATGTAAAACTATACAGAATGATTAACTTACGCGAAATGTAATTTTCTCAAACGTACGTACAAACAAATTTTCAATAAATTTAATTTCCGATTGTGTTCCCAACTGGGTACTCAAGCCCGGGGCCACCTAACCCTTATGGTATCGACTTAAATTAGTAATATGTACAACCAACAACTGAAATTCAAGCTCCCTTGACTAATCCAATGTACTGTCTTACCTTACACATGACTCTACCTCATATGTTTCAATGCCAAGCACCACGGGATCAAACACCGATATATAAAAATCCATATCAAGATCCAAGTCTAAACTAGTCTCAACCAAACCTTTATACCGATAAACAATAAAGTGGAAGTAAAGAGATAATATACTATGCATCGCTCAGCGAAGATGACTTGGAAACAGATTCATCAGCAAAGAAACACGATTGGCAACCGGTAATAAAAAAAACATAAACGAATATCTCAAAGGAAAGTAAATGAAAACAACACATAAATTAAAGCTGCAAATAAATATCATACATTATCAAACGATGAAACTAAAGAAAACACATCTCAAACAAACCCTGAAGAATCAACACCAAAAATGAGAGATCCCAAACCGCCGTCAATATACATATACGGCGTGACAAATTACAAAGAAATGATAACTAGCTTAGCATCAGTAGCTGATAATGACACATATTTTAGTAAAACCTTGTCAAACGACACTGTAAAAATTAACCTCCACACCAGAGAGACGTATAGAAAATTAATTAATTACCTACGTTAGGAGAACATTGTACACCACTCATACCAACTGAAACAAAAAAGAACATACAGGTTAGTTACACGAAATCTCCATCATTCGATTCCACTTAAAGAAATAACTGAAGATCTAACTACTAAAGGACTCAAAGTCAGAAATATTCTAAATATCAGACACAGAGTAAGCGAACTTCCACTGCCCTTATTCTTTGTGGATCTGGAACCACACACAAATAATAAAGAAATATACAATCTCGAGTAGCTACTAAATGTCAAAATTCAAATCGAACCATCCAGACCTGATAAAACTATAATACAGTGTACTAGGTGCCACCCTAAAGCCTATTGTACTAAACAGGTTAATTTCGCAAAGTGCGAGAAACCAATGGCATTATATTAACCATGCTAACCATGGTCATTGGGAAGCTAACTAAATAATGGATTCAACATTAAGAATTGCTACCTGGAATGCCAACGGGCTATCAAACCATATATAAGGAATTACCTTATTTCTGCTTCTTAACAAAATAGACATTGCTAATATCTGAAAGTCGTTCAACCGAAAGAACTTATATTAAAATCTCACGATATACCGCATACTTTGCACATCATCCTGGTGGAACTTTCCACGCAGGATCAGCATTAATTAATTATTAAATCAACTTTAACTCATAACATGCTCCAACCCTGCCAAACAAATAAAATCCAAGGAACAATACTCAAACTAGAAATCCCAAACTGGCCTCTAACTGGCGCCGATATCTACTCTCCTCCACGTCACAATACATCATCTGAAGAATATGACACCTTCTTCCGCTTTCTTGGACCTCGTTTCCTTGTTGCCGAACATTAGACCGCCAAGCATGCCATCTGGGGATCTGGTCTCATTACACTAAAGGGACGTCAACTTCTTCAGTCTATTCAGAACAATAACTTATATATTATATCCACTGGAAAACCTACCTATAGGCCCACGGATCAAAATAAGATACCGGATCTGATAGACTTTGCCATAACCAAAGGCATATCCAACATTTATAACAAAATACAGTCTAGATTAGATGTAAACTCTGATCATTCAGCAATAATAGTCGCATTAAGCACAAACATAATATGGAGAAAACCGTTACCTAAGTTGTGCACAAAACAAACTAACTGGGAACTATTTCAAGACGAAATCAACAAGAATATCGACCTAAGTCGTAGAATAAAAGATCCAAATGCAATTCAAGTAAAACACTTCACAGATACTATGCAAAAAGCAGTATGGGAAGCCACGCCTAGTCAAAATAACATTCCGCCAGAAACCCAAAATATACCACTTCATAGTAGGCAACTAGTTGCAGAGAAAATACGTACACACGGAAAATGGTAAAGAACGAGAAATCCCCAAGATAAAACACAACACAACAGGTTAACTTATCTTCTTTATTCTTCACTACAACAAGCTCGGAATGATTCTTTTAAGCAATACATAACTAAACGTGCACCAAATGATTACTCAATATGTAAGGCCACAGGAAAATTCAAAAGACCGGTCGTATCAATACTACCATTAAGCAAACAGGATACAAACTGGGCACGAACTGATGAAGAAAAGGCAAACGCCCTAGCGGGTCACTTAGCAAATGTATATACTTCAATGCCTGATAACGGTAATGAAGACTTCAAAAATGCGCTAATGACTCCTTGTCAATTATCTCTCCCCATCAAGTGGTTCTCACCAACCGAAGTTCGCAAAGAAATTAACAGATCAAACCCACGCAAATTTCTTGAATATGACCTAGTGGTCGGAGGAATATTGAAACAGCTTCCTAGAAAAGCACTGGTACTACTAACAACGATTGATAGTAGTATGCTACGGTTATCCTACTATCCCATTCAATGGAAGTTTTCACAAATCGTCATGATTGCGAAATCTGGAAAACCACCTACTGAACCTGTATCCTAACGCCCGCTTACTGCTTAAATGAAGGAAATTGTGCACATAAAGGACTTAATCCCAAAAGACCAATTTGGCGTTCGTGAAAAACACTCCAAATACAACAATACCATCTAATTGTAAATAGGATCAAAGAAAGCTTAGAAGAAAATAATGTCTGTTCAGCTGTATTTTTTGATACCCACCAGGCGATTGACAAAGTCTGTCACCAAACATACTTAATCCTAAAATCATGTCTCGACGAACGCTATCTCCAAATTAAAGTCAATAATGCTCTCCCCTCCTAACATCCTATCAAATGCGGTGTACCCCAAGGCAGTGTCCTCGGACATTTCCTCTACCTAGTTTTTATAGCCGACATACCTACCATTGAAGAGATTACAATAGCAACATTTGCCGATGATACGTTCGTCCTAGCATCAGACACTGAACCTAACAGAGCCTCTACAAACCATCTACAAAACCATATAGATATACTGCAGAACTGGTTCAGGAAGTGGAAAATTAAAGTAACAGTGACAAATCGACGCAAAAACGGTAGTGAAATATCTCGGGTTACATATAGACAAGAAACTCATTTGGAGAGACCACATCCAAAAGACTCAACTCAACATAATAGTGAAACCGATGTCCTGGATATTCGGTAGAAAGCCCAAACTTTCACTAGAAAATAAATTACTAATCTACAAAACCATCCTTAAACCAATCTGGACTGACTTCAGCTTTGGGGATGTAGCAAACCGAGAAACACAAAATTACTACAAACCTTTCAATCAAAAACACTTCGAATGATAGTAGACGCGCCTCGGTACGTAACTAATCAAACCCTTTATGCGGATCTCGGAGTTCCCTTCATAAAGGAAGAAATCGCTCTACACGCCATCAAATCGAACGAAAGAAGTACTGACCATAGCAACCAACTAAATTATGAACTCTACAACCAACCGCTAGAAGGAAGAGGACTCAAAAGGACATGGCCAGAAGACCTATTGAATTAGGTGCATTAGTGAACCATCGATAGATGGTACCTAACACATATCTACCCCCCCCCCCTCTCACAGAAAATTTTACGTATTACTCTATACAATTAAAATGTAGAGTAGATTGTAAACTTGAAATGTTAAATAATAATAAAAAAAGTGAAATAAAGAAAATTAATGACCAGACACTCTTCTACATTCTTATTTGTTGATAAGGACATAATGATATTAAATAATCAAACTTCAAAGAAAAATTCATTACAATTTATCTGCAACATTTTCTGGTTTTTATGAGAGGAAATGATTTTTATTTAGATTATAAGTAAAAGAACTAATTAAGTCATCAATGTACCCAAATATTGAATTATTTGGTGCGTAGTGAGTGCACTTCGTTTTATCTTCACTAGGTTTTATTAACTACTATTGTTGAATTGTGTAATAAAAAACATGGATTCGCATTTAATGTCTTATATTCCGACAAAGCAACTGACTCTGTCAGGATGGAGGAAGACCACATTATGCTCATAGTCTAGTACTTATAGGTTTTCCTAATGAAACTTTTCCCAATCATTGCAGTGGACGATGCGATTGTTTTAAATAGCCTGCGAGACCCCTATACTTAACTCCCACAGGCTTCACTTTGTGGGGCTACTTAAAAAGTAACTTATACGTAAATTGATCCACCAAATTGAAAGTGAATTTGAACTGAAATTCAAGAATTTACACCAGGTGTGCTCTGAAACGTAATCTAAGAATTCATCAGACGACTTGAATATTGTCAACTAATCCAAGGAACTCGTCTTGTCATAAATATGGCATTTGTTTATTTTTAAGTAATTTTAATACTTTCATTGTAAATAAGTAATGAAATAAATATTAAGAAATATGAGCACTGGTTCCATTTATACTCCTTACACATATACATATAGCTTAACTGGTATTGTAAAATACAGAAAATATGGGATTTTAATTTTTGATATATAAATATACCCTATCAATTAAAAAAATGTAAAGATAACGTAACATCGGAAATCAAAAGTCTACTTGTAATATAATTACCGCGTAAGACAATGGAGTGTCTCAACACTTCAAGGACACTGCATAACGCAACACCAGTAACAGTGTTCTTTCAGGCTCACGAGTGTTTTAATTGTATAATGGTCGCGATGGTGTCCAGGCTCGTTTTTTTTTTGTTTTCTGGGCTTAAAAATTGTAAACTTGGTGGTTCCTTTGGAACTTTACTTAACACATCAATATCCTTACGCAACCCAGTACTTTCCATACAGACTGAGCCAATGACTATCTGTCACATCCCATTTCTGTGCACGTAACAAAAGTTTCTGTGTGAAATATTTAATTCAGAAAATGAATGCCGCGAAGGATACTGATGAACGTTGGGAAAAGTTTGAGAATTCATTGATTTAGAAGTTTCAAACGAGGGAAAGCCTTGTTAATGTTCAATTTCGGTTCCTTCCTCTTCGTTGTCGCATGCAACTATTTCGAAGAGTTCAAGCCGGTTAAAGAGACATAGAAACAGGATGTATTGGGGTAGTTTCCTTCAGTTAAAGGTAAGCAATTAGAAATAGCAGTGACGGCGATAAATTCAATGAAAATAATAAATAACGCATTGCTCAGGAAAATGGGGTGAATTATTTATTTATTTGCAAGCTAAATGCCAAATAACATTACATACATGTGGTGTTTCTGAAGTACCATGGCCTTGTGGTAAAGTCTACATTGGTCAAATTGCACAATATAAAATGTGAAGACACAAGAATGCTGCCTAACGATAAGAATTGGTATACAAGGAAGAATCGAGAAGCCATTGAAATCCTGAAACAGCCTAACAAGTTGAACAAGGATAATGGATATGAACTGTCCGATACCTGGGTGTCTATTTTCAAGAATTGAAAGTTAACAGTCTACAAAAGTGATTTAGTTTTAATTCTCCAGTTACCTTATTTTTATGTCACTTTGATATTTCCTTATCAATATTTGTCAGTTTGATGCACACCCGACGAAGGACAGAGCTTCAATCTGAAAGCTTGCAAATAAATAAATAAATGTCAAATGGTGAAAGTTTCAATTCTTGTATCAAGCGCCTATATGGGAGGCTGTTTTGAAAACAGGAACCGTCAGTTGTAAATCGGGGTTGTCACACAAAGAAAAATAATCAAAACGTCGTAATAATGGGCACCAGACTGTTGTTAAAACAAAATAAAGAAGAGCACACCTGGGCACACGCAAAATACAATTAGCCAATTAGACAAATGCTCACTTACCTTTCGCGGGCTTTAACTCCAGGTGTACGTTAGTGAGAGTCCGGGATTTCTACCTATAAAAACCTACAAAATAGCCACACACCTTCAAAGTAATAATGCGTGTGAACAAATTAGCTGTTAGGTCAATAGCGTTATTTAACCTATTGTTACGTTACTGTGAAAAAATACGCAAAAACAAACACTAAATATTTCGCTAATTATTGCAAGTTAAATACACGCGAGCAAACTTAAAAGAGAAACAAACACCAAGCTAGATACTCGTTATTAAAAACTCTCATAATTGGTTACGTTGAATTAATGCTCTATTAAAAAAATAAACGTATGACTTCAGATCGTGAATTTGCCATCGGATCACTCTCAAAACGCGTAACATTTGATAAACAAAACCAACTAACTTAAAACGTATTATAATGCAGACAGAGAGTAGATTACAAATAATATTTATAGATATATTAAGTAAACCAAAATAAATAATAATGCACACAATGTACATCAGCGTCAGCTCAAACGCTTATTGTCTTGAAATTATAATTGGAAATATTAGGTATTAATCGCTTAAACGGAAATCAAACTTGCAAAGTCGCTTCATTTAATCTTAGTGTAAGTTAAATTTTCAGTATAAAGTTGAATATTAAATCTCAGAAAAAAACGAGGATCAATTCTAATTATTTAAAAGTTATCAATCTTACAATGTGAAATTTTGAATACAAGTTTACATATAAATAAATCCTAAAAGAATCAATAATAAATCGTTCAATGCACGGATGAAAGCAATTTGTTGACAGTCAATGGCTTGAAACATTCACATTCAAAACAAATGTGTTCATCCGCTAGTAACGATATAATTTAATGCATAAACGTTAATAACATAAAACCAACACAAACAAAATAAGTAGGCAAACGTAGGGGTTACCTTCTCGATATTTCTCTTTAGACCTTCTCGACCCCTGCACAGCGAAAGACGGCTTGGATGTATTCATCCTCCACGATAGCGATTTCACGGGAGATGATCTCTCGTGGTACCTCTTACTCGATAGTCAATTTCAGCAATCCCCAAGTGGCAAGTTCACTAATTTTAAGCTTTTAACTAGCTTGACGGATGTATGAAATCTATATGCACAGAACTAACGCGATAACCGATAGTTCAGAGTCCTGGTGACATTAATCATTACACCTGGTATTATGTATACGAAATATTATTATTATATGTATTTACAAGGTTCTATATACAGTGAGACTTTATTTATTTACACGGCTACAGGAAGAAGCACGGAAGTAACGAATCGGGGCGCACATTACCTAACCACTGAAACCAATAAAAGTCCGAAAAAAAGTGAGCGAATAAGGAATCACTACCATAAACACTCCTAATCTCGGATACGACAAACGTTTTGTAGACACCAACACAAAATTCCCCGGACCAGGTGAACAATCCAATAAAACCGAACAAGGTGAGGGGATGCTGCCACGCGAAACGTTCGGAAAGCCCCGGTACGCCTCTCACAACACGCACCTCGTGTTCTAGCCTCTACTATCTACTTCCCACTATCCCACTTAAGACTCAACTAACTGATCGCGAAAAGAAAACTCCTTCCCCTTTGTACTTACATCATCTCTTTCACACTTGAGTCATATTTTTTAACATTAAGATTTCACATAGGAACTGCATTAACAGCGTTCATGTAACCAAAACGAATTTATGCCACGACTTGATATCGTGTACTTATTTTTACTTCAGGATATATTGTAGCGCAGATGAATTGTCCGGCTTCTCAATAAAACGAACCGGTGAACTTTATACAGAAAGACTCGTGGCACCTACTTCCTAAATTGTGCCGCACACTGACGTTAACGGAAACGCGATACAATCGCAACTTAATATTTGTATATCACATTTCTCAAAACCATATTTTAGTTTTTACTCAATAACAAATTACGCTTTTAATTTTAAAACTCTATTGTATCTATCTAAACTTTGTATGGCATTATCAATTCCAATTAAGTTGACACGAACAATAGCAAAAGATACGTCAAGTACTAACTGGAGCAAAACAAAAATTCAATGAAGGTATCCTAAATGAAAATGGTGACCTTATGACTAATTTTCGTTCACTTAATGAGTTAAAAATCGACAATATATATTTTAATCATCCAGACCATTACAAATACACATTCGAAAAACTCCAGAGGGGAAAGGTCCATGATTGACAATGTAGTTATCAACCGTCAAATACAACAAATGAAGACATTAGATGCAAAATCCGCCGATATAGGTACAGACCACAGCGTATTGATGACAAAAATAGGATTAAACATAACTGTCAAGAAAAAGCAAACAAAAAAAAAACAAGAGAAGAAAAATTCAGTACTGAATCGTTGTGGAATGAATCTACCAAAATACTCTACCACCAAAATAGACTAAAAACATATGTTGGCGAAAATTCTAGAGCTAAAGAAGCATCAGTGGACGAAGGTTGGGAAACCTTACGTAACGACATCGAAAAGGCCGCTAATGAAGTAATTAGAGAAAGGAAGTCTCTAGAATAAAGAAAAAAAAAGCAAAATCCCATGGTTTCAAAGAGAAGTCGAAGAGAAATGCCTGGAAAAAAAAGAACGCTTAACTAAAGTGTAGATCAATTACCACACAAGAAGCATACAAAGAATATAAAACAATCAGAAATGAAACTAAAACATTAATAAACAAATTAAAGAGAGAACAATGGTAGATTTTCTCAAAGAACAGAAAATTATTTTTACGGGCTGCAGAAACAAATATGGAGGTTAATTAGAAACCAACGTAAAGAAGTACCAGAACTAATAGAATATAACATAGATGAAAATACTTGGATTAAATACCTAACCGAACTATTTAAAGGACAGGAAGATGTTGAAGAAGACCAAACTCCTGATATAGTAGTAGACAAAGAAATACATATAAGCCAGGACGAGGTGGACGAAGCTCTCAAGAAAGTTAAAAATAGGAAACATCCCTGATAAGATCAAATACCGAATGAAATAATAAAATACGGTGGACCGAGTCTAACCAAGGAAATAGCTCTACTGATAAGGAAAATTATATCAACTCATACAATACCAAATAGATGAAGAAAAGCACTATGCTACTGCTTTTCAAAAAAGGAGACAAACAAGAACCGTCAAATTACAGGAGCATTCACTTACTAGACACAGTATTCAAATTAAAAACATTATTTTTATGCAGGATGAAGCACCTCCGCAGATTTACCGATCAGTTAAAGAATTGTTAACTGGGGTTTTTCAAGATTGTGTTATAAACAGATATTTTGCAAATTTGTGGCCACCAAGGTCGCTTGATATTAACCCAGCGGATTACTGGCTGTGGGGTTATTTAAAAGATTTGGTGTTTAGAACATGTCCAACAACGCTGGAGGAATTAAAGGACAGCATTAGGAAGAAAATTCGTGCAATTCAACCAGAAATTTTGCATAGTGTTGTATACAATTTGGAGAAACGGTTGGTAATTTTACAACAACAAAATGGAGGTCATATCGAACAATTGTAGCAACCAGTGTTTGACATCAGAAATCCCATTATTTAACCAGCTAGATTCTATTTACTTTCTGTTATTAATATTATTTGTTTAAAATATAAACCAATATTTGGTAGAAAAGTTTTAAAATTATTTTCAGGCTGTATCTTTGCTTGAAATTAAAATATTTCTCTCTTGCCTTTTATTAAAGAAACATTCTGTGAAATATAAACATAGCAAACATGTGTAAAAATGTTGGTTTTTAAATTTTAACATTATATACCTACGAGTAGGTACTACGTGGGGAGACATTTCAGTGTGTTTACTTTTTCTTTTGAAACATCATACACACTATTTCTGAAAACGTGCTTTATACAATACTATGTTGTTTTATGTAATTTTCAGGACGTAACGTTATTTTTAGCTTTGTCCCTACTACAGAAAAACTGAAAAATTGCGCGTCAACGATCAAACAGCACAAAAAGCAGTATACTTCGTTATGAATACAAAAGAAAAATAAACAATATGCTAAAAGAATAATATAAATTTGTTCCAAAAAGAATACACGAAAAAAACTATCGTATCAAAGCCTTTACATGCAAATTCTAAATGTTTACACTTCTTATTCGGGGTTGAAACTTGTCGACTTTCAAAACAAAGATAAATTAGTTTTCTATTTACTCCAACCTTTTCTTGGTGAAAGTGAATAAACTTAGTATGCACACAACGTATGTTTTACGTGATTTTAAATTCAAATTTAAATTATGAAAATATGTTTTTTTTTTATGTTGTAACATCGGTTCTTTTATATTTGTCAAAGTTTCTCTTGTTATATTATTAAACGTTATCGTTTATTCAAAACACAATTTAAGTTGTTTCAAGAAAATCGACAAAATGTTTTTAAACTTTAAAACTCTAATCTTGTAAAAGTCAAGAAAATTTAATATCAGTTATAAAAGGCTGTATTAAAATAATATTGTGAAATAGGTCGCTGAATTTAAATTAATAAGGGAAGGGTAGGTATATGAAACAAGTTTTACACATTTTATTTTTCAAGGCAGTTTTAAACTTAGATAAAAGACAGTGTTTTCTTGAAATACTTTTGTTTTAGCTTTAAGGTAGAAACTAGGTGGGGTTTACCTTGTGGTTTACGGTTAAAGAAGAAACGCAAAAAAGAGCTTGTATATAAAACGTTAAAAGAAACAATACGTTGTTTATAAATTTATACGTAAAATGCTAACATTTTCTTTTTAAAAAAAAACATCCAATGTATTTCACTATTACTTTATAAATAATCTTTTTGTGCAATAAAACTTGCTAACAGCATTAAGGCAAGCGTTAAATAACCTGAAATCCTTATCTCCATCCAGTTATTGTAGGATAACAAATTATGAATACGCTGCAATGAACAAACATACAAAATAAGATTAGATAAACAAAGAATTAAAAAAATAACCCAAGGAATAATTAGGCTAATAAGCTTTTGAAAGTACGGAAGTGTGTTCATGACCCATGCTACTTAACCCTTAAAGAAACCCGTTTCATCTAGGAGACGTATTCAGATATTTGATTGGTTGTCCAGACGCGTAGGGAAGTAGCAGATTGACGACGCTCCAGTTATGTATTGCCTTATTAGTAGTGTTAGAGTGACGTATTTGTAAGTAATATTACGTTTAGTTACTATTCTCGAAGTTTACCGCATCATATACAATCATATGGCGTAATATGAAAAACATTAGTCAAAATTATTTTCAGTAGTAGTATCACAAGAGGGTGAGAATAAATTTGACGGATTTTCGAAAACCTGTAGCCAGGCAATAGACACGAGAGCCCGTAGTGTTCGAGTGGCTATTGCCGAATTGCAACAAGGCAGAGAAAATATGGAGAATTATTTTCTAATGTATGAAGCTCTCGTGTGGTATTCTTTGGATTATTTTTGACATTACAATAAGAAACACGTTTTCAATATTATATTTTAATTTTAATAAATTAAGGTTTCTGAACTTTCAAATTGATGATAGAGGTCAAATCTAAAATACGTTGTCATTCAATAAAAACAAAATACTTAAAATTATTTTCGCCGTAATAATGTAGGTAGATTATTTCCACTATAATAATGTTTTGATTGGCTAAAAAGTACGCACATGACTTAAATTGAAAGTTTCTATTGGTTCTTAGAAACGTCAAAAAATAATCGTTGTAATAAATACTGATTAGAAAATATTCCCTAAGATGGCAACATTTAAAGCTGCAGAATTCTAAAATACAGTTACTTATTTATTGTGATTTATTTTGTAAAAATTAGAGAACGTTGATTATCGTAATGATAACGGTTGAAAAACAATATCCTTGAAATCCAATAAGTGAATGGTACGTTATTTTTGCAGCCTGCAGATTATGTAGGTTATAACACATTGCTGCTCTATTATTACAAGCAGTGCAATCTTCAACAAAATTAAATATTTAATATTGCAGTGGATTATAAAAACAGGAGAATGGTTGTGTTGTGAGTTGCTGATAAACAATCATACAATTGACTGGAGAATTCAATTTATAGATTAAATAATTTGCATGGAACAACTGTCGAGCTGTACTATTTACACCTAGAAAGGCTATTACGTTTCACAATCATAATTTCTTATTTTTTATACCAATTTAGTAGCAATAATAGCCCACAATCAGATGGTAGTATTAATACACAAAATGGATGTTAAGTTATGTATCTAAATAAAATGGTACCATTATTTGTACGAAAATGACACCTAACGTGGAACATAAATTCCATGAGAAATGTGTCATTAACATCTTGAAAAGCATTTTATAAATGTATTGTACTTACATAATTGAAATACATTACTAAGAGAAATTTATTGCATTAAATATGAACTAACACATTTGTATTACTAATTGTAGGTTGTAGGAACATGGTTGTCAAAGTGTTAAACTTCTAATCGGAGTCACTATTTACATCCGAGCTTTCAGAGTAGTTTCCGATGTTAATACTCAGTTTGTCGACTGTCATGTTCAACATTATTCTTCCCGTTTATACCATTGCTTTATTGTTTCTTCAGTATATCGCACACAATTAGCCCATAATGATTTTAATTAAAAGAGTTTACTTGCCGACAATTAGGTGTATTGATCTCTTTAATGTATTATTTAAGAAATTTTTCTACGATGTAACTTTTTTCAATAAAGATCTACGGTTGCAGACTTTTTTTTAATTTGCATCCTAGCGACTGGATTGCTCGATGAAGACTTCTGTCACTTATTAATGTGTGACTGTTACGCATTTCTGCATTTAAACATGCAACTGTCACATGTTTTGCTGTAAATAAATTAGTATGTCAAACATGTGTAAAATATTGTGATGTATATAACTAACTTTGCGCATACATAGTTGTATAACGTATTCCTTACGCCCATTTTGGATGTTTCAGGTAGATCGTCAGATTTTGTTTTCTTGCCTGGTAAATTTTTACACGGATTTGTAAAACAGGGTTAGATGCAGCTCGAGACTTGATATTTCTCCCCGTATTCTCAGATATACCCAAGGTGCTTGTCACACGCTGTAATTTGATGATTGTAATGAATTAAGATATAAACACTTAATGTCATACTTAGTATTTACTTCTTGGATAGCATATACTGATATCAGGAGACCCCCATTTTCTTTAAAGTGTGTAATAAATGATGATTAAAAGAAATAAATGTGGGAAATGAGAAAACAGTTAAATGATAAACAAACAAATGGAGGTTATGTAGTATTAGTCAAATGAGAATTAAATTCATATGCATATAAAACAAATTGATTTCGCGTTTATAGGTTTACTCTTTCTACTGCATTTGCTTATTCACTACCGTATGTCGATTTCGTCAAATGCACTACGAATGTTCACCATCCTTATTGAATGCACTGTTTTATATGAGAAGACAGTAGAAGCAAATTGGATAGCTAAATTCATAAATTAATGACGTAGCGGTAAACTTTCCTGGCGAGGATAGTATGTGCTATGCGTTCCGGAGATGTTATTCAAGCGATAATTAAATATACGTCTAGGGGACGTGTGGATTGCTCAAGCGATCATTTTTTTAAATTGTTTTCTATATTAGTTTAAAATTTTTGATAACAATGGGGGCAAACATGCTGCATAATATATAATAATATATAAAGAAACTCGTGGCATTACACTTTTGATGAAAATATGTTCTTTTTCAGTTATAAAATTGGCATGGAAAAGGAAACTTTTGACAGCTGATGAGATTGAGGCAGAAATAGATCGGCTTTCAGATGATGATGCTTCCCTACAATCTGAAGACGAAGATCTTGAAGGTTTCCCTTTCATTTCACAAGGAATCTTACTTCCCGAAGATTGAAATGATAGATTCAGATGATTCGTATAATAATCCAGACTACGTACCGACAGAGGAGATATGTGTGAACCTGATGAACTAGTTGAAGTTGCGATGATAAAAATTTTCGAAAAAACAGACCCGACTCGCCCAGCCCTTCTAGTTTCAGGCATGCCTACTCGCCTCCTCACAAAAAAAGAGCAAGCCAAACGACCAAATACAGCAAAAAAAAAATCAAGAAACTTACTGAACATTTAACATACTTGAGATACCCGAAAAGGAGTGAACTAGCAAAGACGGCACAACTAAATGGAATACTAAACCCGTTAAAACTTTGAACAATGCCGCAGTAAGTAAGGAACCCCTAGAGTGTTTCCAATGTTATTTTCACCAATACACACGAAGAAATGACCAAACGCCGGCAAGATTTTTCAGAGACAAAACAAAAATAAACTCGTGAAAGCTGAGTTACATGATTTCGATTCATTAGTGCATGCTTGAAGTTTATTCCCGCGAGACAAGACAAGACTTGCCGTAGTGTCTGAACAAACGACCAGTAGGTTCTTCACTTTTTCTTCACAAAGAGGACATTATAGTGGTATCTTATAAACCAAAACCTAATAAACTGGCAACAGTTGTTTCTATAATGCATGATGATGCTTCTGTAAATCCAGAAATAAGCAAACCGGAGATAATCTTGAATTACAATGAGACCAAAGGAGGAGTGGATGCCTTAATGCCTATATTAACTCCTACGTAGTTTGTGTTCACAATACTTTCAAGTCAGGAAAAACTCGAACCCCATCAAGGTTTGATTTTACGCTCTTACTGTTAAAACAGTTGACTGAACTTTGAATGCACACAAAAGACTTGCTCTGCATATTCCCAAAGATCTGAGAGTAGCAATCTGCAAATGTCTAAAGATCCATAATCAGGATATTTGAGAGAGGGAGAACATCCCTCCAGAATAATTCAAGAAAAAAAATTGTAGTCACTGCCATCAATAATCAAAAGAATGTCAAAAATGACATGATCAACGTGTAATTCTACTTGTGGTGAACATCACAAAAAAATTTGCAACAATTGATTTAAAAATTACAATAATCACTAATGCTCTTCAAACGTTTTTTATGTTCAGAGTTATACGTATTTTTTAATAAACAATGTATCAATGTATTAATACTGTATCAAAATACAAAACACGGTATATTTATACACATTTTTGGTATGCAATTTCTGGGGTACACTTCTATGAAACGTAACGGATTACGGGTTTCAGTAGGGTTAATCCAATGAAACGCATTAAATAATAATGTCCTTAATTAGAGGAAACTCAGTACACTCACAGATTTAGATAAGATTTTGGCAAAGGAATTTACGTAAGTAATGAAATATTTATTAGCAAAAATAAAAGTTCAAATCATTGCAGTGCTTACGTTACGTTTTAAAGTAGTGAGCTTAAAATGTAGTTATTTTTTTAAAACGTACCTTTTGTCCCCAGATAGAAAGTTGATGTATCGATACAATTGAAAATAACACTTTTTGACGGAGCAAGTTTATACACAACGCGAATAATAACATTTACAGGAACAAAAAAATGTTTTCATTGCCTACCAATTTACTAGTCCTACTGCCCCGTGCACGTATCATCAAAGGGAGGAAGTTAGTGAGCGCGGCTGAAACCAGTCTAACGATAAATTAATCGTAGAGCACTTTGTTAGAGTGGATAGTTTTGAAGTGAATCTAATTAGGTTAGTTAGGAAGAACACGAAAAGATTGTAGGAAAAATAATGAGAGTGAGCAAGAATTTGAGCGCCACAAGCTTTGAAGAAAAGTGAATAATGGTTTATGCAGAAAGACCCTGTAACCCTGTAAAGCTTGAACCAGGGAGAAGGAGCAGAAATACTAGACAAACACAAGTTCCCTTAGATAATTTTTATGTATTCAAAATTTCAATACAAGGACTAGACACGTTGTGTACGATCCGATGCCATGCTATCGCTGTGAAAAAAGTAAAAGGCGCGCCGTAACAGCGAGTAAGGATTAGGCCCGAAGCTCAGTCGGTAGGTAAGGCACTTGGATGTATGGGTAGGAATACATAAAGTGATAAAATGGCACCACTTGATCTAAATTTATATCACCTAAACCAAGAAAAGGGCTACGACACAATATTAGAGGTAGGTTACATTTAAAAATCAAAGATAGTGGACACAGTCCAGGAAGAGAATAGGTACGGGTAAGAATTAGGTCCTACACGGTAGTAATAAAGAAACAACTATTGGTAGTTTAACACAAGTCCACTTAATTCTCGAAATAAATCAATAACCAAACCCTTTTTAAAGCTATACAAAATATAAAACATTCCAACTTTATACGAACCCACTAGTATAAATAGACAATTGCGTCAGTTATAAATAATAATAAGTACTAGCACAATCGATATCATAAGTTTGGCTATACTGTTTGTGAACAAACCGTGAAATTTCTTTTTCGAAACTATTTATTTAACCAAACAGTAGCACACTTACCTTTCTTTACAGTGCTAACCCTAAAAAAATAAATCAAGTAAAGAATCAAAATATAACGTATCAAGAACAAAACAAATTTTAAACACTGCTCGACATCCAGCTTTGACCTAGAAAATAACGACATAACACATAATCAAAATCAAATAGACCATAAAACTGTGGTTTTATGAAGAGCTGTCCTTAAAACTAGCGTATCAGTTTTAATTCAACCGAATATTACTTTAAGCTTGATATAAATAACCAACATATGCCAGCCAGATCCCAGATGTCTACCATTGAAGAAAATTAATAGCTGCCTTAAGATAACGTTTGTTAACACGTATACTTAGAGCTTAAATAATTATAACTAGTAAGTGAGACACGTAGGACATGCATTAAACATTTAACATCAAATAAAATATAATAAAATTGTGATATGGGCCACATTATATAAACATTTTACTTCATAGAAGTACAAATATTAACATATATCGTGAAGCACTCTGTATAGCAACCGTTGAATTACGTAAGTGCAAAGATCAGATTGTACACAGATGATTGCTTCAAAGTAGTAGGTATAAATGTATAACATCTGTTCAACACATTGCAATGTTTTGGGAAATGGAAAGGCATTCCACCTAGAATGGCGTAACATTGAAGCTAGATTATCGACCGGAAACAAACGAGCACTTGTGTAAGTGTGAATTGGTCGATTCCCAATAAAATCGTAATGAAACATTTATTGTTATAGGTACATAACCTTGTTATAAGCAACACTATTGAATGTGCCAACTAAATGTATTTGCACCCACGATTTTGTACACAGTGCTATATTTGTGACTGTAATCCAATCAAGGGACGAGCCACTCTTAAAATACTTAGAAGGTTAACTAAAGTAAATGTCTATATAGTAAGACCTTCGTCATGAATGAATAACAATAAAAGAAACTCACCAGGATGTTTTGTGTGTATAAATACTTAACCGAGTGTCTTACTAGGCCTAAACCGGTTTGATTTTAGTGAGAAAACGAGCCGATGTGAGGTAACCCGGAATCTATCTTCAAGCTGGCTGTCGGAGACCATTTCTCAATTATTTTATAACTAGGAAGTTAAGCGTTAACCAGGTAGAGTAGAAGGATCCGTTATAGCAGTGTCTTGAAGAAACCAAGACAATAGCAACCAAAAGAAACACCTAGAGCACCAAATGTTTTAAATACGAGTTGCATGCTAACCTGTAAAAGTGTATTTAATTGACTAATTGTTAAGACCGAGGTAATGCCTGTTTAAAATAAATTGGTTTACTCACCTGATACGACGAGACCATAAGTAGTTACTAAGAAACCTTATAAATCTATATTAAACGAAACTGCTATATTTAGTTAGTAGAAATTTTGCAGTTATTCATCTTGAGAATTAAAAATTCAGCGTATCACTATCAAATAATTACCTACTTGTAGAAATTACAGAAAATTCTTCTCAAGATGTTTGGTTTCCTAGTAAAAATATGTGTACATTGCAAAATTGCGTTTCTCACACAAAACGAACGCGAGAAAATCATCTGATGCCATTTTTCCAATCAAATCTATTCATTATCAAATTTCGAATTATTGAAAATTGAACCGTCACGCGCAACGTTGTCAGACTTCTCGTCCGTACCTTATGTAAGGCGTATTTAGATTGTCATAATAAGAATTCTCAAACTCGCAAGAATACATGATTTTAATTTTTACACTTTACAAACAAAAAACTGTAGAAGACAAAGGTAAGCAATTAATTATAATTTCGGTCGTATTAATTTAATCATCAATATTATTTTTTTACAAACTATATGGACCATTGCAGAAGGCAGTTCCCGACACATGTAAATTCATAATGTAAATTTTATAGATGAAATTAGTTAACACATGCGATAATGGATAACCCTGACCTGGTTGGATAAGTGGTTGTACTTTAGACCCTCATGTTAATCAAATTCATCCTGGCTAATGCAGGTCCATGACGAGCACAAGTTATAAGTGTTTCGAGTCGTCACCATTAGCGAATGTACAGCCAGATTCCATCATCGTAACCACCAGCAATGTAAAACGGTTCGTGAGAATAGATATTTTCTTCCGCATAAAGTTAATTCCAGACAAACGAAACACCAATAGCAGGAACAACGAACGTACACAAAAACCCGAATCAGAACGAGTAGATAAACTCGAGGAGCTAAAGTCAAGAAGCCAAAATCTAAGAGAGATATGGTAAGGTAAGTAATTTTAATTGATCGGATAATGCTCCTTTACCTCTTTAAATTAAAGGCGAGCTCTACGTGCCTTATTAAGGAATATGGTTAATGATCAATTCTAATATCTCGGCACTGAAAGAAATTGAAAAATTACAAAGGAATTGAAGAAATGCAGGTAGTTCACTCCTTTAGTGAAAGCAAGATTATTATATATCCGCCACAAATTAGCGGTTAGTAAATCTTTATTACAATGTGTAGAAATACACAAAATACTACAAAATTTCTCTTCTAGAAATGATGATGCCATCGATTAAACCAAAAAGAGAATTTGCTGAGAATGCTTCACTTTTCACCAAAATGGCTATCCAGAACTAGACTCAAGAACGTTTTAGGAAATTTTATGTTTACCGATCACATTGTTACCAAATTTTGTTCAAATTGTATATGTAAAACTAATGTCCCTTTTATTCTTAAATTGTTATTTAGTACAGGAACTGCCCTCTAGCAGTAATCAGATAATTTTAATTAAACGGTTTTAAACCGGTGAGAAACAGTAGAAATCCCCTAGGTGGCACCACTATGTCAATTTACCCATTTTTGCAGTTATTTTCATTACAGTGAATACAAGAAAATCTTAGATCAAGTGGTATTGAATTTAGTATCGATTTTTGTACATTACACTGTTTCTACACGAATAAAATATTTGTTAGATAACACAAAAATATAGTTCACACCGACCACACTTCTGCAGTTCTCTGTTCATAATGAAAAGTTCCTACTTTAAAATATCCAGTTATACACTCCGCCCTACGATATTTCAACAGCTTCTTGTCCATTTAGTACAAGTTAAATATTTAGCTACAATATCAGGTTCTTGATATTACCCTGAAATACCAGTTAAAGTATTTATATACACACAACCTTAACTTATTCACTAATCGAGGAAATCATCGATATAGGTGACTTATAATATTCTCTTAAAGAGTTTCTGCATTTAGAGCAGTATGAACCGTAACACAGGAACCATCGGTCTAAATAACAATAGAAATAATGGCGCTAAACATTAGATTTAGAAACGAAACATTTAAAAAAGTAAGAATACATTAACTTTCTAAAGACAAGTTAGTAATATTACTCAGGAGTAGTAAGAATAGAGGGATCAATGGAGGATATGAAATACCCATATCAATCAAACGGCCTCGTTAAGCTATTTGGTCAAATGGTTCAACAGTTTATTTTGTTGAATTATGGGCATTGATTATTTCCGGTGTTCTTGATACTTGATTTATAATCTATGAAAAGCATTGTCGAAAGTAAAGAACTCTTTGGTTTAGCTTGGGCTTATAATACAATAGTCATTGTATCATCAAATTCAAACGCGAAGGTTCCACATTTCCGAGATAACTCCAAATGTATTTCTGACTTATTTTACGGAGGTAACAACTTTGGTTAGACTTTATAGATTACTTAGTAGTTCAACGACAAAGGAAAGCTGGTAAACCAGTTATCCGTCGTGATATTGCAGTTACTGTCACGCAACAAAATGGTTCGCTAATACTGCTACATCGGGATTGTAGATTTTCCGAGATAAGCATTTGCATATTACATACTTAGTAGCAACGTCGCAGAGAATCACAATCTTGAGGCCACATTTATTTGGTTTGTTGGATATATATATATATATATATATATATATATATATATATATATATATATATATATATATATATATATATATATATATATATATATATATATATATATATATATATATATATATATATATATATATATATATATCACAAACACACACACAGCACGCACGCACGCACGCACGTTGATATTATTTTAATAAGTGATTAAATGTGTAGGATTTCACAGCTAAACTGACTTAATTAGCGAAATTAATTTATATCACGCAACTGATACAGTTCTTCGTATATATTTAATTGCAGTACGCTTTCTGGTAAACAGGGGTTTATTAACACGATCTAAAGCGTGATGCTTGCACTCTGCGCTGCATAGAGAAGTTTATAATGGTTTAGTTCTACATTTACATATGATAATAATGAACACATAATTATGTAATATGTAACACGGTCTAGCGGTATGGCTTATGCAAATCAGTCCACTGAAAGTAAGACGATAAAAAATAAGGCAATTGTCTTGAGAGAGAAACGAAAACCATTTTCACAGTGTTATAAAATTCTTTTGTTTAAAATTGCTGCGTCTCCGCATACTAAGCATAATCACTCAATAAATTAAACTTCAGTCGTTGCAATGAGCACAAAACACAAACAGATCTGTCATTGAATAGTTAGTAGCAACATTCCTGTTATATTTTGGACGACTCAATTTGTAACTATTGGGATTTGCCTAATATAAATACTCTAAAGTCACTTTTTATCTTGGAACAGAAGGATTAGTGTGAAAAAGTTACTACTTCGTACACAAAAAAAATAACTTAAATGACAGCTTAATTAATAAGTACGAATCATTCTGTCAGCTTAGAATTTAAAAATATGGAAGTAAAATGGCTACTATTGCACATAATCGAACATTTGGATTCCATTTTTAAATCGCATTGTGTTCTCAACAATAGTGGGTATATCAAATAGTTAAATTTTGTGTATACCATTTTGGTAGAGTTGCTTATAAAACGCTATAGGAGCTACCTTAGGATTAAATTGGATTACTTAATACTTGCAAGATTTATTTTACAACGATGATCAAAAATCAAATATTTATGCACACGGGGTCGCACACCGCTATAAAAACATGTGAATACTATCTATTGAGGTTTTACCTATGACATTGCTTATAAAAAATTTAATTTTCAGGTTCGCACTGTTACGGTTATATAATCAAATTTTATAATCTAAATTTGTACGAACTTAATTAATTTTTATAATTAACACTTTTAGTTATATTCGATACTTATTGGAATATTTGCGCTTTTCTGTCTATATAAATGGAATAAAATAGTTGGTAATTTTCTATGCAAGACGTGCATTTTATTACAAAATAAATTATCGTTTGCATGATCAACATTTAATGTACTCAGTAATAAGATCTGTCATTTTAACTTAATAGGTACTTAATCCTAATTTATGCATACCAACCTATGTGTAACGATGAAAACAAATTTGTTTTACATATAAGGGATATTTTAAATCATTTTATAAGTATCATTCCATAATATTATATATGTTTATATTAAATAATATTATATAGTTATAGATATTGTCAATAAGTATTAAATATATTTATAAATCCATGAATGAACAAAATAAACTCATTTAATTAATTATGTTTACATAATGTAAATAATATTTCACGTAATATAATTTAGACTATATATTTAAATTAACATCAATTTTTATATTATTTATAAATTATTTTTTTTACTACATATAGAATTCGATTAAATTGACAACTTAGAGAAAAAGGTAATATAGCATGATGTTGTTTAACATAATCATACTTTGGAGATAAATAATATTTCGTTGTTTAAATATTAGTACTAATTATATTATTATAATTATACTGATATTAATTTATCTAATATTATATTAAATACTTATAAATTAAACTTTAATAAATAAAAGCAATTAATAGTTC
This sequence comes from Vesta saturnalis, assembly GCA_036346205.1. Classification (NCBI taxonomy): domain Eukaryota; kingdom Metazoa; phylum Arthropoda; class Insecta; order Coleoptera; family Lampyridae; genus Vesta; species Vesta saturnalis. Next base: position 1,171,212 of record JARFJB010001071.1, read on the forward strand.
ATTAACAAAATAATTATTTTAATTCATTAATTAAAATGTATATACTAATGTAACTAAATGATTTATATAGTCTAGTAAATTAATAAAATTATTTTAAACTGTGACCTGGATAAAATTATTTTACTCTAAAATAATTCAATATAATAACATTATTAAGTTTGGTTATAAAAATTCAAAATGTTATAATTCTTTTGATTACCATATTTTAAAATTTAATCCAAATTCAGATAATACTTATTCATTTAAATACTGAAAGATTCGTACATATTAACGTCATTTTTGTGTGAAGTATTATTTACTAACCTCGTTCAGATAAGTACTTAGAGTATTTATTAGAATCATGTTAAATAGTGTCCAATATAAAGAATTTATAATATTCAATGCAATCATAGTTGCTCAACGACTGAATTTATTAGAGTGATTATCTTAGTATGAAGCAGAATTTTAACAAAGATTATAAAACTGAAAGTTTATAGCAATTTTATTTTTATCGTTTACTTAGTGACTGATTGATAATATAACTGTATATTAATAATATGTCATTATATATGTATGTAGTACCATTATACTTTATAGCTAGTGCAATACTTTAATCGTGTTATAAATTACGAAACTATAATAAATATATAAAAATAATTGACTAAATTAATTTCAATTAGTCATTTACTTAATTAAATAACATTATAAAATAATATCAAAAATTCAAAATTAAAAGAAAATGCATCAGTCCGAAACAAAGAATTAACGTTAAAGTTACAAGACCTCAGCAATTCTACGTAAAAAAATTATCGCGACCGACAAGTTATTTTACTCCTCAATTCCCCTGTACCTAATTTGATAGCATCTAATACCTCGTAAATTGCTTACCAACAACTAATTACAGCATAGTATTTACGCTAACTATACTAACTATTCAAATACTTAAATAAACCTATAAAGGTTGTTAGATAGGCAAACTTACGACAGTAAAGCCTTTAATAACACTTGATTGGTATATAATCTGAGTTATAAAAACTTTGTCACACGAGGATTGAAAAACTATTATAAAAATATGGATATTCCAATAAAATCAGATTTTATTCAACGAAAACGTAAATTTCGTAATTTCGAACAATAGTCTTGTTAGTGTTTGTGTTGTCTTGCAAGACTGTCCAAGATGATAAACATACCAACGGCAATAAGCGGTAGGTAATTCAACATTTCATTCGTTGCACGTATGTCAACTATTGTTAACTTAAATACAAAAATATGAGTTTCAGAGTAAGTTTCCTTGACACTTCTCTACAGGTAATTTGCTTATTGCTTCTCTATAACCTATTTCAGTTTATTGTTGCAGAATTCTACACCTTAATTTTCCTGGAGATTATTAATTGTGTAAAATTAGTTCTCACAATTTTTTGAAAAAGTTTCCACATATTTTAAAAACAAATTAAAAGAAAAAATTACTACCTTAAGAAGTAGTTTCAAAAAAGATTGTGTGTTGCATTGTGTAAAATGTACGTCTTTATGAATCTACCTTCCTAAGAGGGCGTTCAGAATCTTTTCTCCTTTGTGGATATAAGGTTTCACTATTTTTACATACATCAATAAATTTCGTAATCTTCATAAGTTGTTATTTTTATGGAAGAAATGCATTTTTAGAAAAAGATATTTTTGTCATGGTAACTCAATCGAGAATCAAGGGAATGAAAAAGTTACGAGGGATTTTTTCAATTTCCCTTGATTCAAGAGTGAAATGGCCAAATGATACATATTTTTAGTGATATTAAGAATATCTTTATTGCCTTTATATCACCACGAATGTGTTTTAGGAAGATTAATAAATAACGTGATATAATAAACATCCAACTCAATACCAACATTCTTGATTTCATCAAGCGATTCGGTACCAAATCTGCCCATTTTAGACGTTATGTATTAATTGACTTAATTATTATTAAATAATTGGAAAGACAACAGTCAAACTTGCATATAACATTTTTGTACAAAGGAGATGTTCAGCTACTCTTGCACGGTATACCTTTCGACGGCGTATTAATAAATTCTTAGTCTAAGACAGAAGGAAAAACAATTTTCAAATGAAAATATACTTGTATTCAACGTATTCCTCTTTCAAAGTAATACACTTAATGCAGCAATCCTCCAATTTCTGTAAACCTCGTAGAAAACTTGATTCCCGTTGCCCTACAAACAAGTTCCTTCCGCTTCTATTATTTCTTCAATGGAATAAAATTTACGCTGTTTATAGTTTTTTTATTTGTGGGAAAAGGTAATACTCCGAGAAAGCTAGGTCCAGAGCTAGGTCCGGTGAATAAGACGCATCGTTAATCATTACGAACTTTAAACCATGAATCGTATTTATTCCAATCCAGGAGTTGTGTGTAGGTGCGCCGCTCTGCAAAAACAAGTTTTATTTGTTCAACTTTCTTCTTTAAAGGTTTTTAATAAAGTGAAGTAATATTCTACAGTTACTGTTTTGCCTTTCGTTAAATAATCAGCCGTAACTACTCCACGAAAATGCCAAAAAACTAAATCAAGAACTTTTCAATGGATTTCTGCACACGAACCTTCTTAGGACTGGAAGAACTAGAGTCTCTCCACTTCATGTTTTTCGTCTGCGGGTGATCGAAATACAGTCTGGTTTCATCGATGGTAACAACACGGGTAACGAAATCAGTGCCTTAGCCAAAACGGGCGCAGACGAAGCACTATCCTCTCACTCCTGCTCGCTTTTGACCGACATTCAAACATTCGGGAATTCATTTTGCACTATTGCTTATCAAATCCAAATTGAAGCAAATTATATGATGTTCACGTTCATATGAAATATTTGCTGCTTCAGATATATGTTTTATACTAATTTGACGGTCTGATAGTATTGACTCATGAACTACATCAATATTTTCTGAGGTAGGCATTTTCAGGGTTCTCGTCACCTTTTATTGAAGTTAAATCAGATGAAAAATTTTGGTTGAGGTAACTTAGTTCCAGTAATTATAAATAGGAGTTTGCCGTTTGTGAGATATTATATGGAGAGCGTACCGTAGAATTCAGTGGAGCCCTATCGATTTAGCACGTGGCGAACCAGTTGCAAAGCAAGGAGAGTATTCTATTATTGTAGATGATAACTAAGGTAAACTTTAACTTTTTTTATTCTGCTGGTGATAACAATAAGGGGTGTTTGTGTAGAGGATGCATTCGCTTGCTTTCGGGTAAACTGTTGTATATAAGCCTTTCAGGCAATTTAGAAACAGGCGAATTCATTCACACGATTTGTTTGTTAATAACCTGAAGTTTTAATTTGTGTAATCTTGTGAATTGAAAGTTTATTTCACGAAGATTAGTCAAATTTATGTTACCGATATCTTTATTGCTTCCGTTGTACTGATTAAAAGGTAGTTATTAATAAGATGGCCTTGCAAGCGCCGATTGAATTTTATTTTTATTTTATTTTATCTTAATTTTTATATTTCGATTCACGTTTAAGGTTTCTAGTGTTTGAATTAGTGTATTTTAATTTTTAATTTTATTACAAAGTTAGACAAGTTTTTAAAGTAACCTTTTGACGTTTCGTGAAGATTTAACGTCATAACTAATGAGAATTTCGCTATTTGATCGTTTGTAATTTTGATTTTGGTAATAAGTCACTTTAAAAAAGATTTTAAATTATGAAGTAACGTAAGACGGTCGTTGATCGATCAGCTGTTTGTGTTTCGTATACGATAGTTTTGTGAGGGTTTTACAGAAATCAACTTACCGATGCCGTATTACTTGGATTTGCCAAAAGGTGAGCAGTTTGTTTATTTATTTGAAAATTTTGTAGTTCAGTAAATTTTAGGATTTCATAAATTTTTGATCGTGTTTAGTTTTGTTGTGACGTAGTTTTCGTTTGAAACTGAATAATTAATTACGGTTTTGATCAGTTATTTTCTGGGTATTTGAGCCAATGATTGCAGCACTAAGTGTATCGAAATATTTAATGAGTTTTAGTGTTGTTATCGCAATTTTGCGGCTTTTACATGCAGTTCAAAGTTTTATTGAGGTTTGGGTGAACTTTGGGTAAATATTTTTGGAGTAGAATTTTCAGGAAGGAGAGTATTTGATTTTGAGTGAACAGGTGGCGCCTTTTTGACATTTTTACCTGATTTTGGCGTTTTTGGAGTTCTAGCAAGTGCCCTTTTGCAACATTAAGCAAGAACCTTGCCCACACCACTGAACTATGCCGTGTGCGCATATTGCCTTTACGGGATCAATGCTCTAATGAGTAGTTGGCCTATAACAAATTACGTGTTGAAAATGAAAAATGAACTATAATTATCAACTACGATGCAGCGATAGAAGATCCATCATCTTTAATTAAATTTTAGAAAGTCCGTAATTTCTTTACTATTAATTATAAAGGTCTTTCAAAACCTTGATTGGATTTTCTTTCCTTTTGACAACACGTGATCCAAGTCAGATCTCGAGGTAAAAGAAACCTGCCTTTTTTCTGATATTTCTTAGTCACTTTACTATTTACAGGTGTTTTCAATGGCTTAGTTATATAATTGTTGGTTTCACTAGTATCAGAATACGAAGATTGCGACATTTATATGCTGGAAGAATATATATTAATGTCGATACAATCTGATTCGCTGTGAACTATTCATCTGCTTCGTCGTACAAGTGGTAATGAGATTTTTTTTGTCTCGCACATTACCTACCTCTATATTCAGGGTGTTCGGAAAAATGTGGGAAATCTCTCCTTGACACATATTTAGCTTGTTTAGTTTACCAGGGATGGATTAAGTTGTACACCTTAGCGCCTTAATTTTTAACACCCTGCATGATAAAGATCATCGTGCATAAAGTACATGTTTCGGCGGGTTTCAAGAGGTAAATTCTCTATTAAATCTTGAAAAGCGTTCTGGAGGAACTCCAAATAAAGTTGTCCCTTCAACCGCGCCGGCAATACAAATGGTCCAATTAAAAAATTGACAATGACTCCTACCCAGATATTAATTGATTGAAACTGATGTTGATGATGGGAAACAATAGTTGAATGAGCATTTTCATCAGCCCATACGTGTGAATTGTGTAAATTCGTGATACAATTTTTGGTAAAAGCTGCTTCATCTGTAAAAGAATAATGAAGTTTTCATTATTTAGTTGCTGATCCAATAGCCAGTTTGCGAACTGCATTATACGAGGAAAATCTTCAGGAATCAATTCATGCACTTTTGCAAATGATATGGGTATAACAGCTGTTTTGAAGAACTTCATGAATTATTGTTTCCGGTTTATTATTTGTGTGGCTAATTTGCGAGTGCTCGTTGAAGGAGTGCCATCTACAACATTCAAAATATTTTCCTCTAATTCCACCGTACGCACTGTTCAGACCAGCCTCAGTACTTTTTTCTTAAACATTCCTAAAGTTATAAAGAAAGTCAATATTATTACCTTAGTAACCCAAATCACTGACCATTCTCTCTTAGACGTTGATCAACTCGTTGAAATCTCTTCTGATTTGGAATAGTACGATTAGGAAATCTCTCGTGATATAAATTTCTTGGCTTCCAAAGCATTACAAAAGGCAAGACCATACATGAGATGTATATCTGCACATTAAAAAAAGTGAATTCCATATTTCGAATAAGTTTACAATTCAAATCACCACGAAATCCAAAAATCAGTAAATTTAAAGTAAATTAATGTCAATCAATGTATCAGCGATGTGACAAATGTCAAGTTCTAAAATGCAGGTTATTTATTTATTTCGTATCATAGGAATGTTTGACATGTTTTTTTGAGTGAAGATAAATAAAACGAACAAGAAATAAAATTAATACCTCGTGGGTCAATAAACTCACTTAAGTTTGCAACATTTTTTAAATAATTAATATGTTTAATTTGGTTTTCCTAATTTACTATTAAAAGAAAGTTTTCTCGTAAAAATTCAAAAAACACTAGCTTAATTTTTTTAAATAATTTATTAATTATGAAACATTGATTAGTTTATTATTTTTTTCTCGAAAATAGTTCATTTTATCGATATTAAACAAGTATACCTTTTTTTTTTAGGTAAATGTTCAAGCTACCCAAATTTTTTTTAGATCTTTATCATACAGGGTGTTAAAAATTTAAGCGTTAAGGTGTACAACTGAGTCCATCTCTGGTAAACTAAACAAGCTAAATATGTTTCAAGGATACTATTTTAAGAAGGCTTTAGTAGTGGCCATCATACTGATGGCCACCTACGTAGGGAGGGTCTGGAGGAAAAAAATTTATAGGAACTTGTCGTGTAATTTTTTCGTCTTCTATCTGAATTCAAGAGATTTCCCACATTTTTCCGGACACCTTGTATATATATATATATATATATATATATATATATATATATATACTGGTGGTCTCCCTAAGAGATCGAGGCCTCTTAGGGAGAACGTATATTTGAAAACGAATTTTTATACATTTATATAGACCCTTTCGGAGCATAATCTAAAATTATATTTAATTATACAGGGTGTACGAAAAAAAAGTTACATATCAAAGTTATATTTTTTTAAATGAAACTATATTTAAAATTAAATTTGGATTGTAAAGCTAAAGTAAAGATCTGTTAATGTTGCAATGTTCATACCTATCTGAAACAGTTGTTAAGATAATTAAACATTTCAAAAATTATAGCTAAATTTTAAAATGTCATAAAATAAAGTACGTTTAAACAACGTATTGAACGTCAGGGCACATTGTTGTAGTAAAAAATGTTTGATTAATCAAAAAGTGATACAGGGTGTCAGAAAACATCATAAAATTTTGTTAACATTTAAAGCACCTTAACTTTTTTATTTTGAATGGAACACCCTGTATCTAACAACTTAAATTGATATATTATTTTGTCTTCTTTCGATGCCAATTAGGATGTCCTATACCTGCCTGCGCTATTTTTCAAGTTATTTGGTTTTATTTGTAATGTTATTTAACAAAGGAAATTTTTCCCATATCATTTTATTTTACTAAAGGTGGCTTTGTCTAACGTTTAATGTTAATGTGATTAGTTTATTTATTAGTTACCATCTGTCAAAAATGAATAATCTCTTAAGATATTTGGAAAATTAAAATAATCCATTGTATAAAATGAAAGTTTTCAGTATAAACGAAAGAATTGACATGATTCTTGTGCTCGGTGAATGTGATCAAAGTTGTTTACAGGCATCTAAAGTTTATGCACAAAAATATCCTACTCGTAACCGTCCAAACAAAAAAGTATTCCAGAGGTTATTGGAAGTATTTCGAAGAACTGGAAATGTTGCTTATGAACCAGTAAGAGGTAACAAATATGTTACTAATAATGAGGAAAATGAATTAACAGTAATTAATTCCGTTATTGAAACTCCACATACGAGTCAGCGCCAAATACAATTGAGTACTGGAATAAGTAAGACCAGTGTTTTTCGAATTTAAAAAAAAACCAATTTCACCCATTTCATATTAACATTCATCAAGAGCTTTTAAAAACTGATTTTTGTAGTCGAATTGATTTTTGTATATGGGTACTAAATAAAGCAGGAGAAGAAGAAATTTTTTTTGATAATGTTATGTTCTCAGATGAGTGTATATTTCAAAATAACGGCTTGGTAAACAGACATAATTTTCACTTTTATTCAGATCAAAATCCTCATTATTTAAGAATAATTAACCACCAGTATAGATGGTCTCTTAATGTTTGGGGGGAATTCTTGGAAAACACCTGATAGGACCATACTTTTTCGGACATTTAAGCGGACAAAGTTTTAATAGAATTTTAACAGAAACTTTCTTCAATTTATTGGAGGATATTCCATTAAATACCATACGACGCATGTGGCTACAGTTAAATGGTGCCCCGGTTCATTTCCATCACAATGTACGTAATACCTTTCATCAAATGTTTACGAATAGATGGATTGGAAGAGGAGGACCCCAAAATTGGCCAGACAGATCTCCTGACTTGACATGCGTTGATTTTTTTTATGGGGGTAAATCAAAAATATGGTATACAATGTTCCTCGTACAACACCAGGTAACGTGAAAGAAACGATACGTACAGGCTTTGAAAGTATTACCCCCGAAATGTTGGAAAAAGTAAATGAATCGTTTAAACAATCTATCATTTTAAGTTGTTAGATATAGGGTGTTCCATTTAAAATAATGGAGTTAAGGTGGTTTACATGTTATCATAATTTAATGATGTTTTCTGACACCCTGTATAACTTTTGATCAATGAAACGTTTTTACTACAACACCAACTCATGCTTCTAACATGTGGCCTAACGTTCAATACGTTATTTAAACGTACTTTATTTTATAAAAATCATGTTAATTCTTTCGTTTATACTGTAAACTTTCATTTTAAACAATGGATTATTTTAATTTTACAAATATTTTAAGAGATTATAAATTTTTTGACAGATGGTAAGTAATAAATAAACTAATCACATTAACATTAAACGTTAGACTTTAGTAAAATAAAATGATGTTATGGGAAAAACTTCCTTTAATAGATAACATAACAAATAAATCCAAATAACTTGAAAAATAGCGCAGATAGGTATAGGACATCCTAATTGGCATCGAAAGAAGATAAAATAATATATCAATTTAAAATAAAGAACATAAGGTGCTTTAAATGCTAACATAATTTTGTGATGTTTTCTAACACCCGGTATAACTTTTTGATCAATCAAACATTGTTTACTACAACACCAACTCTTGCTTCTAACATGTGGCCTAACGTTCAATACGTTATTTAAACGTACTTTATTTTGTGACATTTTAAAATTTATGCTATAATTTTTGAAATTTTTAATTATCTCAACAACTGTTTGAGATAGGTATAGACATTGCAACAGTAACAGACCTTCACTTTAGCTCTACAATCCAAATTTAATTTTAAATATAGTGTTTCACTTAAAAAATGTAACTTTGTTTCCGAATACCCTGTATAATTCAATATAATTTTAAATTATGCTCCAAAGGGTCAACATAAAAATTCGTTTTCACCTATGCAACGTTATCCGTAAGTGACCGATGCGTATAGATTAGATCACTCTCTCTCTCTCTCTCTCTCTCTCTCTCTCTCTCTCTCCGTCTCCGTCTCTGTCTCTGTCTCGTCTCTGTCTCTGTCTCCGTCTCTGTCTGTCTCTGTCTTCTCTGTTCTTCCGTCTCTGTCTCCGTCTCCGTCTCTGTCTCCGTCTCCGTCTCTCTGTCTCGTCTCGTCTCTGTCTCCTGTCTGTCTCTGTCTGTCTCTGTCTCTGTCGTCTCGTCTCGTCTCCTGTCTCGTCTCCGTCTCCGTTCTGTCTCTGTCTCCGTCTGTCTCTGTCTCCGTCTCCGTCTCTGTCTCTGTCTCGTCTCCTGTCTCCGTCTCTGTCTCGTCTCTGTTCTGTTCTGTCTCCTGTCTCCGTCTCTGTCTCTGTCTCTGTCTCTGTTCTGTCTCCGTCTCGTCTCTCCGTCTCGTCTCCGTCTTCCTGTCTCCTGTCTCCTCTGTCTCTGTCTCCGTCTCTCTCTGTCTCCCGTCTCTTTCGTCTCCTGTCTCCGTCTCCTGTCTCCGTGTCTCTGTCTCTGTCTCTGTCGTCTGTCTCGTCTCGTCTCTCGTCTGTCTCTGTTCTCCGTCTCCGTCTCCGTCTCCGTCTCCGTCTCTCGTCTCTGTCTCCGTCTCTCTGTCTCTCTCGTCTGTCTCTCTCGTTCTCTGTTCTCTCTGTCTCCGTCTCCGTCTCCGTCTCTCTCGTCTCTCTCCGTCTCGTCTCTTCTCTCTCTGTCGTCCTCTCGTCTCCGTCTCGTCTCGTCTCTCTCTGTCTCTGTCTCGTCTCCTGTCTGTCCGTCTCCGTTCTGTCTCGTTCTCCTGTCTCCTGTCTCGTCTCTCGTCTCTCCGTCTCCTGTCTCTGTCTCGTCTCCGTCTCTCTGTCTTTCTCTGTCTCCGTCTCCTGTCTCTTCTCCTCTCTCTGTCTCTCGTTTCTCCTCTCCGTCTCTCTCTCTCGTCTCCGTCTCTCTCTTCTCCGTCTCCTCTCCGTCTCCGTCTCCTCTCCGTCTCCGTCTCTTCTGTCTCCGTCTCCGTCTCCTCTCCTCTCTCCGTCTCCTCTCCTCTCCTCTCCGTCTCTTCCTCTCTCTCTCGTCTCCGTCTCCGTCTCCTCTCCTCTCTCGTCTCCGTCTCCTCGTCTCCTCTCTGTCTCCTCTCGTCTCCTTCTCCGTCTCCGTCTCCTTCTCCGTCTCTCGTCTCCGTCTCCGTCTCGTCTCCGTCTCCGTCTCCTGTCTCCCTGTCTCCGTCTCCGTCTCCGTCTTCCTCTCTCCCTCTCCGTCTCCTCTCCGTCTCCGTCTCCGTCTCTCTCTCTCTCTCTTCTCTCCGTCTCCCTCTCTCTCCTTCTCGTCTCTCTCCTCTCCTCTCCTCTCCTCTCCTCTTCTCTCTCTCTCCTCTCCGTCTCCTCTCTCTCGTCTCCTCTCTCCTTCCGTCTCCTCTCTGTCTCTCTTCTCCTCTCTCTCCTCTCTCTCCTCTCCTTCTCTCTCTTCTCTCTCTTCCTCTCTTCTCTCTGTCTTCATCCGTCTCTGTCTTCCATCCGTCTCTCGTCTCCTCTCCGTCTTCCCGTCTCTGATCTCTCTCCGTCTCCTCCTCCGTCCCTCTTCTCGCCTCTCCTCTCCGTCTCCTCTCTCTCCTCCTCTCTCCTCTCCCTCTCCCTCTCCTCGTCCTCCCTCTCCCTCTCCTCTCCTCTCCCTCCTCCCTCTCCCTTCCCTCCTCCTCTCCCTCTTCCCTCCCTCTCCCTCTCTCTCTCTCTCTCCCTCTCCCTCTCCTCTCCTCTCTCTCTTTCCCTCAATCTCTCTCCTCTCTCTCCTCTCCTCTCCTCTCTTCTCTCCTCTCCTCTCTCCCTCTCCTCTCCCTCATCCTCCCCTCTTCCTCTCCTCTCCCTCTCCCTCTCACTCTCCCTCTCCTCTCTCCACTCTCTCCCTTCTCCCTCTCCCTTCATCTCCTCTCTCTCCCTCTCCCTCTCTCTACCCTTCTCCTCTCTCTCCTCTTCCCTCTCTCTCTCCCTCTCTCTCCCTCTACCCTCCCTCTCCCTCTCCCTCTCTCCCTCTCCCCCCCCCCCCCCCCTCCTCTCCCTCTCCTCTCCCTCTCCCTCATCCCTCCTCTCTCCCTCCCCCCCTCCTCCTCTCTCCCTTCCCTCTCCTCTCCCTCCCTCTCTCCTCTCCTCTCTACTCTCTATCTCTCTCTTTTTTCATAAATATATTATATTATATATATATATATATCTGTATATATATATATATATATATATATAATATACAATATACAAGCAGTACACGTGTTTATTCAATAGTGTTAAAGCTACAGCTAGCGTTATAGCCCATGTGAATCTGAGAAGCCTCATAAAAGAAATAATGCTAGACGATGCGCCGTTTCTTTTAACGGGCCATCAAAATGACATTAAATTGCAACGTTGGAAGCTACATGTAAACAAATTCACCACATGATACGTGACACAAGGCGTCAGAAGCATATTGGTGATCAAAACAATACAAAAAGTACAGAACACATTTTTTAATATTGAACATATCGTTGAAAATGACTACCATGTTCATGCACAATTCCAATCGAAGAGGGATTGAATCCAAAACACGTTCCAACATTTCCAGGGTTATTTGCTGAACGGCAGCACGAATACTCTCCTGGACACCCTGCTCATTCTCCGGGGGCGTCTTGTATACTTTGTCCATACGAAAAAATCTAAAGGTCCAGTGAGGTCGGGCGACCTCACTGGCCAGGCAATTGGACCGTACATCATGTACATATCTGTGTTCTCGTTGAATGAGTACATGATCACCAGTGAAATATGAAATCGAACGACGTAATGGGTGCAAAAAATGCCTGTCACACTGATGTATACAAACATCACCACAAAATTGACCTAGTTGCCAAGCGTATTTTTCTCAAAATCTGCATCTTTTAAAATCTTAATCTGATGTTTTACCAAAAAATTACAAAAAAATTCAACATCAATATTTTGTTTGAAAATGAATTTTTCATCGGATACTTTCCCAGATAAAAGCTAATGAAGTCGGTAAAATTTCGAACTTTGGATGGCTCGTGAGAAGAAATGGCGCACCACATAGCAGTAATTTTATTATAGGGTTTCTCAGCTTTGCCTGTACTATAACGCCACCTGAAACTTTAAAATAATTAATAAACACGTGCATATATATATATATATATATATATATATATATATATATATATATATATATATATATATATATATATAGATTTTACCTATACCAAAACTGTGAGTGCATGTTAAGTTACTTATGTTAGTTCTTTACGTATACTATGAGTTCTGAAAGGAGTACGTCGCGTCTGATTTCCACCTAATCTCCTGTACATATTATTTAACGGTTAAACCCGTGTATTTACCATACTGGTATAATAATTTAATTCTTCCATTCTTTACCGCAACTACGTAAGACTGTTCCCTCGCTACTATTGTCTGGCCTATTTCATGCATTAGGAGCAAGTCCACACACAAAATCTGTGATGACTTTTCTTTGGGTAAGTCATATGTCCTTCCTCTTTGCTAGATCATTAGTACCTAGTACGCCCTATACCCCGTGCCTACGATTTAGAGTAAGGTACGGCGCTTGTTAAAAGTCATCGCTGTCTTTTGGGTGGGGATGGGACTTTTCGCCGCGGCATGTTCTCCGTCGCCCGTTCCGCCGCCGAAATTATTTTACTCGATTCAATTTAACACTACTACATACCATCATAAACCTTTTTAAATATCTCACGTATCTATTAAATTTTATACCATGTTTTTCATTATTTCTAATAAGCAAATTATCAATAGCATGCTCATTAGGCGCCCATCATTACAGATTGGAAAACAACATTAAGGTTGATTATTACGAATGGATTTGGCTAAATTAGCAAAGTGAAAGCGATTAATAATTATTAATAATAAATACTTAAAACTGGCAGCTATCTGTCCATTTAAAGGCACGAATCTGTAAATAGATATTTAGTTTCATCCTGTACTTGAAGCACCCTAAAAAGGTCATATCAAATTTTAAGGAAACGCGGCGTTGAAAAGTTTTCGTATGACAGTTTTGTGTATGTGTTTCACAAAACCAGCGCAAAGATCATAACATGAAATATTGGCGGTGTGAAGAACGAGGGCGATGCAAGGCTTATCTCGTAAATTTGGTACTCTCATGTCCTATCGGCTGCTAATGTTGAACTGGGGGCCGTTCTAACCCGTGTAAAGCAACAAGCAGAAGAAACCGACCAATCGAGCCATTAATCATTGCATAATGAATTTGACAAAAGCTTCTCAAGCTGTTCTACCAAGTAATGCAGCATTGTGAAAAGTCATAAGGAGGAAACGTAATGAAATAAACTCTGTAACACCAGATCCCGGAAATCTTTTAGAACAGGCTATACCAGAGTTATACGTGCAGTACGTGCCTGAAGTTGGAGTTCATAAACTTTTTGGTGTATGATTCAGGACATGGACCAGACCGAATTTTAATTTTTGGAAGAGAAGATTGGCTACAATATTTGTTCACTGACTGACCGATGTATCAACGCACACCCTAAACCGCTGGTCCTAGAGACATCAAATTTGGAGGGTGTCTTCTTTGTGAAGCATAGGTATTCACTGAGAGCCTGTTTTTTTACGCGGTTAATTGGAGCGGGGACTCTGACCGGTATGTGTAAAAGATGTAAGCTGTTATATATATATATATATATATATATATATATATATATATATATATATATATATATATATATATATATATATAAAGTTGATTTTAGAATTGTTCCAGAGAAGTTTCAAATATAGTATAAAAATTAATTTCAAAATTGAAACGGTGAAATCCAAGAAGACTAAACAACTCTGATGTCAAGGGCACGAATTTAGTGAGGCATTAGTTATCGTGTGAAGAAATATATTTGAATGTTGTAGGATGATTTTCGTGTTGAAAGAGTTAAATTTGGTTGATAAATAATGTTTTGGCTAAATTTTTATTGATACGGCACTGGTAAAATTACTGGTGTTTTTGCTACTATGTATGGAGGAATTTGGATAAAGAAATTGATGTATACGTATGAGTGAGTGAGCTTATGATATATTGATATTTTATTAACGTGCAGTAAGGAATATGGATGCACATTTTTGTTTGTAGAAATTTTGTAATATGGTGCAATAGGAAAATTTAATGCACGTTCAAGAATGAAGTTTATAGAATGTGAGGGAGTTCGTTAGATTTTTCGGAAATAGAATTCGCCCACATGTGAGATTTGCATAAAAGTTGAAGGATAATCTGGTTAATCTACAGTGTGAATGTAATTGCAATTGATGATTTCTTCAGAAAGTTTTAGTGAATTTACAAAGTAATTCAATATGGCTACGCTTATTTCGTATCGTTCAAGTCTTTTCAACGTTGGAACTTTTGAAGAGGCAAAGAAACGGACGAAATACTAAATTGGGATAGGTGAATTGTGATCATAGTGCGAATTCATTGTGACGTATTTACAGTATGGCTAGTTGTTTAGAGGTTTAAAGTACGAGTCACGCGCGTGATAACAATCAGAATAGTTAGTGTTAGAGTTTATTTGTGAAAATTATAGTTTTAGCAGACGAGTATAGCGACAGCATTAACCCATAAGGGATAAGTCGTATAGACGTTTACCAATAAATAATGTAATATACTGTGAGTTGAAAGAAAACGTTAGTGATTTTCTTCAAGAAATAGAAAGTGCTTAGGCAGATTAGGTTAACATAGCAAATATTTTGTTATTAGTGTTCAATTGTGGGACACGTGACCTAATTTATCATAAAGAAAACCTGATGGTAACCATTTAAGCGACCGACATAAAAGTTTGTAAAATTTAGTTAAGATACTGGTGATCATCATTGACATTGAATGTGTACAATCGTTAGCAATAACCAAATTGATTGTATAAAAGCAAATAGGAGCTTTAATGTGTATATGGAAGTAACCATTTTTCATTCTGGTAAACATCACAGTATAGGGTGACGTGATGTTAGGCTAAAGGCCCTATATCAGGTACGCGAGTAAACAAACCATAGACACTGCGTTAGTGAGTACTACAGCCGAGTACGTAGGGCGAATAACGGCTACCTCTTGTGTTTTGTGCATAGTACATCTAAGACTTTAAAAGGATTACGAAATCAGATCATATGGATTACAACTACAGCACCGAAAAGTATTAATTAATGTAATACGTAAGAATTAGATTTAAATTTGATTGAGCCAAAACATTTTTTATTATGGTTGCGTTAATTACGGTTCTTTCAAAGAAAAAAAGGTAATCGAACTTTAATTATTTTGTTGTTTTAGTCTTAGGAAGTGTGTAATTTTAGTGTTAACGTATTTATGTGTTGGTGTTTTTTAACCACGCCGTTGTATCTATTTACATGAGAATTTGTCAATATATATCCACTGTTTAATTTATTTTGTTGTTTATTTGTGTCAATTGTGTGCCTAACTGGTTGTTACACTTTCTGATAGCGAAATTAGTATTTTCGAATTTAATGATCCATTGAAACTGCGTTATGAGCCAGATCGATCACAAAATTTCATTTTAGCTTTGAAATATTAATGCAGAACACTATTAACAAAGTATTTATTATTTTATTTTATTCAGCATAAATTACAGTTTTGAAGTATTAAAGTTTAAACCTATTAATGAATGTCTAAGTACAACTTTAAAGATAAAGTATTAATAAAATATAACGATATTATTGATGATACAAGCACTAACTGCTCTATGTTTGAATTATTCAGCAATCGACAAACATTTTGTTTAGATAACAATTCATTGCTAAACCGATTTCGTTTATTTTATTTAGAATTTTCTAAATTGGGAATATTTATTTAATTCAAAGTTTTATAACGGTTAGAAGTATAAATTTACAGGTATACGAAGGATATTTAAAAAGTATTCAAGTTAACGGTTTACTATTTGGGAATTTTCATTGGAACACATCCTGTTCAATAATTTTGCGACTCGTGTATTTCAGAATTTTCTTAAGCTTTTGGATCAATTTATTTTGAATTGTGATTGAATGGTGAAAGGTATTAATGAGTAGGCTGCAATCCTGTCTTCCACAATCAGATAGGATTAATCCCGCCTAAGACTATTTAATTAGCAAAATTTAAGATTGTGGTGGCGCCTAGAGACAACTTTTCCCGGACTGAGCTTTGTGAATTGTAGGTTAATGGTAAGTGTAAGTTGTTTGAACTACTTTTCAATCATTTTACTGCTTATATCGACCACGCCCATACCCGCTGTAGCTGGCTTGCAACGCGCTTATTTCGATAAGCATAGGCGACGCCTAGTGCGGTTTTGACGTGTAACAATTTATTTGGAGTTTCGTAGAGTGCGCTGATACTAAAATTACCGATGCTTGCTTTTGCGATGAATTGACCTATTTCGACATTATAAATATTGTATACAAAAGCAATTATTTTATACATATATTGATACTCGACACCAATAAGGAAGTTTCAAGAAGACGTTGGTAAATCTGTTTGATTTGACTACAACATGTGTCTGACAGATGAAAATTTATATACTGGCCATAGTATGCTTTATATTTTGGCAACACCTCTGGCGACCGCCGGAAATCGTATTAACACATTTAAATATCACGGTGAGTGAAAATCGCCCATGGGATATGTGAAAATTTAAATTGATATTGCGAATAAAATACAAGAAAAACAATGCAATGAGGCAAATGCCGATAAAAGCAACACTGCAGTCTGTCGCAGTACAGTGTTCTACAAAAATCTGATTTCCCATTCAACATAACGTAAATATCAATAAACAGGTTTGTAAGGTAGTCTTTAAAGAAAAATTAAGTGAAAGGAATTAAAAAATGACAAAACAACATTGAGTGTTCAAGTAAAACTGTAAGTCACTAGTGACCCGAAGTAAAGTTTAGCTCACCGCTTTATCCCATAAATGACTTATACGTTACCTTATCATTTTATTATTTTAAAAGTTATCTAGATGGATTAATCATATTTTTGCAAAAATGAGTATTCGTCTTGTTTTAAGAATTTCGTAATACTATTATAAAACTAAGGCTATCACGACTTTAATAATTTTTATATATGAAGCACAAAGTTGACTGCCTGACTGATCCACCCATCAACCCACAGTCCAAACTAGTTAATTTAGAGGTATGAAATTTTCAGGCATGAGAACCTACATGGTGGAGGTGTAAAACAAGAAACGATTTAAAAAGATGCGCTCCTTAAGTGGGCGAAACATGGAGCTGAAGGGCGATATCATTTTCCTGGTTAACTCCATTAGGAGATTAAAATTTGGATGATATGTTCCTTATTGAACATGGCGGTTTTTGAAATTTTTTGAAGGATGGTGAAATTAAGGGTTAAAGGGAAGTGGAGGGTAATGGAACGTATCTACGGTTTTTAACCATACGAGCTCAAAATTTCTTTTAGAAATATGGAACCAACGTTTTTTTATAATTCCAGTATTTGTAGGGATAAAATACAAGGTCAGTTTGGTTAGGAAGTAAAGACTTCATATTCGTCAAATAGACCCATCTGTGCTTATATAACGCAATGCATTTCAATTTTTAAAAACTTTTTTAAAACCAGGACTGTACTCAAATGTTATATAAAAATCTAAAAATGTTTTTAGAATATACCATGGAATTGTTACAAAATATAAATTTACAAGTACTCGTGTAGAACTGTAACAAGAATATTTTAAATATAAAAATACAAGGCCGATTATGGGCAAGAAAAAATGTTTCACATTTAAATTAAAAGAGCGATTTTTAGACACTGTAAATTGGGTAAATATTTATGTTTAGGTTGTAATACTATTTAATGCAATTTTAAATAAACACTGCGTTAACAATTCCATGCCAAGTAGTTGACGAATCCGCGTAATAAAACATTAATTGTAAATGTAGTGTTGAAATTAGTGCAAATACTTTTAAATTTGTAACATTCAATAACAAAAATATTAATCTGTAGTAGATAGTTTTACATGTTATGCCCACACAGGTGTTACAATAATATATAATGTTCTTTAATAAGACCATTCTTATTCAAATAGTCAATGAAAACCATTTATGTGTTGCTTAAAGCTAATTGAACATCAATCACACATCATTTTAACCTGAAAGCCAAACACTATTGGGTACATACAATATTAGTAATTCACGCAAAATTTAATTTTAATGAAGTACGTTGAATTTTAACATTAAAATTGAAATCTTGACAACTACAATATAAAATGTAGCATTTACGTGGAACTTATCTCACATGAAAGTGAAGAAATAGTTTAATATTTAATATTGGTTGTTTTTCTGCACTGAAAAAAAAAATCCTATTTTGTATATTAGTTTTTCGAATAATTAAATATTTCCCCAATCCTATACAAACGAAATAATTTGAGCATTAGACAAAGGTATTTTGCTTAATCGTCTTACGCAGGTAGACACATATCTTTAAATTGATTGTGTGGAATTATCAATATTTTTATTGTAACTGGTTTTAAACTGATTGTTATCTAAATTTTAGTGCATTTCACAAGTACAAAAGAATAGTTTCAACTAACAATTAACAGTTTATGAAAATGTAAACTTTCACCATTATTACACAACTCTGACAAAATTATTTCAACATCTTTAACAATTTTAATACATATTACTACTGACGAAGATAACTGTAAGTGTTATCGAAACGTTTAAATTGTATAACTTAAAATACACCATCAAACAACCCAAAAAATTAACAATTTATATTTCAATAGTTTAATTTTTGGACACTTCTTTCTTAAAAAATTCTATATTTATTTTTGTTTAGTGCATACTGCAGGCGTTTCTTAACATAATAATTTACAAAAGAAGCGATGTTTCAAATTCGTATTCATTTGGTATATACGAAGTAACCCTTAAAGAGCCCGAACATAGCTGCCACTACTTGGGCTACACAAGGTCATGTTAGTAAATTCAGACAAGCTGTATGTAAAAGCGACTTCTGCAGCGTGATGACAAGAACTAATCTGTATATACTGCACCTATAAAAGGTATATTATGGAGCTTACCCTAAAATTCGTATTTACGCGTTTTATCATATGTACAAACATATTTTAATGACGTACACATGGGTACCTTAGTAATCCCGCAGCCGGGCTCCATAACGTTTTTTCGGGCTTGAGAGAGTATCGTTAATATGTCGTACGGGCTCCACAATGACTTTAAATATGTTTTATATATATATATATATATATATATATATATATTTTGAGATGTTTAGAAAGAGGTAATAGAAGTATCGGACAGCTTACATGACATTTGGATCATAAAAAGGGGTAATTTCTGGCTCGATACAAGTGCGAGACACAATTTTACAAATCTGGTTCACGATGTGTTTAAAATAAATTTATTTGGTATAAATTGATCTGAATATCTTTTGCTAAGTTTGGTTTCATCATAAAAAGCAATTTGTTGCTACCAAAATTGTCAAAGATGTTAAATATCACCATTTTCGTAGAGTCATTTTAGTAGTGCAATTTTTACAATAAAATTCAATTTTTCAAAGTTAATTTGGCAAGTAGACATTTCACAGGTGTTTAAACATGGACTATGTAGTTAGGATTATGTTAGGGATAGTGTATGTTTAGTTTTTAAGAGCAGGAAATACAAAATTTAGTTAAAAGGGTTATAATATGGATAGTATAGACAATTTTCGCACACATTTTTGTTAGTGAATTAGTGACAAAGTTTATAATAAATGATTCACAAGAAGAAAGACATTTAGAACATTTTGGCATACAAACATTTATAGTGCCGTACAATTTATAGTGTAAAAATCCCAAAACAGTGTTAGACGATGAGACATTTTCAATGCAAGACTAAATAACATTATGCATTGCAAATAAGTAGTGTGAACAATAAAGACAAGTTGTACAAACCTTAAACATAACATTTAAAGTGCTAAAAACATTTTTTAATATGAATTTATTTCATATTTAAAATTTAAGTATGGTTACGTTGTAAATTTTAGATTTTTCACATAATTTTATACTTTTTCCATATTATTAGATTTAGTTTTTGCTCTTAAAGCAAATAATAGATGTTCTTTCACAATATAAATAAGTTTTTATAAGGATACAGCGTTTTTATCCGCAAAATTTTGCTAAATCTAAGGTGATTTCTAGACAAATTTACAAAAACTTAAAATTTTCATTAAAGTAAATGTTTCGAATTTAAAAAGATATGTTTTCTTATGTAAATTGTCCTCAGAATTCCATTTTCGCAAGTAATTTTAGTGTAGCTTGTAAGGGTGTATAGTTAGTAGCTTATTTTGATTAGATTAAGTTGTTTCGTTTATTAGTGGTAGGATTTATTGCTTATTCGGTGTCCTTTTATTCGAAATTTCACATAGTTTTCATTTCTGTTTTTAAATTTCATTTCCGACCATGTATAAGAAAGTTACGGCCAAAATTCCATTTTTGTACAATTCTTAATTTTGATTAGCCAATCACATTCATTGTAAATTTTGCAATATGGCTGTAAAAAAATTGAAATTTCTGTAGCAACCAGAAACCTATAAAAGCAAGAGCTCAGGAAGTCATTCTCTCTCCAGTTTTTGTTCAAAAAGTGAAAAGATTAAAACAGTGTTGCTAAATTTCGTGTTTACATAACCTAATTTATTTTCGTCGAGAAAGTTTACGGTACGAATAATTTCGAGAGCACTTGTTTTTATAACTTCGGTCAAAATTTAAATAGTTCGGTCACCGATACCTGTCGTTGTTAATAAATTATTGCTGTACGATTAATTGATGTCACGATTTTGTGTAAAATTTGTTTTCATGTTTTCCGATTTAAAATAATACTGATATACCAAATTAAATTCCATTTTATTTGGTGAAAAGTTGTTTTATTTATCCGGACAATTCCTCTTAAATAAATATTATATTTTCGGTAACTAAAATAAAATTGTGTTAACAAAAATCTTGGATACTAATAATACATTTTAAACGATATCAGTCATAAAGATTTAAAACCATTTTAATAAAAGTTACCATTGTAAATAAGTGTTTGAGGTTGCCGTTTTGGAAGGAAAACATCTTGAAGTTTGAAAGTTGGTGTCTTCGAGAACCGAGATAGCAGTTGGATATTGGTAACAACAACATCCGAGTGAACATTGCCTGCCTCCAGCTGAAGTTTGAAGACATCTTTCAATCGACAGGAAGGATTGTATCTGTGAGTTTTAAAATTTTTATAACCCTGTTATTGGTATTTCCTGCAAATAATATTTGTTATATGTTATTAATTAAGAATTTCAATTATTTACCTGTGTAAACACCTGTGAAGCAAATCATTTCCTTTTCTTTTCTAAATTTTCACATTTTGATCCAAACATTAAAATTTCTTAATTATTTGACATTTTTTGACAGTTTTAATTATTTTACACTTAAAGTCAGTAACGCATGCGTTAGAAAGCAAAACTTATTCAGAGCAAATTTTATACGTCAAATTCAATTAAGTATAGGATATTTCTTATACAAAAATTTATTATCTTCAACTAAATCCTTGAACCCTATCCCCAATTGAGATCCGTAATTATAATTTAATAATTTAATAAATAACATAAATTAAACCTAATAATTAAACTAATTTAACATTTCAATTTATTGGCACCGCAACGTGTGGGCACGATTTAGTTTGAAGTTTTTGGATATAAAAGCACAAAAAATTTTATAGATATTTAGTTTTTCATTTTTCGTTTATTGTTCATTGTTATTTGTTATTAGTTATTGTTTATTGTTTATTGTGTTATTAGTAGGATTTTATAAAAGGGCAAATTTAGTTAGTACATTTAGTTAATGCAAGATCGTAGGGTAACTAGATCAGGTAAAGTTTACGGACCTAAAGATATTGAGGTAAAAGAGAAAAGACAGGATCTAGTTACAAAGATGGAGGATATTGAAAAGGATGTTGAAACACAACAAGAAGGGGGAAGTCCAGTGAGAGAAAGCAAGAGCTTAGACGTGGACATGATAATCGCCATGCTAATGAGAGCCGAAGAAAGTAGAAAGCAAGACAAGAAAGAAGCAGAAGAAAATATTGATAGTAAATTTAACAAGCTGGAAGAAAATAGAAAGCAAGACAAGAAAGAAGCAGAGGAAAATATTGACAGTAAATTTAACAAACTTGAAGAAAATAGAAAGGAGGACATGAGACGGTTAGAAGAAAGTATCGAGAGACAGATGAGTAAGTGGGAGAATGATAAAGAGAAGTTAGTGCATAAAATGGAGAAAACGAAGGAAGAATTAAGCAATAATATGCACCGAGAAAATGATAAGTTATGGGGAACGATTATCGACAATAAGGAAGAGGTAGATGACAAGATAGGAAAGTTGGACAAGAATATTAGAACTGAAACCCGTCTAAGAGAAGAGGCTTCTAACGAAATAAACGATAGAGTAGGAAGGATACATGACATCCACGAACAAATATGTTTCCAGGTGGATAAGAATAGGATGAGAACAAGAAACAGATAGGGAAATTTGCAATAAACTAAGAATACACGATCATGACCTAGAAGAGTTGAAAGAACGTGAAACACCTCGAAATTTTCAAATAGGCTGGGATAATTGCATGTGGAATCAAGAGATGCCATATAAATTTGAAGGAAAGAAGCAAGAATCGCCAATGCTATTTTTGAAAAATATAGAAGAATATTTTAACGACATTAAGGACAATAAACAAAGAATGCGTTTGGTGAGAAAGATGCTTAAAGGAATGCCGAACTATGGTACAATTTAGTACAAGAGCAATGTACCGATTATAAGCACTTCAAGGAATTATTTACCAAACAATATTGGAGTGATGTCCAACAAAATGTAATAAGGGAAGAATTTTCAAGGGCGAAGTATGACAAAACTATGGCACTTCGAGGGAGATTTATGTAATGAAGAAATACCAAATAGCAAGATACTTCACACCACCGATGAATGAACAAGAAATAGTCCAATATTTAGCAAGGCAACTGGAGAATAATGTGGCAGAAAACATTATTCTGCAAAATATAGATAATATAACATCACTACTGCAATTTTTAAGAAGATACGATGCGTATGAACAGCATCAGAACAGTTACGAAAGAGAGAATTTAACCCTAGGAATTATGGAAATGACAGAAGGAATATAATTACAGGCACGAAAGAGAGGAAAATAGGAGAGACAATTATAATTGGAATTATGGAAATGACAGGAAAGATTATCAAAATCAATATCATCGTGCTGATAATCGTAGAGATATTTCAAAATGGCAACAATAGGAAGGCAATTATAAATCGGGAAGAGAGGAACAACTTCCAACAAAGACGAGGAGGATATAATAATGGCTACGATAGGAACAGATTTAATTACAACAATCAAGCCAAGGATAATGAACGGAGCATCAGAATAATAGAGAGAATGAAGGAAAGGATCATCGTAGAAATGATATGGAAAAAGAAAATAGAAGGCCATACCAAGAGATCGTGGATGATCAGAATAGGAGGGTGAATAACATCCAGGTACGAGAAGAGAAGGAGGAACCGAGTTGTGGAAGGATTAGTTGGGTCAATGCCATCGTACATGCATCCCAAGACGAAGAAAAGAACACACAAAAGGACTTTGACAAGATCACCGTTCAAAATTTTTAAATACGAGCTTCCTTGTCAACAATGTAAAGACAAACTACCAACATCCTACGGAATTTTTAGAAATTGAACAAAATTCAGAACCAGAAACTGCAAACATTTTATTACCTTTCGTTAACATTAGAATTAAGAATTTAAATTTATTAGGATTAGTTGATACCGGATCAGAAATTTCATTAATACAGGAAAAATCATCGTAGAGAATAACGATTTATTTAAAGATGAGATCATTAGAATAAACAAAATAGAAGTTATGGCGGCAACGGATAAGAAGCTTAGCACTATAAATAGGATGCTACATACTGAAGCTAAGGTAGGGGAACAGATTTTAAAACACAATGGTTTATAACTAACAATTTAAAAATGGAGTTAATAATCGGAATGGATTTGATTAAGCAATTAAAATTGATTATCGATGCGCAACATATGAAGATAAGAATTGGTAAAGATGAATTAAACTGGGTACAGCCCTACAATAAAAGATTAAATTTATATAAACCGCATATCCAGTATTTGAAGGTGGAAAGAATTATAAAGGATGAGCAATTCGATATCAATCACATTGGTTACAAGCAAGAAGTTATAAACATTATACAAGAAAATTTGGTGTTGATAAATGAAGAACCTAGCGTAGCAAGTAAATATGTACATAAAATTGAGGTGCCTAGATGAATCTAAAATTTTCATACTTCTATAAGTTATTCTTATTTCAAAATTTAATTTTAATAGGTAGGTCAATTAAAGAACTTAATATTTTCTTGTACAAAAATATCTTCATTCTTAAATTGAATTTGAGATGTTTAGAAAGAGGTAATAGAAGTATCGGACAGCTTACATGACATTTGGGTCATAAAAAGGGGTAATTTCTGGCTCGATACAAGTGCGAGACACAATTTTACAAATCTGGTTCACGATGTGTTTAAAATAAATTTATTTGGTATAAATTGATCTGAATATCTTTTGCTAAGTTTGGTTTCATCATAAAAGCAATTTGTTGCAACCAAAATTGTCAAAGATGTTAAATATCACCATTTTCGTAGAGTCATTTTAGTAGTGCAATTTTTACAATAAAATTCAATTTTTCAAAGTTAATTTGGCAAGTAGACATTTCACAGGTGTTTAAACATGGACTATGTAGTTAGGATTAGGTTAGGGATAGTGTATGTTTAGTTTTTAAAAGCAGGAAATACAAAAATTTAGTTAAAAGGGTTATAATATGGATAGTATAGACAATTTTCGCACACATTTTTGTTAGTGAATTAGTGACAAAGTTTATAATAAATGATTCACAAGAAGAAAGACATTTAGAACATTTTGGCATACAAACATTTATAGTGCCGTACAATTTATAGTGTAAAAATCCCAAAACAGTGTTAGACGATGAGACATTTTCAATGCAAGACTAAATAACATTATGCATTGCAAATAAGTAGTGTGAACAATAAAGACAAGTTGTACAAACCTTAAACATAACATTTAAAGTGCTAAAAACATATTTTAATATGAATTTATTTCATATTTAAAATTTAAGTATGGTTACGTTGTAAATTTTAGATTTTCACATAATTTTATACTTTTCCATATTATTAGATTTAGTTTTTGCTCTTAAAGCAAATGATAGATGTTCTTTCACAATATAAATAAGTTTTATAAGGATACAGCGTTTTTATCCGCAAAATTTTGCTAAATCTAAGTTGATTTCTAGACAAATTTACAAAAACTTAAAATTTTCATTAAAGTAAATGTTTCGAATTTAAAAAGATATGTTTTCTTATGTAAATTGTCCTCAGAATTCCATTTTCAAGTAATTTTAGTGTAGCTTGTAAGGTGTATAGTTAGTAGCTTATTTTGATTAGATTAAGTTGTTTCGTTTATTAGTGGTAGGATTTATTGCTTATTCGGTGTCCTTTTATTCGAAATTTCACATAGTTTTCATTTCTGTTTTTAAATTTCATTTCCGACCATGTATAAGAAAGTTACGGCCAAAATTCCATTTTGTACAATTCTTAATTTTGATTAGCCAATCACATTCATTGTAAATTTTGCAATATGGCTGTAAAAATTGAAATTTCTGTAGCAACCAGAAACCTATAAAAGCAAGAGCTCAGGAAGTCATTCTCTCTCCAGTTTTGTTCAAAAGTGAAAAGATTAAAACAGTGTTGCTAAATTTCGTGTTTACATAACCTAATTTATTTTCGTCGAGAAAGTTTACGGTACGAATAATTTCGAGAGCACTTGTTTTATAACTTCGGTCAAAATTTAAATAGTTCGGTCACCGATACCTGTCGTTGTTAATAAATTATTGCTGTACGATTAATTGATGTCACGACTTTGTGTAAAATTTGTTTTCATGTTTTCCGATTTAAAATAATACTGATATACCAAATTAAATTCCATTTTATTTGGTGAAAAATTGTTTTATTTATCCGGACAATTCCTCTTAAATAAATATTATATTTTCGGTAACTAAAATAAAATTGTGTTAACAAAAATCTTGGATACTAATAATACATTTTAAACGATATCAGTCATAAAGATTTAAAACCATTTTTAATAAAAGTTACCATAGTAAATGAGTGTTTGGAGGTTGCCGTTTTTGGAAGGAAAACATCTTGAAGTTTGAAAGTTGGTGTCTTCGAGAACCGAGATAGCAGTTGGATATTGGTAACAACAACATCCGAGTGAACATTGCCTGCCTCCAGCTGAAGTTTGAAGACATCTTTCAATCGACAGGAAGGATTGTATCTGTGAGTTTTTAAAATTTTTTATAACCCTGTTATTGGTATTTCCCTGCAAATAATATTTGTTATATGTTATTAATTAAGAATTTTCAATTATTTACCTGGGTAAACACCTGTGAAGCAAATCATTTCCTTTTCTTTTCTAAATTTTCACATTTTGATCCAAACATTAAAATTTTCTTAATTATTTGACATTTTTGACAGTTTTAATTATTTTACACTTAAAGTCAGTAACGCATGCGTTAGAAAGCAAAACTTATTCAGAGCAAATTTTATACGTCAAATTCAATTAAGTATAGGATATTTCTTATACAAAAATTTATTATCTTCAACTAAATCCTTGAACCCTTTCCCCATTGAGATCCCTAATCATAATTTAATAATTTAATAAATAATTCATAAATAACTTAAATTAAACTAATTTAATATTTCAATTTATATATATATATATATATATGAAAACAGCTAATCTTCACTGTGTAAAATTAATAATAATAACATTTTTTGAGGGAGCAGTCAACTTAATAAAGTCTAATTAGTCCAGGTTTAAACGAAGATTCTTTGATACATTTCAAGCTATCGAGACTGTTTAATCTCTTTAAAGATAAATGTCGTGAAGCTATTAAAAGAGTAGCATTATTTCTCGCAAAGAATAATCGTCACTTATTATTACGTTTATTGAAACACAAACAACACTATATATATATATATATATATATATATATATATATATATATATATAATTTTCGGACACTTGTGTCGTTTAGGTACGTTTCATAAAAGCTGTTGTGTTTTTTGTTGAGTGCATCCCATTAGTGAGTTAATTAACGCAATTTTGCGGATGACATTATCTAGTAAAAACTATTGTGAAGGCGTACCAGTCTTCACGATTAATAGCGATCAGCCGTAACCGACGAAATTGACTTGTAAATAAAACTGTCTTATTAATTCAACATTGCATAAATAATACCGTTAGTAAAAGCCATTTGGAAGTTACTACATTTGGTTGCCGCTTATTGGTAGTAAGAAATTTTCCTGACGAGAGCATCGCCGAGGAAGCCGCTCATGTCCAGATTGTTTCCTGTAACCTGGAGGAGAAAGTTCAAAGAATACAGTGGCCGGCGTGTAAGAAGACGAGCCCGCCTATGCGCGAAAGACGATTTTATGATGTTGTTCAAATTCCCGCGTTCATTTACCTCAGAGGCGTCACATGGTGCATAATGTATATTTTAATGGTATAATAAAAGCAATTCAAAGAACCATATTTTATGTAAATACGCAATTTATTATAATTAAAAGCTATACTGGAAGTAATACTATAATTAAATTAATAAAATTAATATGTTATTACATTACACATAATTGATACCTATTACTAAAATAATATTGTCTAAAATGTCTCATTTTCACTGTCACTCAAATCACTAAACTGATAATCACTGTCACTATCTTCACCCATATTTGTAACTAACTTCTCAGTTTCTATATCCAAAATTTGTTCACTTTCAAGATATTTGTCTTCTATATTAATTACTTTATTACATCGGCTTTTCCAATCTTCTGTAGTTGTCGTTTCAAATGTTCTGTTGGCCAATTCCATGACATCATTTAACTTAAATGTAACGTTTTTCTGTGCTACTTCGCTTTTTATCTTTGCCCAAATTTATTCTATGGGATTTAGATCCGGATGATACGGCGGAAGTCGTAACGCAATGTGTCCATGATCGTTCATTAATTTGTCAAATTTATATGTCTTATACCGATTTTTATTTTCTAGTACAATTTTGTAAAGTTGTGGTTTATATAGGTTCGCAGGAACTTGAATTCTTTTTTGATGGATCTAGTAGAACACTGTGGTACGGGGCGTTATCAATAACAATGACGGGGTTGTTTGGCAAATTCGGTAAAAGACGTTCTTTGACCCACTTTTCATAATTGGCACCATTCATGTCGTCGTGGTAATCTCCATTTTTTGTGCCAGATTTAAATGTTAATAAACAGTTAGGTATAAAACCCATGTCGCCCCCTGCGTGAACCATAATTACTCGCTGGCCCTTTGAAATAGGAGCAAATAATCCTTCGTTACTGTTGTCATTCCAGCTTCGTGAACTGGTATGTCCGCTGTGAATATAGCTTTCATCCAAAAAGACGATCGGTCTGTTTTCAGTACGGTAACGTTTAATGTTTTGAAGATACACTATTTTAACGATTATTCTCAGCGATTTTTCTGAACCACTCCAACCCAAATCTTCCATTAATTTCTGTCGTAAGGAGTTAACGTACACACGACTCTCTTCTGTTTTATGGAAGTTATAAATGATGTGTCTTATTATGTTAAGATCATATTCTGAAACATCCGTAACTGGATGTTTTTTTTTGCGCTTCTTCTCCGGAGATCTCAGTATAATTGTACCATTATTTTTTGCGGACGATTCCTTGGTTTCCTTTATGATTCGTTCTATTGTTGTGACTGATACTTTTGTTGCATTTGAAGTTTTTTCCTTGATGCTCCGTAAGGTTTCGGTTTCTTTTTCTTGTGTTAAAAAGTATTGAAACACGTTATGCACCTATTTCTCGCGTTTGACCGTTTAAGATTTTTCCAGACTTAGACATTTTTAAAACCGATTACAAATCAGTAAATGTTGACACCGTATAATCAATTTTCAAAACTAATTTGCATATGTACCAAGAATCCGGATATTTATATATCAAACCTCTAATTGCTGTCATTATGTTAACTGCTTATAAATTTATTATTTAGATAAGTATGTTTTTGCCCTCTAATAGTCTTTAAGACAATTTTCTAATAGGTACCTAATGCTTTCATTATTTCATTTTTATTAGTGTATATTAAAATATATTCAAAATTACTTATTAGACAAATGGGAGAGATGTCTACATACTTTCCGGGATAGATGCCTATTATGCAAACATGAAAACCAAATGTTAAAAAAACGCGTCACCAATGGAAATATTGGAATGATTCATCTTCATACGCATTCTTCCAATATACATATAATTAAACATACAAATGTGATACGCCACTGCTTAGTATTTTTATTATAATCGGCAACCGCCGTAGTTCTTCGCGATGCGCCGGCTCCTCGTCTTCTTACACGCCGGCCACTGTACTTCTAGAAAGTAATCTAACTTTGTATATTTATGGCGTTTGTGCTTATTTTACAATTGACAGTGCCAAATTATACGGAAATATGCAGGTGAACGTAGTCGTCTTTGTTGAAGTATTAGTCCATTGTCGTTATTTTAATTAAATTATTATAATTTAATAATAGCCAAGTTACTTTATTATGTGTGAATCCTTGCTATATTGCAGGCTCACATTCCATTAATATAAGTAATTTGAATGTAATCTCATTATATTTAGAATATACATCAGTTCGACACGCATAAAGACAAAATATACATCGATCGGGACTTGAATCTTGATATCGCAGTTGGTTAGCGCGGTACTCTAGCAAAGTACAGGTCGTAGGTTCAAATCCTACTCGAGGTAAACTTTTTATTTATGTATTTAATAAAATTAATAATAATTTTTAATTATTCTAATTAAGTTTGACGAATTACTTTCATCTACGGTTTTAATATTTTAAGATTGATTATTTAAATGTACTTTGAGTGTGAAACTGTTTACGTAAATGTTTTGAATTATAACGGTATTTAGGTAACATTATCTTAAAAATTTAATCTAAGATTAGAGGGCGTAATTTGCAAGTTAGATTTATTAAGAAATAGGGGCAGTATATTCTCCCCTAACCCAAATTATTAAGATAACCGGCCAAAAATTGATGCGGCCTACACTTATGCACTTGTATTGTTGTTATGTTTTACTTATGTTTGTTGAATAGATGGATAATTAATTGAATTTACTAGCATTATTTGTCATCTCCTACTGAATAGCGAAAGCAGTAATTAACGAAAGTTGGTATTTTAGAGATTTAAAATTAAGAGATTTTAGTAAAGGTTATTGATTAACTTTCATTGAGTTGATATGAAAGTGACCCGGTGGAAAACTCCTCATTTGACGTGTTTAATTTCAAGTCGTATTTTCTTTCGATATCGAATAGTTTTTTTAACCTAACAAACTAGAGAATTCTGACGACGTGTGTTTAGTTTATGTTTAATTTTTTTTAGTGCAAATGGTTATAGAATTTTGTAGATGACCAGTATTTGGATTTTGATTTGTCACTAATTAATCGAAATATTTAGCGTTGTTTTTTGTGTGTGTATTTTGTTTAGAAGCGTTTGGTGTAACATAACGTAAAATTAGGTTAAAGAAAGCCGTTGAACCCCAACAGTTGATGTGCTCGCACGCTTCATTATTATTTGAAGGCGTGTGAATATTTTGACATTTATTTTAGAGCTTAAGTTCCCGGAGCATCACTTACGTGCACTTGGAGGTAGTCTACGTAAAGGTAAGTGAGACCCTTGTCTGTTTGGGACTGATCTATTTACGCGTGCTTAGGGTATTCTTACCGCTTTGTTTTAACAACAGACTGGCGCTCATTAACCGACTTTTTCCGACCGCGACTGACCCTTATTGACGACTTTCGACGATACGATAAACCACCTTCAGTATTTAAAATTCAGAAACACGCCCACGACCCTCTGTCCCACCGAGGTACACCGGTGCACTTTAATTATCTGTTAACTGTAACAATTTTCCAATTGGTGCACAGTAAAAGAAGTGGAAACGATAAGTGCAGATACAATTCTTGCTTATTTTTATGAAAAATCAAGTGAATTATCGCCGTCTACATTGTGGTCGAAATACTTAATGTTAAAATCAACGATTTCAATTCACCGAAATGATGATATTTCTAAGTTCAACAGATTAAAACCGTTTATTGAACGAAAAAAATGATGGATATCAACCACGAAAGTCCCAAGTGTTAAAAAAGGTGAAATTTCGAAGTTTTTGTTGGAAGCTTCCGACGAGATGTATTTAATGGAGAAAGTTTTGGTAATTTTTGCACTAATAGTAACATGTCGATCACAGGAACTATATAATATAAAAGTAGATGATGTAGAACCTCGGAGTGAGTTTATGTTGATGAGGATTTCACAAATTAAAAATAAGGTTTCAAAAACGTGTGTTATAGCGAAGTAATGGACCATAATTGTATTGAAACACATGAAGCTGAGGCCGAATAAAGCTGAAGATAAACGCTTCTTTTATCGGTATGAACGAGGAAAGTGTGCAAACCAGGTAGTTGGAAAGCGCACTATTTCTAAAATTCTTTATAAAATTGCTAAATTTTTTAAATTGGAAACCCCAAATCAGTGCACCTATCATTCCACCTTGCTTGCAAATGCCCCGGGAGTGGACATTTTAGATATGAAACGATAAGGTGGCTGGAAATCTTCGGCGGTATATGAAGAGTATACAGCATATTCAAGTATCCATAAAAATGAAGTTAGTAATAAAATTAGGCAAACAAATTCTATGCAATCTCCTAGTAGTAGATACGTAAATCAAAAATCGACAGAGCACAATGAAATATCAAGTTCACTAGCGGAAGATAATTTACAAGAGACGGTTCGTGAAAATACTGCATCTGAAATGAGTACTCAGTAGCAAATAATGAAGGAAGTTGATGTTAATTAATAATTACCATTACATTTACTAATTGTAAATTTATATTTAACCTTAATACAAAATAATAAAATAATTTTTTTTGGGTTTTTTAATGGTGTATTTTAAATTATACAATCCAAACGTTTCAATAACACTTACAGTTATCCCCGTCAGTAGTAATATTATCAAAATTGTTAAAGATGTTAAAAATAATTTTGTTAAAGTTGAAAAATTAAAACATAAACATTAGTCTGCTATTGATATAACAGTTTGAGAAACGTATAAAGCCAACTATACAATTAAATTTTAGTAAAGAATACCTAGGTCATTAAACATTAAATATTGTTAAACTGTCTTAAAGATGACAAATCAGAACACCCTCTAACGGCGAAGGCTAACAATGAAAAATATCAGCCAAAAAAAAGTGTAAAGTTGTGAAAAACTTCAATTTGAAAATGATAGAAGCATTCACAAATGAATAAAATAATCCAGTGAAATCTAACAAAGAGATATCTTTGTCAATAATTGCAAGTGTTATCGACAATGAAAATCATAATGCAGAATATCTTAATTTCAACTATCTATGTTAATTAAAATAAACGTCTGTTATTATTAATTAAAATGTCATTTTGTCTTTTTCGACGTCAAGGTACCGAAAGCTCTCAGACCTAGCAACCAGATCACCATGACAGTTTTACTTTCGCTTTCGCTCTTGCGAATTGAAATTGGCACTTTCAGAGGGGGGAGAATGAAAATAAAATTTTGTAGTCCCTCAAGTGAGTATCTAATTAATGAAATAGATGGCTTCCTAGAAAGCTAGCCTTCTTTGTACAGAAATAACTATATGCTCCATTGACACATATATATATATATATATATATATATATATATATATATATATATATATATATATATATATATATATATATATTTCGCTATTATTACGTTCCTAGACAGAAAAGTGATTTTTAATTTATCTTGATTTCTACTTTTATTATTATTTTTAACTGTAATTGATTAATAATATCCAAAATGCAAGTGTTTATAATCTATAAAAATAAAAAAATTCAACCGAATTTACAACACATATAAATACATAATAACTTGAACCCAAAAAAAAGGTCTTGAAAAGATAAAAAGAGTTTCCTTGAAAGAAATGAAACTTTGAATGCACTATAAAATTTATTACAGAAAGCATTAAAAACGAGTCGTTGTTATTAACTACTTCACATTCTATGCGATTCAATTCTTTGAAGTTCTCAAGCTTTTCGTTTTTTATCTTTGTGCTTTTACTAAAAAACTTTCGATTGTACCTTCGACATATCTTATAACAAAAGTGAAACGTTGAAGCTTTGGTACAATGAAAGTGCAGACATTAAAGCACGACTGATCAAGGAAAGAATTGGTTTAAATTTTTAAATTGAATGGAGAGAATGTGTTCTTTGAGCAAGGTGTAAGCGTTTACGATTTTTTTAACAAAAGTGTTAAATTAGTTCCGGATGATATAAAATTTGTGTTAACACTAAAATTAGGTTTTAAAATTTTGATAATATAACTACAATGAAAGTTTTATAAATTTTATGTCAATATTTTACTACTTCCCTTCATAAAATATTTTGGGATTTCCAAAACTGTTAGCTATGTGACCAATTGTATTAACGTTAATCATGTATTAAAAAATTTAAGTATATGCATTTAAAAATGGAATACAAATTCATAGTTAATCTTCGATATGACAATATACGTATTATCTAGTAAACGTTACCATGCGGACTAATTATTGCATTTGAAGTTGCGATATTTTCGGTGCGCGTAAAATGTATGGAATATATTATACAGGGCTTTTCACGATGAGCGTTACTTACACGTTTCTGGCAAACCAGACAACGGATCAACCTGAAAATTTGATAGTATGCATAAATTAATATGATCTATACGCCTAAAATATTTTAGATGATGCGGCGTTGCCGCTTCTACTATAAAGTAGCGACTACTTTGATTTTTCAAATGGAATACCCTGTATATAATATCATATTATGATTTCCTATTACTTTGTCAACAACTTCATGTACTATTTCCCTATACCTATCTATTACCTTTTAAGAGATATAAATTAATTTCGATTTTTTTTTACAAAACATGTAGTTTTATAAACGCTGATAATCTTGAACTCTCTGGTACTAAGACGTTCAAATTCGAAATGGAGTGGAGTGATACCATGAGGATCTTCACTTCGAGTCTTATTTTTATTTGCCTCATACAGGGTCTTTAAAAAATGCAGATACTTTGTTCACATGAAAAAAGGAGTGGAAGTCAATTTTTTTCAAATGGAACACCCTGTATATATACACATTTTTGAGCTCTACATCCAATTTTAGATTGAATTTAATCAGATAATGCTATTTCGATTTCGAACCGTTTTCGAGATAAACTGTTTCAAACAGAAACTGACGTGGTTTCCTTGTATTCATCACTTATTTTTGAAATTTAACAGATTCCATTCGATAAATAATTATTAAAATACTCTTCAACCATCAAATGAAACTTCTCTTCAAACAATAGTTTTATTAACCCTGACACACGAACTGAAAATAATTTCATGAATTAGTAAGTTAATTCAATTATCAGTGTATTTCAGAATATGTTCGAACACATTTCCACGTCTACTTAAACAAACATGTAATCTCTTCAAAAGTTTTTCATGTGTAGCGCTTCTGATTAAGTCTGGAGTTAAACTATTGAAAGCAGTTCTAACTCTCGATTTCATATCTTCCATCGTTGTTACTGGGTTGGAGTAAACCACATTTTAATGAAACCCCACACAAAACAATCTATTCGATTGCCATCTGGTGTTCTAGGAGGCCAACGAAAAGGTCCATTATTACCAATCCATCTGTCTTCGAAGATTTCAGTTAAAGCTTCGCCTACTGAACGAGAATTATGGGGTGGAGCACCATCCATTTGGTACACGTTCGCTTACTGGCCTATTATTTAAAATTATTTGAATTCCATTTCTCAGTAAATCTTCATATTTTGTTGCATTCCAATTATCATCATAAAACTCGATATAAAAAATTGACTCATTCTTTATGGCACAAAGTACATTAAACTGCTATCTTTCTTGAAAACCCTTTTGGCGAACGACATGAGGATTTTCTGGCGCCCAATAATGACTGTTGTGTCTGTTAAAAATTCAATTTTTTGTAAACTTGGCCTCATCTGTCTATATGATATTGTCAAGGAAATGTTCATCCTCTTGAGTCTTGACAAGTAACCATTCAAATAATTCCACTCTACGAGGCAAATCAGTCTCTTTCAAACGTTGGACACAGTAGAATTTATAGGGATCTCATTTGTGCTTATTAAGAATGCGATAAATTGTCACGTAGGGTATAACTATCTTCCTTTCAGACTCGTGTAGAGAAGCATTTAGAAATGCATTCAAAAATCCCAAAACTGTTATGCCATTGTCATCCTCATCCACATCAGGCTTTCTACGAATGATTTTTGGACGAAAGGTTCCATTCAACCTACAGTTTTGTAGTAGTCGATTTATCACAGTATTATTCGGCTTTCTAAGAAAATTAAAATATTAGAAAAACTACTAGGTTTAGGTATATGACATTATTAACAATAAAGTTATAGACCTTCATGTAGAATCTAAAAATAAATTAAACATATAGTGTTCCATTAAAGAAAACGTATGTTATATTCGCCATGCTTTTTTGAACCACCCTGTATACTCAAAAATTATTTCGAACTATGCACCTTTATATTCTCTAAAACCTTTGTATGTAACGTTTTTGCCTAATTCTCGAAACAAATGAGATAATGAACTTTACTCTATGGTTGACTCACCCAGTACAACTCAATCTCATTAACCCGTCTCATTTCCGTCATAAAGGTGAATATACGCTTGTTCCTTGTCTTAGTGTTATGGAAGGTGATAATCAAAATAGAGTCGGTATTCTCTATATCCTTCACATTTAACTTTCTTAGCTCCTCACTACGACATGCCCCATACAGACCGAAAATTAACGCAACTTTAATCATAAAGAAGAGTATCGTCAGGGGCTTCTGTCAAAAATGTTGACACATCCCGCGATAGAATTATTGATTTTTTTGCTTCATACTCCTCACTTTAAATATAACTGTAACCTCCCATAATTCGATATATCGACGTTTTCTTTCACTCTCAACGTACTTTTCAACATAGAATATGTCGACCGCAGCGTCTTTCAGCCCGTAATCAAATATAAAGATAAAACTTAAAATAAATAAATAAATGTATTCAGGAAAACTAACGTTACATTCTTTGAGGTCCTCCAAGAATTGAAAATATTGTAGTTCTTCTCATATTCATCAGGTGATTTCAAGGGCAATAAATTAGCAACAGCTTTAAGCACTAATGCCGATATTTCAGGATGATTTTCACAATTTAATTCCATTTTCACGTGATAAAACTTGACAAAATTTTTATTTAACTATTTTTTAGTTGCTGCAGTGATGAAAACGGCAATTTGATTCTCCTGCTTGTCATGTATGTTTTAAAAAAAAATTTTATGTATCATTCTTAAAAAAAAGTAGTTTCTTCTTTACTCATCGCGATTCGTAAAGAAAAACAATACTTTTATTTACTTATGATGCAAATAACTATTTTTTCATCACAACCCACTTTTTTTATGATTTTACTACGTTATTCGGTAAATGACAGTATAAAAATGTTGATACGTAATAGGAAAATTTTGAAGAAATACATTTTTTAATGTCTAATAAATACAAGAGGTTTGTATTTTACCGAGTAAAGTTTGTGTTGTTTAATAAAAAATCTGTTGCTTAGCAATTAGACGAGAAAAACTGTCAACTAATAAAAATGCAACACCGAAGGTGGGCATTTTTAGTTTTTCGCTCATTTTTGCAGTGCTATTTGGAGTGTTTTCAAATAAGGTGCCATTTCCTAAGTATTCAACTTAAGGGATAGAGGTTTGATTATATGATAGACGATACTATAATCTAAATCGGTAAAGGCTGATATCCTCATTTATTTTATTTAATTACCCAAAACGACCCCTCAAATTTTGCGGTTTTTTAAGAAACTTTCAACAGAATTATTTAGAAATGCAACAGAGTTCAAGAAAAAATGACCATTTTCCGAAGTAAATTATACATTCGTGAAGGTATACAATTTCATTGGTAATTTTCAGTTCATTAGTTAATGGCATCTTATTTCCGAGACCCCTGTTTTCAACACAATCATTACTGATTAGTAGCGCAACATACGGCAGATATTAAAATTAGCGCAAGACGTGACGATATAATAAAAATATCGTCTTATAGAATAAAAAATATGTATTGTAATGCCGCAACATAAATTTAATTACTGTAAAAAGGAAATACAAATACCTCGTATGTCTAACATACGTATGTATCTAGTTTTGAATTTTGATAAATTCCATTTGATTCAATTTTTACTTGAAGTTTTCTGTGTGCTTTTGATCAGAGATCAGGACCGCATTACTCCATAGTGCAATGTGTGCGAGGCATACGGCAGTACTTTATAATGATTGAGAAAGGCAAAGTTTATGTGCAGTACCATATACAAACAATATATTGACCAATTTGCTGTACAAGCGTGAAATTCACAATCCAGCTGTTTATCTGCTAATTTTGACAATATTAGAACTATACTTTATTATCAAATCCTTAGCAAAAGGTTCTTTTCGAGCAATTTTGAGCTAATTTTGAAACGATAGCAGTTTAGCAAAAATAAAGTTTTGTTAAAAATGGCATAACTTTACGAATGGATTGAAAACAGGGCCCTTCTGTTTTTTTTTCATTATAAATTTCCAATTTCCCAATAACATGCATTATAATCGAGGTACTTTCTGTTTACAACATATCAATTGGCTAGCCTAGTTTTATATGTCGTACAAAGACGTTCGTACGCTGTGTGATTGGTTAAATATCTTGTAGTACCTCATAATTAATTTAACCGTCTAATAATTAATTACACTATATACAGGATGCGGTACTAGTGCGTCGAAGTACGATATATCCGTTATTAAAGGAGATATAAAAATAAGTTATCTACAAAAATTATAGGTAACTTCACATTATAAAATTATTTTCGTATTTACAGGGTGTTGTGTATTAGCAGGGTGAACCAAACATACTTTTTTTAAGTGGGATACCCTATATATCATTTCAAATTTAGATTAAGTTCATCTCCCCATACTTCCAATGTAGGGTTTCATTACGTTATACAGGGTATTTCAAAACTTATGGTC
The DNA here is from genome assembly GCA_036346205.1 of Vesta saturnalis. Taxonomy (NCBI): domain Eukaryota; kingdom Metazoa; phylum Arthropoda; class Insecta; order Coleoptera; family Lampyridae; genus Vesta; species Vesta saturnalis. The sequence continues at coordinate 1,209,558 of JARFJB010001071.1, forward strand.
AATTGTACACGAAAATCATCCTCATTTCAGCGTCCTGTATACCCTAGATAGAACAACCTAGCAATAATTTTCTTCAAGCATAAATTTTTGACATTGATACAGTGTTACGTGTTTCAGCAATTGAATATAGAGCGAGCCAAAACCCAAACACAGGATTTTGTCAATTTTTTCAAATGAATCACCTTGTATTTTATTTTAAAAAGTGAAAATACAGTTTATGTTCTTTCATTTTTATTCAGCACTCCCTATAGCTAAAATCGTTAATTTCTGAGATATTTTCGGGGATAATATAACTAGTGTTATGATTATCACCGGTGATAGCTCGAGTTAAAACCTATGAAAATTGAACGAGTGTGAAGCACTCGTTCAATTTTATATAGGTTTTAACGAGTGATATCATCGATTATTAATCATAACATGTGTTATATTTGGTAAGAGAATATAATGAACGCTAATAGAAAATATATTTTTTACAACTTTAAACGATCTGTACACTTTGATAGTAAATATTACAGTTGAATATCCCAGGAGGGTTGCTTTTTGTGAATGGGCTCAACAACAAAACTACAATCAGGCGGATTTATTTGATTTTGTCCTTTTTGGAGACGAAGCCACGTTTTATAAAAATGGAACTGTGAAGAGATACAATTTCCATTATTATTCGACAAGTAATCCCCATCTTATAGCAACTCATAGTCAAACTAGGTGGTCTTTGAATGTTTGGGGTGGTATAGTTGGAGATCACGTAATTGGACCACATTTTTTCAATGGAACAGTGAATGGTCAGGTTTATTTGGACATTTTATAAAATCATTTACCATTACTGTTGGCAAACGCTCCTCTTAACATTCGTCAAAGAATGTGGTTGTTACACGATGGAGCTCCGGTACATCACACTAGGTTAATTGATAATCGTCTTAATACCCCTTTTCCTGGAAGATGGGTGGGAAGAGGAGGACCCATTGCATGGCCAGCTCGTTCACCAGAGTTAAGCAAAATTGACTTCTTCGAGTGGGGTTATGTGAAAAACCGTGTGTATCAAATACGTCCACCCACACAAGATGAAGATGAAGAATAGAATACGAGAAGCATTCCAGAGTATTAATGTAGAAATGTTAAGAAATGTCAGTCGAGAATTTGAAGATCGACTGCAATGATGTACTGATGTTTCCGATGGAAATTTATTATGAAATTAATTAATTTTAGAATTTTGTCTTAATAACCAATGTTTTTTGAATTTTTATAATAATTTGTCACACTTTTATTTGTTTACGGCTAACTTTTTATAATAGAAATTTAAAAAAATCTCTTTCTGTTATTAAATTGAAAATTTCTCAGAAATTAACGATTTTAGCTATAGGGAGTGCTTAATAAAAATAAACGAACATAAAGTGTATTTTCACTTTGATTAATTTGAAAAAATTGACAAAATCATGTGTTCGAGTTTTGGCTCGCTCTATATTCGATTGGTGCAATAATAAAGAAATAGCACTTTCTCGTAACACTGTACCAATGTCAGAAAGTTATGCCTGAAAAAAATTATTGTTAGGTTGTTCTGTCTAGGGTATACAGGACGTTGAAATGAGGATGATTTTCGTGCACAATTAACCATAACTTTTGAAATACCCTGTATAACGTAATGAAACCCTATATTGGAAGTATGGAGGAGATGAGCCTAATACAAATTTGAAATAATATATAGGGTGACCCATTTAAAAAAAAGTATGTTTGGTTCACCCTGGTAATATGTAACACCCTGGAAATACGAAAATAATTTTATAATGTGAAGTTTGAAGTTGCCTATAATTTTTGTAAATAACTTTTGTTGATATCTTCTTTAATAACTGAGATATCGTACTTCGACGCACTAATTCCGCACCCTGTATGTACATAAACGTAACTGTATAATGTTAACAAAATATCAAGTTCCGGGAGGGTTTCTTATTATGTTGTATGTGCAACGTGGATCCACCATCTCTGGCAATAGACAATTAAAGTAAAATTTATGCAATTTTGGTAACACCCATTCTTGGCAAAAGAGTTCTTTTTTTACTTTTTGACGTCATGTCTTTTTTTGTCCAAAGAATGAAATAACAAAATGTCCGCTGTGTTATAGCCAGTCGCCCTTGAATTTGGTACATATGATTGTGCGACACTTTTAATTTTAATTGTCCAGCTTCTATTGTAACATTTGTAATTACTTTATTCTTTATGGCGTCTGCTATACTAGAATCTCTTACAGAATATGGACATTTAATTTCAATCAATATGTCATTGCCTATCAATCTATCTGGATTAGAACCTAAACAATCTAATCCGTCTCTACCTACAAAGAATCCACACTCGTTCACTGTTACACATAAATGTTTAGCGAAAGATAATTTAGCAACAGGTTCATGAGTAATTCCATATACAGGTCTGCAAAAAAAATATTTTTGAAAATTGTTTTAGATTTATTAATTGAGTTTTATGTAGTTTTTTATGCTGATTTCAGAAATGATATTGTTTTTTTTCTATCACGTAAGGTTTTTTCACAAAATGAGGTAAAACTTTTAGAAAAAATATAAAAAGGCGACTTTTTTAAATCACTATTATTTATTTACAATTTTATTAAACTACTTTAAACATAGGTTAATCTTAAATATAGAGTAAGAGTAGTTGATAGGGCTTTATTACAACACAATTTACAAGTCTTTGTAGTAAGGTTTCCTTTTTCCTTCAAAACTTCTTTTTGTACTTTTCCTGCTGTCGAGTTGCGGATTTTTTCTTTTTAACATCCAATAATAGTCAGCCATCATGTTAACGTTCCAGTGGCCTTGATATCTGCGTTCTATTTCTTTTATACCTTGATGGAATCGTTCTTCTTGTTCTTCACCCACTGCTCCAAGAATTTCAGGAAAATAGTTCAGATGAGAATGAAGGAAATGAAGCTTAACACTCATGTTGCAGCCCAACAGTTTGTAGTTATTTAACGGGTCGGCAACAATATTCTTGTAGTTTGGGTCTTTTTTATTTCCTAGAAAGCCGCTTACTACTTGTTTAAAAGACTTCCATTTTTTCTTTTCTTGGTTTTCCATTTTCAACTCAAAGTTTCCTTATATCAGGCCCAACAAATTCCCCTTCTTTAAGTTTTGCCTCAGGTTGGTCGGGAAACGGCTCACAAAGATATCTAAAACACTCTCCATCTTTAGGCAATGCTTAAACGAATTGTTTCGTCAGTACCAACTTGATGTGAAGTGGCGGAAATAAAATATTGTTAGGATCCACTAAACTCCCCATTCCAACGTTCTGACCTTCAGGAACCAAATTTCTTATTGCTGGCCATTCCTTTTTAACATAATGTTGTTTACGGTCATGGGTATCCCATTCACAGAGGAAGCAGGGGCGCTTTGTGTAGCCACTCTGTTGGCGTAGTAACATCACTTTCAGATCCCACAAACGGTCCACTTATGATCAGAGTACTTAAGATTGTTATGGACCAATTCAAGGTCCTCATAACATTTTTTAACTGACCTGAATTTCCTACTGGTATAGTTGCATATTGGTTGCCATTGTGCAGAAGAACAGCTTTCAGACTTCTTTTGGAAGAATCAATGAAAAGTATCCATTCATCAAGTTCGTATTAGATATTGAATGTATCCATGATCCCAGGAACATTAATATAAAAACATAGTCATCCACTCGGCAGGAAAAAGGCACAAATGCTTTTTTTGCTGATGTACCAAGAAAAGGATGTTCCAGGTGCCAACAGCTGCATCCTTTGGAAGGCCTAAGTCATTTAGTTGTGACTGTGTGAAGAGCTTTGGCCCATTGTTGGCGGGTTCATAACTACCTTCAATATCATAACTGTCTTTAGACAACTGATCAACATCATCTAAAATATTTTCAAGTGTAGCAGAAGGACAAGGTACAGATAAATCAATCCCTTGAGAAACATGGCGCATAGCTGAAGGAATGTTCGGATACAACATCTCCTATTTATTTTTCAAATTAAAACCTTGCACGCAACAAGAACAAAAGTAACAGTCAGCGCTATGATTTTTAGATTCTCTCCAAATCATAGGTATTGCAAAACGAAATAATTTCTTCTTACCTTGAAACTATTGTCTCTGTTCTTCTACACACACAGAACATACTTTATGAGGAGCCCACGGTTTATCTTTTTAGCATATTTTTAACAAAATCAGAAATGTTTCTGTGTTGCTTTTTAACTGTCCCACAAATACAGCAGAAACAATCAGGAGAGTTCACACAACCTCTAGAAACCATTTCTAAACACAAATCTAAATTTCACTTCAACGAACAAACAGCGGAAGTGTGCTCTGCACAATGGTTAAATCCACACTGACAGTAGATTGACCTTGCAGGAGGAAGGGGTACTGAGACCGACAGCATACTGGCAGCAAATCTAGTATAAGCTGGAATCTACAATTTATTTAATAAAAGAAAGGCTGTTTCATGTTGACAACCTAAATTTATACGACTACATTCGTAAGTTAATTTATTTAGATAAAAATGATGTGATATAAAATTATTATTTAGATTTATTACCCAAAGGATACAGTATGTCAAAAAACCTTAAAATCAAAAATTCAATGTGTTATTTGCGGGTAAACCAAGGGTGTTGGAATTTGTTTACCATTTTATCTGCAATCAGTGTAAAAAATACCATAAGAATCACTGAAAATATTTGAAACAATTTTTTCACCGCAGACCTGTGTAATCGCTGGATCTTGACGAATACATCAACACTTTTACACCGTTCACACATGAAGTGGTAGAGAGCATTTTACATATTTTTAAAACGAAAATAATTTTAAAATAAAAATCGTTCGGGCTTGACTCAAAAAAAATGATCCAACCAAGTCCGTAATACCACATCATTATTGAACGAAACACTCCACAACCTGTTCGAAAGTGATCGAAATAGGTGAAAATCTCCAAATGAGGAGAATATGAAGGGTGCGGCAATACTTCCCTCCAAGCGTTTGACTTGCTCTCTGTGTCATATTAGCAATGTGAAGACGAGCGTTGTGGTGATGAAGAGGGTCATGCTGCCGATGGGGTCGTTTTTTCCGAATAGCTTGAACATATAGCTCTGTATTGACTTTTTGGTTACGCCCTAGCAATTCATAGTGAATGATACCTTCCCAGTCCCATCAAACGCATAACATCGTCTTTCGAGGGTGAAGATCTTCTTTCGCTTTAGGCGTCGCTTGTTCATTGGGACTTAGCCACTGCTTTCTCTGCTTCATATACACATAATAACACCATTTCTCGTCGCCGGTAACGATTCGGTAGAGGAACCTCTGATTGTGACCATGAGTAGCACGATTCCGAGCGAGCGAAAATTGTAGAACGTTGATGTTTGTTGTTCTTGCTCAAAACATAAGGAACCCAAGCGCCAAGTTTCTGAATCTTTCCTAAGGATTTCAGATGTCGACATATCGTTGATTGGTCACCTTCCATTTCCTGGGCCAACTCCCTTGTTGATAGGCGTGAATTTTCATGAAGAAGTTGATTTAATAGCTCTTCATCGAAACTAACAGGACGTACTGAACGATCCACATATCATTAAGGTCGAAAATTCGGTTTTTGAAACGTTTAAACCGGTTTTGCTCCGTCCTAACAGCCATTGCATCTTCACCGTAAACATCGAAAATCTCACGAGCAGCTTCACGAAATACAAAAGCAAACACAGATGCAAACAGCAAATGACAGAACTACTAATTATCTGACAAACTGAATATTGAGTAATCAATTTTTTTTTATTTCAGAGCCAAATTTTAAATAAAAAAAACGCGATTACTTATGTATCAGCCTATACAAAAGACATAGATAGCATCTTTTAATAGTCACCTACTGTAAGGTTTAACATTCAAATATTTTTGTTATTGCAAGCTTTTAGCCATTTTAGTTCCAATGAGACAATGATATCAGACTCACTGATGTACGAACAAAGTTGGCAAAAAATTTCTAAAATTAGTTATTTATAGATATATAAAGAACATAATAAAGGATATATGTCATGAAAATGCCCATAGAGAGTATTAGGCTCGTCGTATATTTGGAACGTTAAGCACATAATTCAAAAAATATTTACGTTAGGTTTCTCACATCTGGCGGTAGTTTTGGTGTGGCAATGTTGACACTTTGTTTGCTTATTCTAACCTATCACAACGAATACCACTATTCTCATTTTGAGCTGGCCTTCCTTTTCCGAATGTATTTGACAACTTTTATTTTGGTATAGTAATGCAATGGCAATTTGTCTTTTGAGTAATACATACTGTCGTCGTTGTGTTGATGTGATGCGTTTGAACAGCCATGTCGATGCCTTGAGCAATCGATGTAAAATACCATTTCTACCCCTTATTGACATTCCATAATGGCTGATATTTTCGACACAATAATTCTAATTGTGTAACTTTGTAACACTATGCGCAGGTTGCGCCCCAACTACATTTGAACACAGAGTAATGACACTTTTGTCATTCCAATGTACTGCAGCTAGATGCTCTTCCTGGTACACTCTACATTCATAATCTCTCCCTTTGTTTCTCACTTGCAGAAGAAAATGGATTTCCAGCAAGTCTGCTTGTCCTTAGAGTTCCGGTCCTCTTCAGAAATATAAGTGAAAACAAGAATTTGGCCATTTTAAATTTAAACAGTTTGCGTATGTCAGAACAACGTCCGCTCCAACTCTAAGCTCTCTATATTCATTACCGATATGGGTAGTTGCTCTCTGGTAGGGCTCATACCAATTGAGATACCCCAACCGAGTACAACCCATCCAGGATTTGTACCTGTACCTGATAGGTTTACCATGAATGTATTGTTTACAAACATGTCTTCCATAACAGGGAACCATTGCTTCGTCTATATTATGTGCTTGTTCTAAATACAAACAATCGCATAACTTTGGAAAATTTATCATTTAAGCCTAAGTTATTATTATTTGAAAAATGAATTTGACTCATTACAAATTCTAAACGGTCTCGTGATATCGCATTTGATACTTATTCATTATGGATGTCTTTCTCACGTTCTCAATACATGCGGCGATCCCTATTGGAATATAATCACTAAGTACCATCACTCCATTTCGCGCACAGTGATAAAATTTGTATTGTTCTTTTGTGCAGCATATCTAAAAAAATACTTTGCTGAAAATATATAGCTTTTTTGGGTTTTCAATAGTGTATTTTTGTATTAGTATTTTACACGAATCTAAACGTTTCGATAGTACTTACAGTTTTCGTCCTCAGTAGTAACAAAATCTTTCAGAGTTGTTTAACTCTAGAATGCCCAGTCCGATCAAATTGACCGCTTTTGAAGTTCTAATGCCTATCACATTTTAAATAGAAGACTTATTGTAATCAGGTTTTATGGTATTTCATAAATTATGACCACTCAGGATGGATAGGAGATATTGAATTGCTAAAAGACGCCTATGAACGCCTACCTTAAATATCTTCATATCATAAATGAGAGGAAAACAGGAATTATGGAAATAATTCCAGAGTTTAGAAACCGTGTTGAAAAATGTGGATTGCGTCCGTTTGGAAGTGCAAATTTGTACTGTATATTGATGATGTGTATGAGCGAATCGAGTATTTCTAGCAAAGGTAGCCCGAGATGGTATCAAAGAATGAAATTCAGCACTACAATAGACGTTATAACATCTATAACACAAAGAAAGAACTGAAGCAGCCCTTCTATTCTCAAGGGACTGTATGTCAGAAGCTAAGGGCGGGTCATTTATAAACCTAATCGCTCTATTTGAATACGATGAATGATATCGAGAGTGAATTCGGGAGCACCCACGCTGAGGTAAGAATTATATTCTACACGAGCTCCAATTTGGCCCTCATACAGCAGAAATAGTTGTCAGGAGGTAAAGTACTGCTTAAATATGTACAAAAAGCCTACTTTACGAGTAGGTACTTTCATAGCTTACAGAAGATGACCAGCCCATGGTAGATTTGAAGATACAGTCATTCGCAATAGTGATAGAGTCTAAAAACTTAAGGTCTGAGTCATTCACACGTGCAATAGGACATAAAAAAAAACCATCAACTATGACACGTATTCGTGTTTTATCAAAGAAACTAGAAACCCAGTTGATGAGCATATCATTTAACCTAAACGAGGTTAGCAAGTAAACACTTATGGCCAAACTTGGTCAAATGTTTTTGAGATATCTAAATTGACTACAACTGTTTCACCGGATTGTTGTAATATATTGTTCCAGACTTGGATCGCATATGTAAGATCACCTGTTGAACGATTTCGCCTAAAGCATATTATTGAGTACTAAGTTAGTTTCAAGGAAAGAGAGCAGTTGCTGATTGATGGCTTTTTCCATAATTTTAGACAAAATGAAAGTTATTGCAATTGGTCGGTAGTTCGAGGGATCGGTTTTAATGCCTTTTTTGGGAATAGGTTGAGCATTTGCTAACTTCCATGATGATGAAAATTCCCCAGAAAGCATACAGATCGAACAGAGCTTAGATAGGACTAGTACTGGTTCAGGGAAACATTTATTTAACACAATAGCAGGGATACCGTCTAGGACTGTCGCCTTATTGAGATCAAGCCTACTGATAATTGACTTTAGGACCTTGTACCGAAAATGAATCGCTTTTATAGACTACGAAGAAGAGTTCTTCTTTTTGAAAATCGTCGAGACACGAGTTTGATGTAAAAGAATGCACAAAAAGATTGGGTTTGTCTACAGAATCAGCAACTTCAGCTCCCTCAAAAGATGTCATGGGAGAAATTAAGATTTATCAATGTGGTTACTGATAGCTTTAGCTAAGGACCAAAATTTACGATTGCCCGAAAGAGATACAGCTAGTTCATTGCATTTTCGTTGTTTAAACAACTTCTTCCTTTAGTGGTAACACTTTTGCAGGTATCTCTAGCGCCGACGCAGTTTGCTTGACTCGCGACCGTTTTATTAGATTTCCATTTAATATAAGGTTTATTTTTTAAAGATATCGCATCAGCACAAGCCTTATTGAACCAGGGTTGGGAACGAGAATGGGCTGAAGGATTTTGTGTTTTGGGAATATGTAACTCCATGGCCGTGAGGATAACTTCAGTTACTGCAAGAGGAATGTTCGAAGAAGAGATCGACTTAACACAATAGAGGTAGACCTAAAGGGGGAAAGGACTGAAGTTTCATAAACAAATATGTTTGCCAAGTATGTTTGATGTAAGAAATAAATCTAGAGGATATGCGGTATCATTCGGGTTATCAGGGATTCCTGTGGGTTTAGAAATCATTTGCGTGAGATCACAAGAAATAGCAAATGTTTCTGCAATATGACCAGCACGCTTATTAGTAGATGAAAATTGAAGCCAATTAGAGTTATGAACATTGAAACCTTACAGAATTGATATATCGCAAGATGGAAACTGAGACAGAACCAAGGTAATCGAAGAAGCCTTGGAAGTTACTGTCATTAGGAGACCTATAAAAAAATAAACAGCAGAATTTTATAAATTTAGGATCAGTTTTTAAACCAAATCACGTGTAACATTTTATTCTCCAAAAAAGAAATCATTGAGTCCTTGAAACATGCACATACGCCTCCTGTGTATCGAAAGTTAAAATGAAGATGATATTAGGTGAATTGTTTTACACGTCCAAACCGCACTAGGCGTCGTGTATGCTTACCGAAATAAGCGGGTTGCCAAGCTAACTACAGTGGAAATGGACGTGGTCGATATAAGGAGTAAGATGATTGAAAGGTAGTTTCAAACACCTTACACTTACCATTAATCTAAAAACTCACAAAGCTCAGTCCGGGAAAAATTGTCTCTAGGCGCCACCACAATCCTAAATTTTGCTAAAATAGATAGTCTTAGGCGGGACGGTAAATTAATTCTATCCGGCTCTGGAAGACAGGATTTTAGCTTACTCAGTAAAACGATTCACCATTCAAATTCAATCACACTTCAAAATAAATTAATCCAGAAGCTTAAGAAAACTCTGAAATACACGTGTCGTAAATATATTAAACACACTCTGTACAAATGAAAATTCTCAAATCGTCAGACGTATGTATAAATTATATTTCTAACTGTTATAAAACTTTGAATTAAATAAATGTTCCCAATTTAGAAAATTCTGAATAAAATAAACAAAATCGGTTTAACAATGAATTGTTATCTCAACAAAATGTTCGTTGATTACTGAATAATTCAAACATAGAGCGGTTAGTGCTTGTATCATAAATAATATCGTTTATTAATACTTTATCTTTAAAATCGTCTTTAGACATTCATGAATAGGCCTAAACTTTAATACTTCAAAACTGTAATTTATGCTGAATAAAAGAAAATAAATACTTTGTTAGTAGTGTTATGCATTAATATTTCAAAGCTAAAATGCAATTTTGTGGTCGATCTGGTTCATTACGCAATTTCCAATCGATCCTTAAATTTGAAAATGTGCAAAGACTAATTCCACTTATCAGACGGTGTAACCAGTTAGGAGCATAATTGACACAAATAAACGACAAAATAAATTGAACAGTGGATATATATGTATTGACAAATTCGCATGCAAATATATCCAACGACGTGGTTTAAAGAAACTACCAAACACATCAATACATTAAGACTAAAATCCCCCAATTCCTAACACTAAAAACAACAAAATAGCTAAAGTTCGATTATCTTTTTTTTCTTTGAATGAACCGTAATTTATGCAACAATAACAAAAAAAAATGTACTTAAAAGATAATCACACTTGTCTTGGTTCAATAAATTTTAAATCTAATTCTTACATATTGTATTAATTAATATTTTTTTGGTGCAGTAGTTGTAGTCCATATGATTTGCTTTCGGTAATCCTTTTTAAATTCTTAGATGCACTATGCACAAAAATAAGAGGTAACCGTATTCGTCCTACGCACTCGACTGTAGTAGTCGCTAAGGCAGTGTCTATGGTTTGTTCACTCGCATGCCTGGTACAGTGGCTCTTTAGCCTAACATCTCATCACCTCATTCTGTGATGTTTGCTCTTCAAAAGGTTTACCACAATAAAAAATGGTTACTTCCATATACACATTAAAGTTGATCACCAATAACTTAACTAAATTTTACAAACTTTTCTTTCGGTCACTTAAATGGTTACCTTCAGTTTTATGTATAATAATACTAGCTCACGAGTCCCACAATTGATCGCTAATAACAAAATATCTGCAGTGTTAACTTCTAATCTGCCTAAGTACCTTTGTTTTCTTTGAAGAAAATCACTAATGTTTTCCTTTAACTCACAATACATTAAATTATTTATTTGTGAATGTCTATACGACTTATCGCCTTATGGATTAATGCAGTTGCTATACATACTCTCCTAAAACTATCATTTTCACAAATATACTCCGACACTAACCATTCTAATGGTTATGCAACGCGCGGACTCTTACTCAAGCTCTGCTTGAACTATCTAAAGCCTCTAACCAACTAACCAACCCCTCAAATTTGACACTCGCTTATATACCTTCTGCCAGCCATATTGCCAATTCCTCACAATAAATTCGCGCTAAGATCAAAATTCATGTATCCTAACTGTGTATTTCGTGCGTTTCTTTACCGCGTCGAAAGTTCCAACGGGGAAGAAGACTCCACCGATGCAAAATAAACGTAGCCATCTTAAATTACTTTGTAAATTCACTAAAAACTTTCTGAAGAAATCATCAATTTCATCATCCATACTGTAGATTAACCAGATTCCATCTCAATTTTTTAAGCAAATCTCACACGTGCGAGATTTTTGTTTCCGCACAATCTAAGGAACTCCTCACATTCTATCAACTTCATTCTTGAACATGCATTAAATTTTCCTATTGCACCATATTACAAAATTTCTACAAAAAAAATATGCATCAATTTTCATCATATCTCACTCACTAATACGTCTACAACCGTTTTTCTCAACCAAATTTAACGCTTTAAACACGAAAATCTTTCTACAACACTCAAATATTCCCCCACATGATAACTAATACCTCACTAAATTCCAGTGGCGTATCAATTACACCATCTTACATCAAGCGTACTAAAAAAAATACGTTTCATGCAAACTCACTTAAGCTACATTCAAAACATGTTACATACGTTATCAAAATACAACACATACACGGTGCATCAAAATAACCTCACTGCAAGTCGGGTGAATCGGAGCTTTCAGACGAGACTTGTGTTTCAGATAGAAAGAAAATGTCAGGTTGTAGTAGTTCCAGATGCTGGTGAACAGCATTAAGATTAGACCATTATTCTTTTATGAGCAAATCATATAAAATGTGCAGAAAAAGCACAGGAACCAGCAATACTACATTAATATGTGAACATATGCGAGTTATTACTAAGTATTTACCCCGAGAAACGTACAAGGTCGGCGTGATCAGTTTTCTTTTAAAGACACTGCATGTTACACTAGGCTAACAGTTGCAAATTTGATTTGTCATACGTTACTCCTTTAGAGCTTGTACTTTCCAGTCACCGAGGATAGATGGCAACACTTAGATAAAGGTCATATGGCAGGGAGAGCCAATTTCAAATTAATGTGCTACTACAGTGCGTTAAGTATCTAAAAATTAAATACCTCCGGAGTTATGTGCAGACATCTCGACAGTGTCGCTAAAAGAGGAAAGTCCTATAATCGTAATTTTTTATTGAACATAATTAAAGTAATTCGATTTTATGCGTTTTTAAGTTAAACATTTTCCTTTTAAAAGGAATCAAAAATTCTGGTGTTATTATTAACCCATTAATGCCCAGAATTATTTTTTTCAAACATTTTCCCCAATTTTTTAATATGCTTTTTCTGTGACCGTACTTTACCATGTATAAAGGGTAAAATTTGTAAAAAACCAATTTTAGTATTTTTTTTTGACGTATGGTATAAAATATGCTGGGCAATAGGGAAAGAAAAATACATTTAAGTATCTATTATTATTATTACAAAGACATAAGCAGTAATCCTAGTTATGGTACCTAAAAGTTACTTTTTATGATGATATTGGCGAAAACATACATGTGGATGCAACCCAACACGGCATTTGAGACATGAAAATTTGGTACTTCTGATAATACATTACACAGCAACTTTGGGCCACTGCTAGATGCTGAAGGTGGCGAGGCAATACCATTTCTTGGATCTGATTTTTGACCTGAATAAATCTCTTATTTGATCAAATCGATCTACGCATTCCATTCCTTTATTATAAAGTCTTATAATAGATGGTTGATCGAGTTGAACAGATGACTTTTCTTTTTTGGCCCAACGCTTACATGAACCTTTTGTCTTATAAACAGTTTCGTCTTGTATATTTGAAATAACAATTACCTGGCTATTGTCGTGCTAACGTGTCAATGATATATTGTGAGTTTTTTTTTTGTGAATGGCGTAATGCGAGCCTATTTTTTCTTTTTTTAATTCTTTGAGGAGAGTTTTTTCTACTCGGTCGGCTCGTATAGTGCCCACACAAAAGAGGTTGTGTGCTATAAAGGGCTGTAATAAAGAAATCGAAGTAAAATAATATTCAACGAAAACAACACTCTCTCCTTGAAGAAAATTAAAACACAATTTTTCCGTTACACTGGATCCTAATGTTTTCCCTTGTATTTTATCACCAGCACCAGTATATACATCAAATTTTATAAGGTAACCGTCAAATGTACACAAACACCAGCCAAACCGAATAGACTTGCCTCTAATAAATTGTTTCATACCATGCCTACCATAGTAATGTTCCATTGCCTCATCTATTGAAAAGTACTTTCCAAGGAGTCGGATGCATTCCTTTCATACTTTATTTATGTTGTATACTAGAGGCCTAATCTTAACGATTTTATCTCCTTTACCGATTTTCTAATTATCATTTAGGTGAAAGAATCTGTGAATATTTTCAAATTTGTTCCTTGGCATAGCATTGCTAACTAAGGACTTGTTGATGTTATGACGCATTTCCCAATAAGAACGCCTTGGAGGAACCGGGCTATATCCAGATAATAGAATTATTGCAAGATATTTAAATATATCATCAGGCGTTACTGAGAAGTTATGAAACTCCTTTTGCTCCGCATACCTTTTGTTTCTAAACAAATTTTATCTATCATACTTTCAGAAAAAAACATTTCGAATAAATCAATTGGTGCCAAATTTTTATTAACTATTTCGCTAAGAATGGTGGGCGTTTCTTTTTCAACTAAATGTTGTTGTTCTCGCGTTGTTAAAACTATTTCTTCCCAGTTCTTTGGTTTAACTATTCGTTTCATGTTTATTTTCGATTTTTCTATTCTTAACCTTTTTTGTTTGTCAGCCAATGTTTCATTGTCGCTGCTGTCCGAACTGTTACTATACATGTCATTTTGAACAGTCTCAGGATGCATCACCAATGCAGTTTTCTCCTTTTCTTTAGTAACGGCAAATACTTCAACCTCCTGAGAGAGTACTTCTTTTCCAAGGTCCCTAATTGTCGGAAGCAACTCCTCATCACTTGCAGCATCATTCTGGTTACTATCTCTTCCGCCAGTCGGTGGAATTAAAGCAAATTCGATTGATTCTGTGTTTACAAATTGCTCATAGCATTTGTCATCAGATTCTATGCTTTCGAAATAATTGAGAAGCTCTTCTGCGTCTATTGGGTCCTCAGGATTGTATAAATTTTTCCTATAAAAAAATTTAAATTGCACTGGGATCCGTCCAGCGTATGATATATCATACACAACATTTAAAGTCATGTAGATATCGTAGGTCCTCTGCCAAAACCACGAATGTGTAATTTTATCGGTTTTGATGTAAGTGCACCACTTGATACAATAGAGTCATATGCATTCAATGCCAAAACAGCGAAAGTGTGTGTCAAATTGTAAAGGTTAGATGGCTCGATGCTCATGTAGCGAATGTGACATTTTGTATACTGTTCCATAGTTAAATTCGCGTATGTACCACTTTTGTGCTTTTGGCATCGTAACTTTTTCACTTAGTTAACATTCGCAGTAATACGATAAGAAGGTTAGGACAATTTTCCAAAGCCTAATCGCAAATGTATCGCTCACGTGTTTTTAGCGTTGTGCAGTTTACAGTTAACCAGCATTCGTGACGAATTGTGTAACGAAAGTGATTGAACAATAGTGTATTGTAAGCAGTAGTGAACAAGAAGTATGTCTTGTAGAACTAATCGAATATTGCAATTATGCAAAACAGTGGGAGGAAAAGGTAAGAATTGTCTTATAAATTTATTAGGTTAGAAATCTATTAGCTGAAAAAGGCGGCATGGTTTTTCCATTGAGACAGTTTTATTAGGCACGGTACAACCGTGTTGTTTGTACCTTATCAGAATCAGATAATATTAATATTTTCCCTTTACGTTGAAAAACACTTGTGTTGATTTCAAATTTTACTTTTAGTCGATTCGCATACGGGGGGAAATGCAGACCTGGGACACAGCTCAACTGTTTTCAAAACGACTGAGTCAGATCTTAGATAATTAAAGTAACATTATATTTTTAGTTGTTATATTATTAATTTTATGGCATCATTGTTAACTATTTTAGAGCCAAATGATACTGTTTCAAAAACGCTTAGTGATTTCGATTATATAGCTTCTTCGTCCGATAATTATGAACCTGAAAGTGAATCTGGTATGTCCAGTGATGATACCGGCCACGTTGAGTATTCACAGAACAATTTACAAACAGTTCAAGCTGCAGGCAAAAATTAAAACTTTAAGCGATTATTACAAAATTTTAGTTTTTGTAAATTGTAGAATTTCCTTAAAAAAGGACAAGGAATGAGGGTGCATGGAAAAAAAATTTATGAAGCAGAAAAGATTAAAGGATGAAGCGTATATAGGTCTTAAAAATATTGAAAAGCCATCTCGTCCTCTATTTCAGCCTCCGTGTGTTAGAAACCCGAAACATAAATGCATTAGACTAGTTTCTGAAAACAACCGACGACAAATTTATACAAAATTCCGCAGTTTAAGGTCAGTTGATGATCAGAGACAGTTTGTGCAAAATCACATAGATCAAAAATTAAAGAACCGAACCACAAGAAACATTCAGAATTCCAGAAAAACTTATACTTGTTATTACTCTCGTACAGTAAATAGTCAGAAAATGTCGCGAATTTTTTATGGCTACTGTAAATGTGACAGATGCTTTCATGAGAACTGCAGTAAAAAAACGCTCTCCCACAGGAATGTTGGAAAAAGGCAAACGAGGTAAACATACTCCTGCTAATAAATTAGATCATCACAATGAACAACTAATACGTGATAACATTAACTCATTTCCGGCTTTAGAATCTCATTACTGCAGGAGCTCTACTAACAAGAAGTACTTAGATCCTTGTTTAAACATTTCTATTATGCACAGGCTGTATAAAGAAATGTGCATTGCTAAAAACGTCACATATGTGTCATTAGAAAAATACCGACAAGTGTTTAATGAATACAATTTGGGATTTTTCACACCAAAGAAAGACCAGTGTAAAAATGTTTGGCGCAAAAAGGCATGTCGGATGATGTACGGAGTATACAGGAAGAAGGTTATAAAGACGAAGACAAGAATGTTGCCAAAGAAAACTCAAAAACATTGGCAATTTAACTTTGATCTTCAAGCAGTACGTACAACTCCTAAAGGCCAAGCAGGTCAAAAATTTTATTTGAGTAAGTTGGCTGTTTATAATCTCACGGTTTATAATTTGGGGAACCAGGATGTAGTATGCTACCTCTGGGATGAAACTCAGGGAAAAAGAGGCTCTAACGAAATTACATCTTGTATTTACAATTACGTTTTATCTCGTCAAGATGTTACAGCAATTCGAATGATGTCTGATGGGTGTGGTGGTCAGCAAAAAATTTTGTAGCAATGTGCCTGCAATTGATTAATTCTCATCCGTCTCTTGAAACAATTGATGATAAGTTCTTTGAAGCTGGACGTACTGAAATGGAGTGTGATTCCATACACTCTAAGATAGAGAAAAAAACCAAATATGCGCCGGTGTATACTCCAGAAGGTTGGGCACAAGTGATTAGAGATTCTCGCATAACACCAAAGCCTTTTGTCATTAAAAACATGCTTTTTGACGACTTCTTTAACTTTAAAACCTTTGCCGTGAATGCTTTCCGTATCACAGGAATTCCATGGCGGAAAGTTTGTTGGCTTCGCTACACTAATGAACAACCTTCGAAAATATTGTGTAAGTTAACTTTTACTGCATTAGAGTTCACTGAAATACAATGTAGCAAACTAATTAAAGGACGCCCTAAAAATATCGAGTTAAAAAGGCATACAATTCAGAATTGGCTATTTCTGAGTTGAAATGGAAAAATCTGAACCAAATGTGTGACGACCTTACCATACCAAAGGCCTACCATAAATTTTAAGGAAGTTTAACAACAAGCAAGGCTATCCGCGATAGTATTCCAGAACCTGATATCGAGGAAGAAAGTGAATTTGAAGACGATGTTGTTTAAGTATGTGCCGGTGTATACTCCTGAAGGTTGGGCACAAGTGATTAGAGATTCTCGCATAAACTAAAGCCTTTTGTCATTAAAAACATGCTTTTGACGACTTCTTTAACTTTAAAACCTTTGCCGTTAATGCTTTCCGTATCACAGGAATTCCATGGCGGAAAGTTTGTTGGCTTCGCTACACTAATGAACAACCTTCGAAAATATTGTGTAAGTTAACTTTTACTGCATTAGAGTTCACTGAAATACAATGTAGCAAACTAATTAAAGGACGCCCTAAAAATATCGAGTTAAAAAGGCATACAATTCAGAATTGGCTATTTCTGAGTTGAAATGGAAAAATCTGAACCAAATGTGTGACGACCTTACCATACCAAAGGCCTACCATAAATTTTAAGGAAGTTTAACAACAAGCAAGGCTATCCGCGATAGTATTCCAGAACCTGATATCGAGGAAGAAAGTGAATTTGAAGACGATGTTGTTTAAGTATGTGCCGGTGTATACTCCTGAAGGTTGGGCACAAGTGATTAGAGATTCTCGCATAAAACTAAAGCCTTTTGCATTAAAAACATGCTTTTTGACGACTTCTTTAACTTTAAAACCTTTGCCGTTAATGCTTTCCGTATCACAGGAATTCCATGGCGGAAAGTTTGTTGGCTTCGCTATACTAAGGAACAACCTTCGAAAATATTGTATAAGTTAACTTTTACTGCATTAGAGTTCACTGAAATACAATGTAGCAAACTAATTAAAGGGCGCCCTAAAAATATCGAGTTAAAAAAGGCATACAATTCAGAATTGGCTATTTCTGAGTTGAAATGGAAAAATAATCTGAACCAAATATGTGACGACCTTACCATAACAAAGTCCTACCATTAATTTTATGGAAATTCAACAACAAGCAAGGCTTTCCGCGATAGTATTCCAGAAACTGATATCGAGGAAGAAAGTGAATTTGAAGACGATGTTGTTTAAGTTATGTTTGATAATATTAGTTATTTTTCATTGACGTTTACTTCTTGGATTTGAGTTTTTTTGTTTATGGAGTTCTAAATAAATATTAAAATATAATTATTACCACAGTTGTGTATTTTTACGAATGTGTTTTTTGTTAAGAATATTCAAGACCAAAATAGCGAATGTGCTATTTTTTAGCTTTAAAGTGACAAATTCCAAAATATTACAGTGACATGTGAAATTGTATCACTCCTGTATATAATACTGAAAAAACCGCTTTAATAAACTTAAATGACTATTTTCAGTAAATACTTCAACTCTATTTTTCTCAAAACTATCATTTTGCACATTCGTGGTTTTGGCAATGGACCGATGATATGTTCTATGCAACTATTTGTTATAGACATACACTTACTATGAAATTAATATAGTGTATAGAACACTACAACATCATTCTTAACATTTATTTTTAAATCAGAACCAAAATAATAACCTAAGACTTACCGCGTGCACATGTTTGGTGGAACTTCAGTTTAAAATTGTTCTGGAAATAGCAAATAATGCCCGAATTGATTTTTGTTGATTTCTTACTCCACAAAACACTACTTTTTCTTAAACTAATAGCGAAACTTTAGCGCACATGTTAACACACACAAGTAAAACAACATCAAACGCGATCTTGTTTTTACGTATGACGTATCATACGGTGGGCATTAATGGGTTAATCAAATCTTTGAAAAACTCGACCTCAAAACTTTAAAACATCATCAATTAACATAAATTTATCTCAACTGTACTACCTGAAAAAGCTATTCGTTGGTATCCTAAAATGTTCACTTTGAAATTTCGTTCTTTGTGATATACATTAGTAAAGTGCTTTAACTTTTCCCATTTTATACAATTTATATAGTTTAAACAATAAGTCGACGGTAAGTGTTCAATGTAATAATTCAACTATAACCTCTAGGGATAAATTGTCGTATCTTATAAGCAAATAAATTATAAAGAAATGGTTATTCAAATCCCAAAGCGGTGCATTTGTCATCTCCCTTTTGTATACGCCTTAACTTCCATACATGAATGCCAACCACAGACAGTTATTAATACAAAATTACGATGAGGTATGCAAGATTTATTAACAACTGGAGCAACATTACCACAAGATTCATATGTCTTTGAGTCTCCCAGCTTGACACACAATAAATTTAACTTGCTACATGCATACTTTTTTTCTTTTTAAGTGAAAACCAATTCAGAACAATTTTCAGCTTTCTAAAATACGATACTGAATCAAACTTTCATTTCTAAGCTGCTTTATTTTACATGCAAGTCGAATTTTAAATCTCAAGTTTAAATCTTCGAAAACGAAATGAACATTAATTAAATAATTTTAAGAGCAAATCCTTTCAAAGAATTTTATGGTTTATTTGTTTTCTAAGCGTACGCCATGTTTTTATATTGTCATTACAAAGTTTGAAATTCTTACGAAACCATTCATGTCTTGAAACAATAGAGAAGAATGGTCTATATAATTTTGAAAGAAAGTAAAGTGGGTTGTTTTCACGAGATCTCAACAAATTTATTTGGGATATGAAAAAAAAGTTAAACCTTTGAGATAAGCTTTCGGGATGTCGCTATAGAAAAATACGATTAAAAATGGAGCTAACAAAACGGATATCTTGTGTAAGCAATCAGTTGAACTAAGAATGAGCGTCGTTACCTTGACAACGATTTTAAGAACGTCGCGACGGCGCCATGTGTAACCTGATCTAACAAAGAAATAAAAATATTCATCTTTTGGATACACAAAAGATACATTATATAAATATTCAGTAGAAACGGAATGATCTTTTCAAAAGTTCTGTAAGTAAAACATACCCGAATCCTTTTCATTTGTAAATGTCTCTGACTAACGCATAAATAACTTTCGTGATTTATTTTTGTTTAATGATTTCCTCTTATTTCCTTTTCTCTTACTTTTAACAGAATCGTATGCTGTAAATATTTTTTACACTTTAATAAATCTGTAATTAAACCAAGCGTTTTGCGGTTGACGTTTTCTCCTATTCTTTATTCCTTCGTGTAACACAAACAAATTCACTTATTTTTCCATGTTTTGCATCGTGTTTTCCTAGAAAGAATGTAATAAATCAAATGCATTTTCTTAGACAACATAAATTAATTAAATATGAACACAGCGGTTATAATGGGTACAAAAGATTAGTGTGAAAGCTAACAGTTTTTATGGAAATAAAATTAAGGCTTAGAAATTACTATAAAAATAAATACTATTAATGATTGGATTATTATTAACTACTAATAAAACTAAAAAGTAGTAAATGACGGTGAAGGAGTCCACGGAAATGTGACAATAGTATATTAAATAACAAGTTCCATAAGACCACTCTTGAAGCACGTATTCAAGATAAAAAAACGAATGACGTATCCATGAGTTTTTTAACCCTTTCGCTGCGGATGGTGCTTAAATGCGTCATTTTATTTTCGTGTCACCTCTGCGGATGATGCATTTTTGCGAAAGGTCTAGCCGTTGCGCTGCTGTGGGCGCATATTTGTGTATAAAGAATGTCAGTGATTTATTCACTATTTTTGACGTGTTTGAACTAGTCAGTGGCCGGTTTTGAAGCAGTGGGCGAGTCGTTTGCACGTTTAGTAGCGCTTGAAAAGTGTAATGAATGGTATCGCGGTCTACAGAAATCAATAAATAAGTCATATTTGTGAAATAAAACTTAATTATTTTGGGTGAATAGTGCCGGAACATAAGGGCGACGTTTAGTAGTATCTGGAAAGCATATGGAAAAGTACCGCGGAGTACAAAAACAATAATAAAGTAATCTTATTTATGAAATAAAACGTAGTTATTGTGGGCGAATTGTACCGGTACAGTGATTATAGAATAAAAGGTAATTATTTTGGTTGGATAGTGCTGGAATAGTAATAATATTTATGCATTTTTTCAGTAATAACTATGTCAAATATGCCCTTGCCGCCTAAAAGAGGGGCATATTATACCACTGCCGAATTAGAGGAAATCCTGACACAGAGTGACTCCGAAGATGATTTTATAGCCGGGGATGTATCGGATGATTCCGCTGACGAGATTGAAGCTCAAGTTCTGGAACAGCTATCAACTACACCAAATGGCGCTGAGGCGGAAGAACGTGCTGAACGAGAGCCAGAGAACATAAACGAAAACTCGAGTTGGGAACAGGTAAACATTGTGCCGCATATATTCCCTTTTGACTCTACTAATTCTGGACATAATATTCCGGATCTTTTTGATAACTGTTCCGAGTACGATTGTTTTCAAGTTTTTTTCAGGGAGAAGATAACAGGTTTTATAGTTAGCGAAACTAATAAATTTTATAAGTACGTTGTGGAACACAAGGAGCGTCTTCGGCCACATTCTAGATTGAACCAATGGAAGGACACTGACGCAAAGGAATTACATCGTTTTTTTGCACTAAATTTTCTTATGGCGCGGGTAAGAAAGCTTCAAATACAAGAGTACTGGTCTACAAATGCGTTATTAGAAACCCCTGCTTTCAAGAAAACAATGTCACGAGATCGGTTTTTAGCGATCCTGAGTATGACGCATTTTTCCGACAATAATTTGGCAAGGGACGATGATACATTACGCAAAATTCGTAAAATTGTAAATCATGCAAGAGCGACGTTTAGAGAATCTTTTACCCCATATAAAGAGTTATGCATTAACGAGAGTCTAATGCTTTTCAAGGGAAGGCTATTTTTTAAACAGTATATACCCTCAAAGCGACACCGATTTGGTATAAAATTTTTTGTCTTGTGTGACGCAGTTACCGGGTATATATTAGATTTTATCATATATACTGGAGCAACCACAGAAACTGCGCAATCGCGTTTCGGAAAATCTGGAGATGTAGTTGTTACACTCCTTGAGCCCTACTTGGACAAAGGTCATATACTATTTATTGACAATTAGTATAGCAGTCCTGATTTATTTTTATGGTTACATGACCGTTGCACTAACGCTTGCGGTACTGTGCGCAAGATCAGAAAGCAAATGCCTAAAATGCAAGAGAAATTAAAAAGGGGCGAGTTTTCGTTTCGTACTACTAGAAACAAACTAATTGCCATAAAATGGTGTGACAAGCGTGAAGTATTTATGCTTAGTACATCCCATGACAACAATGTCGCAGCTACAGGGAAAACTGATAGAACGACCAACAGACAAATTATGAAACCAGAGTGTATTATTGAGTACAAGAAAAGAATGGGAGCAGTAGACAAAACTGGTATGCTGCTGAGCTCTATCGAAAGTGTACGGAAAACAACTAAGTGGTATAAAAAAGTATTCTTCCATATTATGGACATGAGCCTGCCGAACACTCATATCTTATTTCAAGATGCCACAAAAAAGAAGATACCACTGGCTAAGTTTCAGCTAAATTTGATTTCTCAAATGATAGAAT
This sequence comes from Vesta saturnalis, assembly GCA_036346205.1. Classification (NCBI taxonomy): domain Eukaryota; kingdom Metazoa; phylum Arthropoda; class Insecta; order Coleoptera; family Lampyridae; genus Vesta; species Vesta saturnalis. Next base: position 1,232,489 of record JARFJB010001071.1, read on the forward strand.
TCAACGTAGATGACTACATCTACACAGCGCGAAGGGCGCACGATCCAGCTCCATTTCCATTGACAGCTAGACATTTTCCTAGAAAAATTCCGCCAAGAAACCAAAATAACTTGATCGCTATCAGGGTATTTTGAACACCCTGTATAGGTAGTGGGTAATTTTGTTTGTAATTTTATTCACTTAGTTAGATTCCGTATATTTTTTGTTTGTTTAAGAGCTTACTGTAGATAATGAATGTTTTGCTGTTGGATTGAGTTTTATGATTAAATTTGTTTAACGTGTGTGGCGATCTTTAGGGATGGTGTGTGGCGAGCTTTAGTTTTTTTTGTTTGTGAATTATTATTCCGTAATTTAGATTGTTTTCCTTATTATTCCCCGTTTATTGTATGTTGAGTAACGTATTATTTGTAAATAGTTCTATATAAGTGTAAATGACGTTTATTTCGTTTGATTTCCTTAAAAATTAATGCATATGATGTCATGCTGGCGACATAAAGTCGCTTAATTATAGTGGTTCAGATTAATATTGAGTATGTTGGTTTTGAATCGTAGAGGTAGCATGTGGGACTAATTGCTTGTACTTTAACGAAAATATAGAGATATTTTGCACGTTAAGTCTGCTGACGTTTGAAATTTTGAAAACTATCGAGTCCTTACGATTGGAAACGAAGTTTATGTGTTGGGCGTAATCTTCTCTTTCCGTTTTTTTAATTGGTGGAATTAAATTAGATAAGATTTTTTTTGAGTGGTAGGATTCAAAAATCCAAGATGGATTTTTGGTAATAGTTTGGTTGGTTCTGAAATTGATCGCGCTCTCAAGTAGTAGTACGGTGACGTTTGTTGTTACGCTTTAAGGGGTGGTTTAGAACGTTGATATATTGGACCTTTTGGTGTTTAACGAACGAACTTTTGTGTAGTAAGGGTAGTTTAGCTACTTCTGAAGGAAACCTGTGCAAGGGAGTTTAATTAAATTGTTCAACCACCAAAGGATTAGACCTAGTGCCGATTTCGATTTTACGTAATTAAGTACCTAGAGATCATCGTCGTGTTATATTAGTACTTCAGTGACCTCTTTGGTTTATATCGCTTTTGCAGATTTTTTAACATTAACGTTCTTGAAGTGCCACTTATTTACCGTACAAAGCGTGTTGGAATATAAAGAAACTTTCGCTGTATATTAAAATTATAGTTATTTAAATAAAGTTATTAACCTTTTGGATTGTTAATGTGAATAAAACTATTTGAAAGATAAAAGTTAACAAGCAAGTTGAGCGCACAAATTATTTATTTTAAAAGAAGTTTTTAATTAACGCAGTAACATTTTAACGAGATTCAATCAAGGAATCGTTTGTGTATAAAAGAACGATAGTCAACATTTTCATTCATCATTTGTCAGAGCAGGAAGATTCCATTTCCGTCATAGCTGTAACCGACCACCGGGTTCGTTTTCAATTGTTGTAACACAGAGGAGGTGTTAATTTAGACATTAAGGTAATATAATATTGTTTTTTTTTATTGAATGTTTTCAAGATTTCCTGTGTGTGTATCTCGAATTATTTTATTTGTTAACGAAGGTTTGAGAGCGAAGTCGTTTACCTTTTAAATTAAGTTGTTGTTTTAATTTAGTTATTGTAATTAATCACAGCTCTGACGCTCCGCCTTCACACTTTTTTTATTTTTATTTTAGTAGTAAAGGCCACAATATATATATATATATATATATATATATATATATATATATATATATATATATATATATATATATATAGATTAAGCAATCTAGAACGGCGTTACGCAGAACCCTGGCCAGACATTCTGTCGCCTTTTAAGCCTTTGTATTTTTTTGTTTATATGCATTACCCTATGGTTATATTTTCTTTAGTTTTTTATTTTATTATAGCTTTGTTAGGTTTTATAAATGTGTTTTAATTCTGTGGAAACCCTTTTGTGTTACATAAAAGTTTTTTTGCAAATTGCAAGTTTACCGGTAGTTTGAGTTTGTTTTAACGTAACGAAGTTACAGTTTTTTTTTGTTTTAGTGAGTAATAGCGTTAATGATATTTAGTGTTTTATTGGATTTTTTTAGTTGAGTATTAATTCATTTAGAGTGCCTTCAACAAAGGTGATTTTTTTTTGTTTCGCTTTGATTATTATTTAATGCCTAATTATTTACACTGAGGTGTAGTAACGTAACTTTATTGAGTGTTTATCACGCTTTTATTTGACAGGCGTGTAGTGCTATTTTGAAGCCCTATTTCAGGTGGTTTGCTGAGTTGCTGTCCAGCACACCTGGGATTGATTACGGATAGGTAAGCGTATGTTTTTTGTATGTTTAGACACGCTATGTACTCGTAATTTTGGCACGACGGCCCTTATTTTGACTACCAAACATTCTGGCGCCCAAAAAACCGACTGATTACGTCTTCATCCCCTATTTTGACTTACGTATGATTTACTATTCTGGATGTGCAAAATTTAGCAACATTATACCCACACCCAAAACGCTGACTAGTCGCGGTAAAAAGGCCAGTTTTATCTGTAATCCCGTTCTACCACCGGTTTATACCGTTACATCGCTAGAAAAAGATGTTTTGTTTGTACTCAGAATAAGTTACGGAAAGAGACAGTTTATATGTGCGAACAATGTGATGTCAGCTTATGTGTAACACCCTGTTTCGAAAAGTATCACACGTTACGTAACCTAAAATAGATAAGTACATAAACATTTTGATTCGTATTTTCGTTTTGTTTAGGCGTATACAGTCTGTTTTGTTTTTTAGAATACGAGTTTTGTTATTTTTTTGTAATAAAAGTTTTCTTGATTATAAGGGTTTTTGTTTTTGTTTATAAACATTTTGATTCATATTTTCGTTTTGTTTAGGCTTATACAGTCTGTTTTGTTTTTTAGAATAAGAGGTTTGTGATTTTTCTTGTAGGCAATAAAAGTTTTCTAGATAAATTTTTTTTTATTTATTTTTTTTTATTTTTTTTTTATTTTATTGTTTGATATTAACCATAAAATACAAAAATTAATTTAGTTGTGATGGTTAAAAAATAAATTATAGCTTAAATAACAAATTTTGACGCTTCACTGCGGATGACGTCTATTAGCGCAGCACTGAGAGAATCAAAGCTGGTTCGAGCGCGCCGCAGCGAAAGGAGAATGAGTGCCTCAAGATCTTATGCCGTTTCTAAACAATTTTTTTTTACTTCAGTTGATTTAGGGATTTTTGTGGCGATTGGTAATGTCTTAATTTTAAAAGTGAAAATTTGAAAGTTTTATCGAAACTCTGTCATAACCATAAACACGTAATAACCTAAACGGAAAAATTTAAAAAAAGTTAGAAGTAAAATGGTTAAGCCTTTCTAAAAGCAAGTGCCGGGAAGAGGAATCCGGAAAATAAAATTTTTAGTTGCACATCTATAATAAGAAGTGTTTTTGACTACCTTAAAAAATACATATTTTCCTTTTTAGGAATAATTTGTTTTGATCTACCATTTCTAAGGAAGGAAGTCTAATAAAACTAAATAAAAATGCTTTATAAAATTTTTTTGTTTAATTAGACAATTACAAGGTCTTAAGTAAGCAACCTGCATTTAAAAGTTATCTTTCTTTGTCAAACTAAAATTAACAATGTATAAGGCTCAGATTCGACCTCATCTGAAATACAATTTCCACCTCTGGGTCAGTGCTCCCCAGTACGCCCTTGATATGGTAAACCGCATCCAAAAAAGAGCTATAAGGCTTATAAATGACCCGTCTATGACTTCTGGCCTACAGTCTCTTGAGCATAGAAGAGTAGTTACGGTTCTTTCCTTGTTCTAACGCTATTATAATGGCAAGTGTATCTCCGAAATCCACTCGTTAATACCTTCGCAGGCCATTTTCGCTAGGAACACTCGGTTCACACCATAATTACGCGCTCAAAATTCCATTTTGCCACACTAAATGGGCGCAATCTACTTTTTTCCACACGGCGACCAAATTGTGGAATGCACTATCCAGTTCCTGTTTTCCTCCAAACTTTGACTTAAGCAAATTTAAGGTTGTAGTATACCTAGCCTACAAATCAAATTTCTGGTTGGTAGCCCTCTTTTGTTCCCCTCAGGGTTGGAGTAAAACGACATCACTCACTATTTTGTGAATAATTAAACATTGTAAACTGGAGCGGTTATAAACACTGTCATTATATGAATGGTTATGAAATAAATCAAACTCTATGTAACAAGCTAAATAAACTTAAAATATTCGGTTAACTAATAAAATAACAAATAATAAGACAAAAGTAACTCTGGTTGGCCAAGCTTCCAAAACTGCTAGGGACGCCGCTGGCAGCATATTTTCACGTGATCATGTCGCCTTCTATGGGTAACACTGTAAATCAGGTTATTACACAGATGTTTAATGCACACTTGAATATAATTCTTTTAAAACCGTTAATTAAAACAACAGCTGTTATGTGGGTATACCAGGATATTGGTGATGTGTGTAAGGTCGTATAGGTAGCGGTCGGAGGCCTTGGCTTAACCGCCTAGGTTAAGCCAAGGAAGCTAACCACTATAAAAATCCCCCAATCCCAAAGTCGTTTGGCAGCTTTAGGTGCTGAAGGGCTTGCGCGTGGGGAAGTCTGAGACTTGTCCAGGGGGAATCCTGGACCCTAGCGTTAAAACGCCTGTGGAGAAACTGGCGTCTCTCCCCATTATTATGCATTACTCTAGTATTCCTGCTCTGCTTTAGCTAATATTATTTCAGTTAAGTCATGAAACATGTACACTGCATGCCAAATGTGAGGGTGATACCATCACTCTTACCAGGGATTTTTAACATTGGGGATTTTCTGAGTTGGTAAGGGCTGCAGGTCACCTTTTTCGTTATACTTAATCTATTCCCACCCTATATTTCATTTCGCCCGCACTGTCTCTCCAAAATTAAAAAAAAAGATCGCTGTGATTTCTAGGGCAATAAAGACCGGACGTAAAATCATAACCCGTTCGAATTTCCAGAAGGGCATAGCCCAAGCAGCCTCGGACGTCGAAAGTGCTCACTTTCTGATCCATCAGTTCAACATCCGTGGTGCTAGGTCTAATGTTAATACTGTTTACCAACATCCTGAACAATTACAACCTGATATTTTGTTTCTATCTGAAATACAAGTCTGCTCGGAGACCTCTGATCCATCCGACTTGCAATTTCCCCAATACAATCTTCACTCTAACCATCGATACAAAGGAGGGTGCTCCTATCTCAAGGACAACGTCAAAAGGAGTTCTTCTTTGAAAAATAAAAAATTTGAACAGGTTTGGTTTGAATATTCTGGTCCTAAATTTATGAAATTCTACTATTGCATTTATAAGTCTCCTAATGACAGTAACTTTAAAGACTTCTTCAATTACCTTACTTTCACATATGACTATCTTCTGTTTCAGTTTGTATCTTGCAATATCTCAATTTTGGGAGATTTCAAAGTTCATAACTCTAATTGGCTCAAATATTAATCTACTAATAATCCTGCTAGTCATAGTGCAGAAACACATGTAATCTCACGTAAATGGTTTCTAAACCCTCAAGAATCCCTGATAACCTTAACCATACTCCGCATCTTCTAGATCTCTTTCTTACATCAAACCCACTTGTTCATTAAACTTTAGTTTTTTAACCACTAGGTCTATCTGACCATTGTCTAATAAAAATAAGTTCTCTAACTCCCCTGTTGCTCCCAACACTGATAGAGCCTTGTGGTGTTTTAAGTCAGTTAAATGGAGCGATTTACTGGATTTATTTGCAACCTTTCTATGGCACGAGTACTGTTTTAAGTCATTCTAATTTTCGGGCATTGTCCTTTCAGTATCTGAAGTCATCCTCATGGGCATGGAGTTAAACATTCCCAAAAAACAAAGTATCGTTTAAGTCATTTTCGTTCTCAACCCTTGTTCAATAAGCCTTGTGCTGATGGAACATATTTGGAAAATAAATTTTATACTAAACGCTAAATGCTAGAAATATACCTGCAAAAGCCTAATCACTAAAGCTAAACAGTAGTTAGAACAACAATTATGTAATTAACTAGCTATATTTCCTTTGGGCATTCGTAAATTTTGGTCTCTAGATAAAGTCATCAGCAAAAACTTTGGTACATTTTCATTTCCTTCCATGACATCACTTGACGGAGTTATATCTGATGATTCAGTACACAATGGCAATCTTTCTGTGGATTTATTTGCGTCAAACTCGTGCTAAAAAAGATCGATCATTTCCTGTTGTGAGCATAAATTACATAGATCTTAAGTCTTCAGATTCTGTTATTATGTTGGGAATCATTGTATCTTCTGTGACGTACTAAAGCTGCACGTAAAATAGGCGTTATGTAGAGATCTAAGCAATACCTTACCTCTTGACAACCCTTTGTGCTGTCTAAGGTCTAAATTCGACCTCATCTAAAATGTAATTATCATCTCTGGATTGTGCTCCTAATATGCTCTCGTATCATCGATCGTATTCGGGTTATAAATCACCCGTCCTTAACTTCTGACATACAATCCATTGAGACTACAAGAATCGTTTCATTTCTTTCTTTCTTTGTATTATCGGTATTACAATGGCTATTGAGATGCTGAATTACATTGTTCGGTACCATCTCATGCCACCTTTGCTAGGAGTACTTGGTTCGGTAATTCATGTCGTCAATACGTAGTACAAATCTAAACTCGTCGTACCAAATGGGTTCAATCGATATTTTACTACATGGCTTCAAAATTTTGGAATGATCTCCCTAGTTCCTGTTTTGCTCTCACTTATGATACGAAAACATTTAAGATAGCCGTTTAGAGGCATCTCTTGGCAATTAAATATCCCCCTATCCACCGTTCTGAGTGTTCTTGAGTACATTAGCTAAACTTAGCCTGCTGGACAACAATTATTAACAAAAAAAACAACTAAAAGTTTTCAATTGTGAAATACTAACCCATTTATCGGAATAAAAATTCATACATATTCTCTCTACACTGTAATACCGCACTAAGGTATCATCCTTTCGCACACGTGATTCTTTTGTGATAGTTTTGTATTCCTGAAAATAAAGCGGCTACACAGTGGCGCGCATCATAGTCCCAATGGCTTGTTTGAACAATCACTATTTCTTGAGTATTGCGGGGCGTGAATAATAGTAATGTATGCTCTTAGTAGCGAAGCGGGGCTTCTGTGTTCAGTGGTAGCCATACTTCTCTTTAACAACCAAAAATAACGCTCGATAAAACAACATAATCAAAAATCAGTAATAACATTATGAATAAGATCTAATCGTGGTCATAGAAGGAATGAAAACCGTTCACTCAAAAATGAATAGTCGAAAAAACATATTCACCACACAATGCTAACATCCCTTCATTCGCCTTAATTTAAGAATCAATCTGTAAATTTATTTCAAAATCACTACCTTTTGCCACAAACCGCACTCTTACTTACTAGAACAATGTCACTTCCTAACCTTAAATTACCTCAATAAAATCTAAGAATTCATTACCTAAACCTAATATTTATCATTGAACTGAATACCTGCAATAAAATTGTTAAATAATACGCTGTATCTTTCAGAAATAGAAATGAGTTAACAATTCCCCCGATAAAGTAATTTTATTGTCGATATCCTGACAACAGAATAAAAAAAAAAAAATTAACATTCCATCAAAGCCCACGATGGCAAGCAGTGAGCCACAGCTTGTGCCCATGGCAATTACAATTTAAATTTCAATAAAAAAAAAAAAATTATTATATGCTCCCTTCCGGCCGCTGTAAGATCTTACTGTTCGTATTCGGAATTGCCTAATTTAACACATAATCCCATTGGGATGTTTAGTAAAATAAAAAAAAAGTTTAATTAATGAACTTGCTTGCCTTACGCTTCACACAGCATACAGTAAATAGGAAAACTTGTTCGGTCCACAGTACATAACTACCGTAACAATTAAAGTAATCAAGAAATTAAGAAGAAATAACACTGGCCCGAACAACCTTGTCCACAGGAAAAGTAATGTACATAACACATAAAGATTACGAGACAAAATTACAAATTCATATGAAATTAACTGTTTAACGTTTGCAGTAGTTCACGGTAACACAAATAATTGTTACATCCGGTATACTTCAATCAAAACAGGAGTTAAATCGTTTGGTGAATGTAGCCATAGAAGCTAGAATTAACTAGGTTAAAATGAAGCTACAACTTGTTTGGGTGCGATCTATCCAGTCACTTTTAATCATTCAATTAAAGTTTTACTTGTGATTGAGTGAAAAAATATTCAAAACTGAATTAGTGAATATATATACCGTTTTAGATAAAAGAATTTTGTGAAAGTGAACTGCTGGAAGCACCTTAAATATATAAATTCAATTAAGAGGTAACAATTGTCAATTATTTGATTACAAAATTAATATCAGTACATTTATTTTCGTTGTAGAAATTCACCAAGAATCTCCTAGGTGTATTTGAAACTTGGAAACAATCGTGTAACCAGGTGATAAAGAAAAAGATCTGACCTTTACTGACGAAACTATTACTTAGTTGATCTTGCAAATTTCGGGTACTATTCCAATGATCTAGCAGCCTTCACGTATATGGTCATGGATGTCAGCAAAGCTCTTACGCCTTCCAGCGATAATCATGTACTTTGGATGTAACGTAACAGTAAAATGTGGGCAGAAAATTTAAGAAGGAATGCCGTTAGAAATGTAGGTAGTACGGAGATGCTAAACGAAGGTAAATATAAGTACGATGTTTAATAATTATGACCGTTCATACCTCTTACAGGTGACAAACGAGCCGGTAGTGAACATTCAACGTAATTTCGATTGAGGCGTCTTTATATGTAAAGAATTAGTATGAATGCTTTTATATTCGAAAATCTGAAAACGATTTTAATTACCATGAGGTTATCGAGACATGTGCCATTTACCGAAGATGTGGACGAATGAATAATTTTAATTATATCCGCCTTTTAAAAACGTTAGTAATACTTTTAATTACCCAAGTATTACTTTAAGTGAGAATTTTCCAAAAAAATGATGCTTCGGCATCCAGAACCAGAAACGCATTCTCTAAAAACTGAACATCCAACATCAAGGGCGTTCTTAAAAAGGAAGAAGGAAAAATTAGCCAACGCCTTAAAATCAATTTTACAAACTTGAGAAAATTTGTATTTAATCATTGTTGCCAAAAGTTAAAATGTGTAGAAAATAAGTATTTATTATATGTATACGTATTATTTGACCCTAATAGATCCCAGGTTCCCTTTTAACTGCTTTATATTAAATGATCCGAAATCTCACAGATGTCGCTGAAGGTATTAAATTTGACTTATTTTAACTAAGTAAGAGATGTATTATTATAAGTTTTTTTTATGAACGAATAAGTTCAAAAACTTATAATAATTTAATATTAGTCAAGTTGCTTTGGTATGTGTGAATCCTTGCGATATTGCAGGCTCACATTCCATTAATATAAGTAATTTGACTGTAATCTCATTATATTTAGAATTACATCAGTTCTACATACATAAAGACAAAATTTGCATCGATTGGGGCTTGAACCTTGGTGGCGCAGTTGGTAGCGCGGTACTCTAGCAAAGTACAGGTCGTAGGTTCGAATCCTACTCGAGGTAAACTTTTTATTTATGTATTTAATAAAATTAACAATAATTTTTAATTACATATTTTTAAGTAAGAGATGTGTACAAAAGTTACATGCGTTAATTTAAATGCAATTAGAGATGCGTAAAAATTTGCGAAATAGGGAATTGGAAGCATTCAACCTAAGAATAAATTGCTGTTTTTAGTAACTAAATTTGACAAAATGACGAACGTTACCAAAAAGAAAAGTTTTCCAATTAAATACGTAACAACAGTGTCCTGTATAAGCTGCTGCGTCTGGTAGCCCCAGGTATACAGCAATTTGTTTTGGTACGTTCCCTATTTTATTAATACCAACACACTGCCTGGTGCATTTTCCGTTCACATAGTTTAGAAAAAAAGGTAATTCTGTAGCCTCATTTACTGCAGAGCGAAGGTAATATATTTTTTCACGTTGGGGTAAAAATATTCTGAAACCACAAAAGAACGTTGTTATTTAGTTTTTGAATCAGGAATTTTAATAACTAGATTTTTTCCTGTATCTTGAACATGCGACGCTTTTATATTACGTAATTCTTATTTTCTGCAGGCACCGCGTGTACCAATTATAAGAACAACCTAAAAGAAAATTTAAATTTACATATCTGCCGGTCTATTATGCACAATATATTTTACCTTCATAAGTAAATATTTATCACCTGTGTATTTTCTAGGAAATTGTTAATGTTCTCGTTTGTTAAAATTTGGGATTTTTTGGGTTTAAATCCGTCAGATTTTCTTTTAAGTAGGGCTTGTAATTTGGAAGAGCTTGCATTGTTTATATTTTGATTTATATTAATTGCGGGCCTCACATAAGAGTTAAAACACCAAAGTGAAGAAGGCTTCATATTATTTGACAAATCTTGGAATTATGCCATCATAACATTCCCGGAAAATGAGTTCACGTCGTTTTTTAACCTCCAATCCATGAATTTTTGGTGCACATTTTTGTACCGACTCTCAGATTTCGCCGGAAATAAGTTGCTTTTGGCTATTTCTGCGATTTCAGTAATATTGGGTGGAGTTAAATCCATTTCACTGTCACTCGACATTTTTTTAATTGAACAGAACTTTACACACGCACGCACGCACGCACGCACGCACGCACGCACGCACGCACGCACCACACGCGCACGCGCACCGCCGCACGCGCACTCGCGCACCGCACGCACGCACGCACGCACGCACGCATCAGCACGCACGCACCACACACACACACACACACACACACACACACACACACACACACACACACACACAGACACACGCACAGACACAGACACAGACACAGACACAGACACAGACACAGACACAGACACAGACACAGACACAGACACAGACACAGACACAGACACAGACACAGACACAGACACAGACACAGACACAGACACAGACACGACACAGACAACACAGACACAGACACAGACACAGACACAGACACAGACACAGACACAGACACAGACACAGACACAGACACAGACACAGGACAGGCACAGGCAACACAGACACAGACACAGACACAGACACATACACAGACACCGAAACAGACACAGACACAGACACAGACATAGACACAGACACAGACACAGACACAGACACAGACACAGACACAGACACAGACACAGGCACAGACACAGACACAGACACAACACACACACACACACACACACACACACACACACACAGACACAGACACAGACACAGACACAGACACAGACACGACACAGACACAGACACAGACACAGACACAGACACAGACACAGACACAGACACAGACACAGACACAGACACAGACACAGACACAGGCACAGACACAGACACAGACACAGACACAGACACAGACACAGACACAGACACAGACACAGACACAGACACAGACACAGACACAGACACAGACACAGACACAGACACAGACACAGACACAGACACAGACACAGACACAGACACACAGCACAGACACAGACACAGACACAGACACAGACACAGACACAGACACAGACACAGACACAGACACAGACACAGACACAGACACAGACACAGACACAGACACAGACACAGACGCAGACACAGACACAGACACAGACACAGACACAGACACAGGCACAGACACAGAACAGACAGACACAGACACAGACACAGACACAGACACAGACACAGACACAGACACAGACACAGACACAGACACAGACACAGACACAGACACAGACACAGACACAGACACAGACACAGACACAGACACAGACACAGACACAGACACAGACACAGACACAGACACAGACACAGACACAGACACAGACACAGACACAGACACAGACACAGACACAGACACAGACACAGACACAGACACAGACACAGACACAGACACAGACACAGACACAGACACAGACACAGACACAGACACAGACACAGACACAGACACAGACACAGACACAGACACAGACACAGACACAGACACAGACACAGACACAGACACAGACACAGACACAGACACAGACACAGACACAGACACAGACACAGACACAGACACAGACACAGACACAGACACAGACACAGACACAGACACAGACACAGGAGATCTTCTTGCATATGCGATCGGTTTGAAACCATATAAACAATCTGAAACAGTTTTAGTCGATTTACATATCTCAAAAGCCTTTGGCCAAGTTTGGTATGTTTACTTGCCAAACTCACTCGTTTGTTAAATGATAACGCTAATTGAGTTTCTCGTTTCCTTGACATCAAGTAGAATACGTGCCGTAGCTGATGGCTTCTTTCAAAGAAGTTGGCATTTAACGGCGTTCATTCTCAGTCTACTCACATGACACTCACCGTCTACCTCAAATCAAGATCGTAAATCTGAAATGCACTTCAATCAACAAAGACGTTGAATGTAATCTAGTTAGATTTAATACAGTAAAACTTAATGCTAAAAGATCGATCATTTCTGTTGTGAGCATAAATTACATAGATCTTAAGTCTTCAGATTCTGTTATTATGTTGAATCATTGTATCTTCTGTGACGTCTAAAGCTGCACGTAAAATAGGCGTTATGTAGAGATCTAAGCAATACCTTACCTCTTGACAACCCTTTTGCTGTCTAAGGTCTAAATTCGACCTCATCTAAAATGTAATTATCATCCTGGATTGTGCTCTAATATGCTCTCGTATCATCGATCGTATTCGGGTTATTAATCACCGTCCTTAACTTCGACATACAATCCATTTAGACTACAAGAATCGTTTCATTTCTTTCTTTCTTTGTATTATCGGTATTACAATGGCTATTGAGATGCTGAATTACATTGTTCGGTACCATCTCATGCCACCTTTGCTAGAACTGGTTCGTAATTTATTTCGTCAATACGTAGTACAAATCTAAACTCGTCGTACCAAATGGGTTCAATCGATATTTTACTACATGGCTTCAAAATTTTGGAATGATCTCCCTAGTTCCTGTTTTGCTCTCACTTATGATACGAAAACATTTAAGATAGCCGTTTAAGGCATCTCTTGGCAATTAAATATCCCCTATCCACCGTTCTAAGTGTTCTTGTACATTAGCTAAACTTAGCCTGCTGGACAACAATTATTAACAAAAAACAACTAAAAGTTTTCAATTGTGAAATACTAACCCATTTATCGGAATAAAATTCATACATATTCTCTCTACACTGTAATACCGCACTAAGGTATCATCCTTTCGACACGTGATTCTTTTGTGATAGTTTTGTATTCCTGAAAATAAAGCGGCTACACAGTGGCGCATCAATCCCAATGGCTTGTTTGAACAATCACTATTTCTTGAGTATTCGCGTGAATAATAGTAATTTATGCTCTTAGTAGCGAAGCACGGTTCTGTGTTCAGTGGTACCATACTTCTCTTTAACAACCAAAAATAACGCTCGATAAAACTCAACATAACAAAATCAGTAAAACATTATGAATAAGATCTAATCGCATAGAAGGAATGAAAACCGTTCACTCAAAAATGAATAGTCAAAAACATATTCACCACACAATGCTAACATCCCTTCATTCGCCTTAATTTAAGAATCAATCTGAAATTTATTTCAAAATCACTACCTTTTGTCACAAACCCACTCTTACTTACTAGAACAATGTCACTTCCTAACCTTAAATTACCTCAATAAAATCTAAAATTCATTACCTAAACCTAATATTTATCATTGAACTGAATACCTACAATAAAATTGTTAAATAATACGCTGTATCTTTCAGAAATAGAAATGAGTTAACAATTCCCCGATAAAGTAATTTTATTGTCGATATCCTGACAACAGAATAAAAAAAAATTAACATTCCATCAAAGCCACGATGGCAAAGTGACAGCTTGTGCCCGATTATTTAAATTTCAAAAAAAAATAAAATTATTATATCTCCTTCGCCCTGTAAGATCTTACTGTTCGTATTCGATGCCTAATTTAACACATAATCCCATTGGGATGTTTAGTAAAATAAAAAAAAGTTTAATTAATGAACTTGCTTGCCTTTTCACACATACAGTAAATCGAAAACTTGTTCGGTCCACAGTAACTACCGTAACAATTAAAGTAATCAAGAAATTTAAGAAATAACACTGCGAACAACCTTGTCCACAGGAAAAGTAATGTACATAACACATAAAGATTACGAGACAAAATTACAAATTCATGAAATTAATGTTTAACTTTTGCAGTAGTTCACGACAAATAATTTACATCGGTATACTTCAATCAAAACAGGAGTTAAATCGTTTGGTGAATGTAGCCATAGAAGCTAGAATTAACTAGGTTAAAATGAGCTACAACTTGTTTGGTGCGATCTATCAGTCACTTTTAATCATTCAATTAAAGTTTTACTTGTGATTGAGTGAAAAATATTCAAAACTGAATTAGTGGATATATACCGTTTTAGATAAAGAATTTTGTGAAAGTGAACTGCGACTAAATATAAATTATAAGAGGTAACAATTGTCAATTATTTGATTAAAATTAATATCAGTACATTTATTTTCGTTTGAATTCACCAAGAATCTCCTAGGTGTATTTGAAACTTGGAAACAATCGTGTAACCAGGTGATAAAGAAAGATCTGACCTTTACTGACGAAACTTATGATCTTGCAAATTTCGGGTACTATTCAATGATCCAGCAGCCTTCACGTATATGGTCATGGATGTCAAAGCTCTTACGCCTTCCAGCGATAATCATGTACTTTGGATGTAACGTAACAGTAAAATGTGGGCAGAAAATTTAAGAAGGAATGCCGTTAGAAATGTAGGTAGTACGGAGATGCTAAGAAGGTAAATATAAGTACGATGTTTAATAATTATGACCGTTCATACCTCTTACAGGTGACAAACGAGCCGGTAGTGAACATTCAACGTAATTTCGATTGAGCGTCTTTATGTAAAGAATTAGTATGAATGCTTTTTATTCGAAAATCTGAAAACGATTTTAATTACCATGAGGTTATCGAGACATGTGCCATTTACCGAAGATGTGGACGAATGAATAATTTAATTATATCCGCCTTTTAAAAACGTTAGTAATACTTTTAATTACCCAAGTATTACTTTAAGTGAGAATTTTCAAAAAATGATGCTTCGGCATCCAGAACCAGAAACGCATTCTCTAAACTGAACATCCAACATCAAGGGCGTTCTTAAAAGGAAGAAGGAAAAATTAGCCAACCCTTAAAATCAATTTTACAAACTTGAGAAAATTTGTATTTAATCATTGTTGCCAAAAGTTAAAATGTGTGAAAATAAGTATTTATTATATGTATACGTATTATTTGACCCTAATAGATCCCAGGTTCCTTTTAACTGCTTTATATTAAATGATCCGAAATCTACAGATGTCGCTGAAGGTATTAAATTTGACTTATTTTAACTAAAAGAGATGTATTATTATAAGTTTTTATGAACGAATAAGTTCAAAAACTTATAATAATTTAAATTAGTCAAGTTGCTTTGGTATGTGAATCCTTGCGATATTGCAGGCTCATTCCATTAATATAAGTAATTTGACTGTAATCTCATTATATTTAGAATTACATCAGTTCTACATACATAAAGACAAAATTTGCATCGATTGGGGCTTGAACCTTGGTGGCGCAGTTGGTAGCGCGGTACTCTAAAGTACAGGTCGTAGGTTCGAATCCTACTCGAGGTAAACTTTTTATGTATTTAATAAAATTAATAATTTTTAATTACATATTTTAAGTAAGAGATGTGTACAAAAGTTACATGCGTTAATTTAAATGCAATTAGAGATGCGTAAAATTTGCGAAATAGAATTGGAAGCATTCAACCTAAGAATAAATTGCTGTTTTAGTAACTAAATTTGACAAAATGACGAACGTTACCAAAAAGAAAAGTTTTCCAATTAAACACGTAACAACAGTGTCCTGTATAATGCGTCTGGTAGCCCCAGGTATATAGCAATTTGTTTTGGTACGTTCCTATTTTATTAATACCAACACACTGCCTGGTGCATTTTCCGTTCACATAGTTTAGAAAAAAGGTAATTCTGTAGCCTCATTTACTGCAGAGCAAGGTAATATATTTTTCACGTTGGGGTAAAATATTCTGAAACCACAAAAGAACGTTGTTGTTTAGTTTTGAATCAGGAATTTTAATAACTAGATTTTCCTGTATCTTGAACATGCGACGCTTTTATATTACGTAATTCTTATTTTCTGCAGGCACCGCGTGTACCAATTATAAGAACAACCTAAAAGAAAATTTAAATTTACATATCTGCCGGTCTACTATGCAATATATTTTACCTTCATAAGTAAATATTTATCACCTGTGTATTTTCTAGGAAATTGTTAATGTTCTCGTTTGTTAAAATTTGGGATTTTTTGGGTTTAAATCCGTCAGATTTTCTTTTAAGTAGGGCTTGTAATTTGGAATAGCTTGCAATGTTTATATTTTGATTTATATTAATTGCGGGCCTCACAAGAGTTAAAACACCAAAGTGAAGAAGGCTTCATATTATTTGACAAATCTTGGAATTATGCCATCATAACATTCTCGGAAAATGAGTTCACGTTGTTTTTAACCTCAATCCATGAATTTTTGGTGCACATTTTGTACCGACTCTCAGATTTCGCCGGAAATAAGTTGCTTTTGGCTATTTCTGCGATTTCAGTAATATTGGGTGGAGTTAAATCCATTTCACTGTCACTCGATATTTTTAATTGAACAGAACTTTACACCACGCACGCACGCACGCACGCATGCAGCACGCACGCACACGCCACGCGCACGCGCACGCACGCAGCTACGCGCACTGCGCACTCGCGCACTCACGCACAGCACGCACGCAACGCACGCACGCACGCACGCACGCACGCACGCACGCACGCACGCACGCACGCACGCACGCACGCACGCACGCACGCACACGCACGCACGCACGCACGCACGCACGCACGCACGCACGCACGCACGCACGCACGCACGCACAGCACGCACGCACGCACGCACGCACACACACACACACACACACACAAACAATTTTACGGTTAATGAAATGCGAATTTTATTGACAGTTCTTGCTGTTCGTTCGCAAATCTCTATCGCGGCCTATTTCATTTTGATGCTTTGACGGCTTATACCATATGTATGTTTACTATTATGACACATCCAGACAGCTAAAAGAAGCGGGTTGAAGGAAACTGAACATATTGTAGATGATGCTTAAACACGTCGATTTTTTATTTTAGTCGTTGTTTTTTGTTCGTTTCATGTATACATAGAGATGTAAAAACTAGTAATCTTCATTTCTTTAACTGTATATTATTGCATCTTTAGATTTTTGATCAATTTTATTTCAAACAATTTTACAAAATTATGTCTCACAACTTTGATGATCATACACGATATAATACGTTCTATTTACTACTACGTTGGTTTAATTAACATTAGAAACATTATAATAATTATTTATGGTTACTGTACAATTATCACGTATATTAGAAGTATCTCGATTTGTCGATTCATATGACATTGTAATATTTTCATTTGTTAATATAGTCAAACTGTGCGTTTTGTTTAAGAAAACTGTGCGATTTGTTTACCGTGCGTAATGACGAATTTACTGAGGCTGTGTGTTGTGTGTTTTCGTTTATTTTCTACAGTGGTCGTAGGTAAAATATTTTATTTTGATATAACATAGCAAGTGTGGCTATTATAATAGTGAGACTGGCGCTGTAAAACATTTTATTTTGATTTAATAGCCACACCTCGTATTTTAGTAATTTTTTTTTGTTTTTCAGTACAGTTGAATCGCTCGAATCGTTTTCTAGGTCTTCGGATGATGATTCTGCAACTTTGATTATAAACTCTGCACTATCATATGGAAGGTTATCAAAAGTCTTGTTATTCATTTTACTGGGTTTAATTCGCTGTGGTAAGGAGGCAAACGAAAACCTCATGACCTGTTTCTTGTGCCATAACATCAAGTTTATTCCTGTCATATAGATGACTCACTTGTGCTACAGTAGCTAATAGGTCTCGCTTCAACATGTTATCTCCAACGGGCATTTCTTTCTTACTAAGCCAATCTACAATTTGTTCTTTTCTCCCCGCCATTGTAGGAACCTTCTCTACCTTCCTGCTGTGATAAGAAGCATTGTCAATAACGATAATTGAATTTGGTGGCACATTTGGAATTAGTTGATTGATAAACCACTTCTAGTAAGTTTCTGCATCCATTTCATTGTGCACATGAGCTGTGTTCTTTTTACAGAAGAAAGTAAGTTCCGCATCAGGAATAAAACCCTTATCGCCATCAGTATGAACTAAGGCAGATCGGGGTCCAAGACCACGTGGTGATTTTAAACCTGTACTGAGTCCTTGAACGAACGCCTGCCGACCACTTTCAACAGTGGTGTCACACCATGCCTTACTAACTGTGTGCCCCACGTTAACCCATGATCCATTGGTGTATATAAAATATTATGTAAAAAGTGAACATTGTTAATTATGCAAAATACGACATTACTTTATAAACATGTAATTAGAGATCGAATAAGAAGACCAAGTACCTTCTTCTCGGAAGTTTCTGATGCATCTGAAGTGTTTATGCCTCCATCTTATAATGTTATCACGTTCAACAAGGATATTTTTGCGTCGCATCTTTTGAAACTCAAAACCCATATCTTTCAAGAGGTTGGATAGTATACTGTGTTTAAAATTTGGTAGATCATCATCACCTTTTAATGGAAGAAAGGACACTATTCATCGTTGGTGGAATGTTTTTAATGAAAAAAATTTGCACTTTACGTCAAATAATTGGTCATATACATGAAGACGTTGATTGAGTTGTGCACCTTTTCATTTCATGCGTTTTTTCGGACTAGCTACTGCTCTGGTTTGGTTTTCCTTTTTGATAGCATAGATACTACGCTCTGTGCAACATACAGCTTTGATGGCTTCTGTACCATCTGCACTAACGTTCACTGTGGCCAAGAAATAATTAAGTACATTTATAATGAGGCATTTCTCCTTACGGCTGAAGTATTTTCCACTATGTCGTTTTATGTTTGCAGGACCACATTCAACTTCCATCCCCATATGATACAAAATTCTACAAAATAACCTCTATCAAACAATTATGGAAATTATTCATCATTACCTTATAAGACGCGTGAATGAGATGTAGGCGTTCTGAAAAGAACGATTTTTAATAAATGCAGTTAGCTTAATTCGAGAATAAATAAATTTGACAATACATGGAGTTGATATTGATTTGTTATTAAATAACATATTACGTTTGACAACATTGCTATGAAGAACAAGGATACCGTTATTTAGAAATGAGTAAAAACAGTAAAAGAGAGAGTTACTCCAAAAGAACCCGTACTGAATTTGGAGATTTGGACTATACAAAAGTGCTCCAATTTAATTTTCTGTATTTAAGATTAACATTCATGTCTTTAGCAAGCTCTAGTTTTAAAATTGCTTTCATTGGTGTACTATACAACTTTGCGTCTTCAATATCACATGTTCTGGCTAAACACTTAATGTATTTTTTTTTATTTAGTTTCATGTCATTTTTTTTGAGTATATTCAGTATTTACACCCAGATAATTTTTTTATTTACCCATGTCTTTCATTTAAAATCGTTCTGAAAACAACTTCTTAATACTGTCTAATTTATTAGTATTTATAGAACACATTAAAATATCATCGACAAATAAAATTAAGTAAACCTTTACATTTCCTTCATTCAATACATACAGGCCATAATCATACTTGCTTCTTTCAAATCCTATTTTTCTAATAAATTCGTCAAAACATTCATATCATGCTCTTGGACTTTCCCGCAAACCACACAATGACTTTTGAAGTCTACAAATTTTTTCGGTACCATCATATCCTATAGGCTGACATAAATTTTCGACAATACATTTCCATTTAAAAATACAGTTTCTACGTCCATCTGCAACCCCTCTTGACAGCAATATGATAATAAAATTTTTGCAACTGGTGAATAAATATCCGGAGAGAGGGGGTTTATTAGGGGCAGTTTTTGGTTTTTATCAAATATTTCTAAAACAGCTGCATAGTTCAAAGATATCAAAATACCTAGATATAGACCTTAAACATACCGATTAATTATGTTCTATGCAATTTTTTGATATGACGCGTAATTTAGAGGCAAACAGTTTCTAAGGTAGATTAAAAATTATTATTAATTTTATTAATAGATAAATAAAAAGTTTACCTCGCACAGGATTTGAACCTACGACCTGTACTTCGCTAGAGTACCGCGCTAACCAACTGCGCTATCGAAGTACAAGCCCCAATCGATGTAAATTTTGTCTTTATGTGTAAAATCGATTGGCGACAATCATAATAAAAACTTATAATAATTCCTAATGTAGAGTTTAAGTGTTACTTCAAATTTTTTCATTATCCGAATAACGATTAATTTTATAAGAAAAAGTGTAGACGTATTTTTTAAAGGCAATTTAATTTTACATAAAATTTCTTTATAAAGTTTTTTAATGTAAAGCGAAATAAATTTAAAAAATATATAAATATGATTGAAAATGGTGAAGCTGTATTATGGATATTTTTATAGAAGCGGGCCGCTTAGGAATTTTTTTTACGTTAACGTGTATGTATGTCTATGTATCTCTATCTGACATGATCTATGTCATTCCGACATAGAAATTAAAATTATTTCATTTCTTTTAATTTAAGTTATAATCTGGATGTCTATTAACCTCGGTTTTGTCATGAAGTTTTAAACGTCTGTTTGACATAGATTATTGTTTTTGCGTTTACAATGTTACCTATTCTTGTAATGAACTTCTTATAAAAGAAGTACCCTAAAAAATGTTATAAATATTTCATTTTGTAGGTGGGAAGGTAGTATGTGTTCTACACAGATATTTTCTTTACATAACCTTCAATCACGTTTTTTTCCAAAACTTTTAACTTGTTTTACCGTTAACCAATAAACTACTGTTAACACTTTTGTTTTTATTTCAAACCACGCTCTGCCACCATGTTAAACAGTAGTTTTCATTATATTTTTAATGTTTTCATTATTTTTATATTTTATTACACTACAGAGTTTTATGTATCAAAATTTATACAGTCCAGAATATATAAATGTACATTTCAACAAAAATGCCTGCAATAAAGTAATTATATTATTAGTCTTTTTATTAGCAAATTATTTTCTTATTAAAGGTAATTAAATGCGGCATCATGAAATATATCCGATAAAAATAAGTACCTACCTTCATTTAAGCAAAAGATATAGAGAAAGCCACTTAAAAATGCAGATTATACACTTTATTCCATAATTAAAATGGTAATTAGGTACACTAAATTTTTATTTGACAAAATTCTCCTTCATAATTGATTGCAGGACTAATATTTCAGCTTTTCCATGAATTCTAGTAGAGATGCATTATTTTTGGGTGTTCAGAATCGTGTGTTCTATTAGACGAAGATGTAAAACTTGAATTGCACGATTTAAACAATAAACTTAGGTTTGGACTATTCAAAAACAAAAAGTGGCTTCTCTTAACGCTTTGTTACACTCGGTGCTTAAAAGACAATTGTTCAAATAAAATTTAATTGCATTCATATTTATAACAGTTGAAAATGGATCAACGTTCCATATCAACGAGCTTAATGAATAGCACCATTAAAATAAAGCAAAATGATTATTGAATTATTAAAGAATTTCTATCCTCATTTAAATTGAACATAAATTGCAAACCAAGTGAGGAAATGTATTACGGATAAAGTTGAGAAGAAAAATAACGCAAAACCTTAAATGCAATCTTCACAAAAGGTTTTATTTAAATAAAAGAAAGCTCTTAGAATACAAATGCAATTCCGTTATAGAAAATGAGGTAAAGTCTAAGAATTACCTTGCTTCCTCTTTAAAAACCTTTTAATTTAATATTGTTGTTTTTTAATTAGTTTACAGTGTTTGAGTACTACTTGGAAGTTTATAAAAAGAAAAGAAAAGGACTGAAACTCATTTCTTTAAAAAATTGATTAAATAATTTTAAACTTGCTGGTTTCATGAGTTGGTGGCAGTAAAATTTTATTCCAGCTATGCAGAATAGTCACGTTCTTTATCGTCTTATTTCTTACTAGTACGTGTATTATTATGATTTCATCTATTACCTGTATACTATTTCAATATGGTTTCTAAGTTGAAACGTGATAACGCGATAGTGTTAACATTTTAATGAGATTTCGTTAATAATTCATGAATATTAAAACTTCACTAACAAATAAATTAAACAAATGTATGTGACACTTTACTTAATGTACACATAAAGTAATAAATGTTAGATAAACCTGCAGCATAGTAAGTAGATGCAAAAAATGAATTCGCAATCCTTTTTTCTGTCGATTTATAAAAGTTTGTATGTGGTCGAGTATAGATTAACGTCTTAAAACACTTGTAGAACTTAGTCAAAATGTTAAATTTTGAACGGAATAGTGGCACCGTTCGTTTCAGTCTATTTAAACGTACATACATCGAATAGTTAAAATTAGTTATACATTTTTGAACATTACCACTTAAATATTTTTTGCATTTTGTAATTAGCGTTTAGAGCACGGTTGTATTGCGCAACAACATTAACGTGGTTACCTTATAAAACAAGTTTTGCTAAAAAACATCAAAACCATATTCACAATAGATAAAAAGATTGTAAATAAACGTATACTGGGCAAACAAATAGACGAATCATGGTAAGCCGGGAAGAACATCGTTTAGATGGTATAACATTGTCGTCTGCATAATACACGTAAAAAAGCTGCATAACATAAACTTTGACAAGAAAAATGATCGAAACGGCCAATCACCTAACCAAAAGAATAACAAGGGGAGACTGTCGAAATAGAAAAAAGACCATGTAACCTCAACGCAAACAACTGGAAATTAATTCTAAACAAACACAAACTGCAGCAAACAGAGCAACCCATCAACAAAATACCTTCAAGAGAAACAACAGCAAAACCAATAAACCAGGAAAGGGAAAGTGTGAAGGAGAAAATAAATAGTCAACGTAGAGAAGATCGGGGTTAAGATAAGAAAAGTCCGGAAAACAGGAAAAGGAGACATACAACTAGCAGCTGAAGGAGGTCAGGAAATGGCAAACACACTCGAGCAGGATATAAGAAACATAATTGCAGATGTAAACATAGTAACCAGGTTAACTGGAAAAACGGTCCTACATAAATATGAAATCGATGAAGAGAGGTAGATACGAAGAGCAGTAGTGGAAGTACCAAGAGGTCAAGTATCGCCAATAATAAAGCAAAGAAAACTAAGGATAGGATGGGTGCAATGTACGGTGAATGAAGGTGTGCGTGTAGTAAGGTACTACAAGTGTTTGGAGTATGGGCACAAAACTCGAGTGTGCACGTCGCAAGTAGACCGGGGGGAAGAATGTATTAGATTTGTATGTATATACTTTGGGAGTTATGACGCACATTGTTGCTATATATCGCAAAATATACCTTTCGAGGAGTACAAGAAAAAGGTTAATGAAATAGCTAACAGTGTTAAAACCGAAAAATGAGGCCGTTATCGTTGAGACATGAATGCAAAGTCGAGCTTGTGGGAATTCCCGACTATTGACAAAAAAGGATAGCATTGGAGTTAGTCGCACATAATACTGGAGGCGTTCCGAGGAGGGCTACTAAATCGTTTATTGACGTAACTCTCTCCACGCAGAAAATAACAAAACGGATCAGAAATTGGAAGATGATGAACGAGGAAAGCTTAACTGAACACTGATTCATTTACTACGAGATGGGAGTCGATAAAACACCCCCGAAAACAATTGAGAACAAGAAATTTGTCACAAATTGGGATGTATACAATGCCACCTTGGAATTAAGACTACGGGGCTCAACAGAGGAAGAAAAGAAAGCTCTTATAAAGTATGCACTGCAATGATAGAAGAAGCATATGAAAGCAACACCAGTAACAGGTTGGGGAAGCAAGGTGTGGATCCATATTGGTGGAATGAAAGAATAAGTACGAAGAGGAAGCAGTGCACCGAGGCTAGGAGGCAATTCACAAGAGGAGGAAAACAGCCAAAGAACTAAAGAGGAGTATAACACCTTGAGAAGGGGTTTGCGAAAACTAAAAAGAAAATTCAAGAAAGAGCTCTGTACAAATCTACTATCGGAATTGAACAGAGATCCTTGGGGAGATGGGTATAAAATCGCAATGAAAGGAATGAGGAATACAGTACCTTATGAAATCCCTGTTAAGGAAAGAAATAAAATAGTGCAAGAGCTTTTCCTTCATCCTTAGTATACCAGAGGAGAATGTCTGAAGTACCAACATTTAATATTTACGGCTGAAGAATGAAAACAGGCCTTAGGTACGATGAAGGTAGGAAACTCTCCAGGAATGAGCGGAATTCCACGAGGAGCCATAAAGGAAGCGGCGAAGATAGATCAGGAGTAGCTGCTGCGAGTATTGAACCAACAGTTAAAAGTACAGACATTCCTTGAAGAAGAAAGGTGGCTAAAGTGGTACCAATTCCAAAAGAGAGTAAGTTAGAGAAACCTAAGACGTACAGACCGCTTTACCTCCTGAACACAATGAGTAAGCTGTACGAGGCATTGATAAAGCAAGGCTCTAAGCAGAAATAGAAAGGAAAGAGGGATAAACGACAATATGGATTCAGAAAGGGTAAATCGGTGATGCAATCAATGGAAGTAAGAAAGGGTGTAATAGAGAAAGAGGGGAAGAATTGGAACGTGCTAGTGACATTGCATGTCCCAAATGCCTGGACTATAATACCTCATAAGTATCATCTCCGACTACCATAAGGATTGTTACATACAAATAACCTAGCGCGAGAAAATTGAGGTGAAATTAAAACCTGAAATGAAACGAAAAGTGGATGACGCATAACAAGCTCAATTTTAGCACCAGAAAAAACTGAGGCGCTTATACTAACTACGAAACGTAAAAAGGGAGTTGCGTTTTCCTTTAAACTGGAAGGGGTAGCAATTACGCCAAAAAAGAGTATTAGATACCTGGGGTGTATTTTGATGCACGTGGTAGCTGTAGGGAGCATTTGGAGAAGGTAGCTGGCAAAGCTGAGGATAGAGCAGGAAAGCTAATAGGACTGATGCCTAGGATCGGGGACCTAAAAGTTGAAAGAGACGAGTGCTTGCTGGAGTTGTATATTCCATATTGTTTCACGGGGCACCTATATGGGAAAGTGCACTCGAGATTAAACGAAACTATTTCTTAATGGAAAAGACGCGGCGAAAGATATTAATAAGGGTAGCAGCGGTATATAGGACAGTCTCAAACATGGCTCTCCAAGTTATCACATGGACACTTCCTATAGACTTACTGGCACAGTAAAGAAAGTATGTGTACTAACATGAAGGTACAAACAAAGACGCAAAAAACCAAACGATGGTTAGTTGGCAGAGGAGATGGGAGAACAATACGCTTAAGGGGCAGTGGACCAAGCAGCTGATACTGGATATAACAAGATGGATCGATTGTAAACACAGGAATCTAAACCAACATCTCACGCAGGTCCTAACGGGACATGGAGTGCTTGGAGAGTATGCTAAGAGAATTACAAAAGCAGCGGACGACCAGCGTGTATACTGTCAAGAGTAAGACACGGCACATCACACATTGTTCACTTGTAACCGATGGCGGCAAATAAGGCAGAGTCGGCGTTAAACTAGAGGTCGAATTAAACAAGAATAATTTCGTAAATGTTATGCTCGACTCTGAGGTAAAATGGAAGATGATACAGGAAATGGTTGGAGAAATCGTAGAAATAAAAGAGGAAGGAAGAGAGAGATAAAGAGGTAGAATTAATTGAGAGAGAGACTAGGCACTCGGCGCTTTCATGACGTAGATATCTAGAAAGATGGTCCCATGAAATGCATTTGGAGGTGGAAGAGTGGGGGGTTTCAGTCGTAGTAGCGCGCGACACTATCACTGTAATAGAACCATTCGGTGATGCCAAGGGGTTTCCCCTCAGAAGAAAAAATCGATTTCCAGGGGTTTTTATCACTTTGCAATCTACATTTTAGATAATGAACTTGATCTGGCTCTGTTTTGGCGTTGGATGGCTTGGTCATGTTTCTAGGAATATGATTTAGTTCTATCTATTAGCATTCTATTGCAGATAATATTAACACCTTTAATAAATGCAGGTTTATTTATTAAAGCTTTTATGCAATTACGTTATCTGGTAATGTTGTCTCTTCTTTACAGTTATTCTTGTTTAATGTCTTGAAATATCGCGTCTGGATAATGTTCCTATAATTTCCTTCCCTCGTTAAACTTCTTCCAATTCCTTTTCACTTAGTGCAGCCTAAATTGCAGTTGAATAACATGTATTGGGTAATGTCATTGCACAATTGTAATGTTTGCTCCACTAATTTAGATTTTCCATGTAAATCCTCCATGCCAATTACTTAGGAGTACCTTTTAATCAGGACCACTAACGTTTGGCTGGATTCACGTACTAACTTAGTTAGAACCACGTCCCAGTTTAGTAGGACCGTATCTTCTTCAGTGTGAGCAACCTCTGTGCGCACAACCACATTCTAATTTTGTAAGATTCTTGGATACTCTTCTCATAGGTACAACGTATGGGAAATATCAACCTTATCATAATTCTAATTTTTTCTAACAGCTTTTAATTTGCAATCGTTTTAAGGAATCGGATTCAGACAAGAATCACACTTTTAGCTGAGGACGACATTCACTTTAGTTATATGAACCTCGAAACTGCAATTATATTAGAAACAAACATCTAACCGATATATGAACCTCTTAGTTGAGAAATCGACCTTTAAGTAGGACGCATCTAGCCTATAAACGAACCAGGTTTAGGGCTGAAAAGGAAACCCTTAAGCCGTTATGTGACGCAACCTTGTTTAGCGGAAATACACTCATCTGAGACATACATTCTCTTATTTGGCTACGAAGATGCACTTATACGAGATAACCATTAACACTAATTTAGTACAGAAGCAAATCTTCTATGTTAGTGAAGATATAGAATACATTTTTTTAATGCTTATCCGAGATAAGCACCTTCTCTCGTCTAATATAGAGGCAAACAATCACCTTAGTGAAAAGATGAACTAACCTTTGTTAGCGGATACGCACTTATCCGAGATAAGAAGTTCAGAAACAGACTCTCATTTTAAGCGAGCCCGCTACATTAGCTTAGATATAAATCCTCATATATAAGCTGTTACTACAACCACCAATGGTCGAATTTTGAACTTGGCCACATCTTAGTTCGTCAACAAATTATTCAGCCAAGAAAGAAATTTTAGGCAAGATCTTGATCATAACTGAACTCTCCCTTCTTATGGCGCTGGCTCTTTCTTTCTTATGTAATTGCCCTATGTGAGCCACAAGAATTTTGTACAGTATACAGATTTGCTATTGGAGATTTTGATTTAAACAAATCCAGGGCAAAAGTCGTTTTGAACTGTGTGGATCAATAATCAATTTACGACTAATAACGTCAATTAAAACTTTTCAGTTTTACTTTTAATGTACTTATATAAGCCACTTCAACAATTATAATCAAATAAATGTAGATGATAGAAAGCTTGGTTATGTTATAATGTGCAAATCTCTTTGCCTAAATTTTGGTTAATTTCAAACTTCAGCATTAATGATTTTTAGCCTGTGTGTTCCGATACAATTTACTCCTTTTGTTTTCCTTATATATAAAATAATTGCTCAAATCTTGATTGTATGTGGTTTTGTATGTAATTGTATATATATGTTACGTTTATTTCCCAACTGTAAATAAGTATCTTTTTAACCCTCGAGTAGTAGCGCGGATGACTATTGTCATTCAGCGCATGTATTTTCCGCACAATTGCATTTGTATACACCTAGAAGGGGTAGTGCTTTCAGTTTGTGCTTCAATTAAGGCATTTTCCCGACACCTGGAAGGTTGCAGACATCATCCCCATACTTAAAGCAGGAAAACCAAAACAAAACCCTCAAAACTACAGACCGATAAGCCTGTTAAAGACCACGGTCAAAATAATCAAGAAACCAATACTCACCAGACTAACTGATATCACGCAAAACAACAACATAATCTCTCCACAACAACACGGGTTCCGAAAGCATCACAGTACAGTCAACCAACTCTTAAGAATTACAACCAAAATCATAGCAGGCTTCAACAACAAGAGATCAACCGCAGCGATATTCCTGGACATCGAAAAAGCCTTCGACAAGGTCTGGCACGAAGGACTAACCACCAAAATGGAGAAACTAAACATTCCAACAGCCTACACCAAACTGACCCAATCATACCTCAAAAGCAGAACCTTCAAAATAAAAATCAACACCGAAAAATCTACAACAAGAGCCATAGAAGCAGGAGTCCCACAAGGCTCACTGATAGGCCCGCTATTATACAGCATATACACGGCAGACATACCCGTACTCTCAACAGCAGAATTCTGACTATACGCCGACGACACAGTAATTTACACATAGTCCCGCAAACCGGACCTACCAGTGAGCAAACTTCAAAAAGCAATAATTCAGACAACAAAGTGGCTACTAAAATGGAGAATACACATAAATGAAATAAAAACAATAGCAGTACACTTCACGAAGAAACGCACCAAACCCACACTTCACGAGGAAACGTACTAAACCCACAGGAAACATTAAAATCAACAACAACAGAATTCAATAGGCAAAAACAGCAAAATATCTGGGAATCACGCTTGATTTCAAACTTACATATACGCCGCACATCACCGAAGTAAGGAAGAAGGACGGAAAAGTAGTAACACACCTATACCCCCTCCTAACACGTAAAAACAAACTCCCTATTTAAACCAAAAGCCTAATAATTAAAACAATAATCATCCCCTCCCTAACATACGCCGGAACAATTTGGTCCCAAACCTCCAAGATAAACATCCAAAAACTCCAAGGACTCCTAAACAAAGCTCAAAGAATGGTAACCAACGCTCCATGGTACTACATAAAGACCTACAGATTCCCACAATCCATGAAACCATAAAAAAGCAAAACACAAACGCAACAGACAACGTCCAACACCACAGTAACCAATCAATCAAAGAAACCATAAAGATAATCGAGTACAACTACAAAAAATACAAAATTCCGTTAAGAAAATAAAACAAAAAGAAACCAATCACGCCTAAACACCGACAAACCACGAAACATCTAGGAGAAATGGAGACGAACGTCTTCACCTCGACAAGCACACACACGACGCTTTCAGTATTCTCTTGTTGACATTCAAGGAAGTACACTGCAACGTTTTATCGTAAAATAGTGCACGTGGCAGTTTTTATTAAGCCACAAATCTTGAAAGCGACATTTGTCATCTGTACTACTAACTATATAAGTACAATTAAAAGGTTAATTTTAAGTTATTATTATAAATTCTTGCTTTTAGATACCAAGTATTTTACAGTGGACAATATTACTACTTCGAAAGATCCTAAACAGTGGTTACAATGGTACGAAGAGCTATGTGATCCCGAAAAGGAGATTGAAACTAATGACTCGGACGCCGATTTGGTAGAAGGTGAGGGTATTGTAGATAGTGATTTTTTGTTGGAAGAAGCATCGTCTCAGTCGGAAGATAATGAATTGTGGGATAATCCAAATGTTCCGGGTTAGAAGCGTGTTATCTTGCGATGAGTGACGTAGATTTTATTTTATTTTACGCTGTCTTCGCTTCGATAATATTCACGACCGACCCATGCAAAGGGTGTACGATAAACTTGATCCAATTCGTGAAATTCTTGAATATTGCCTTCAAAATTTTAAAAAATATTACTCACTAAGTGAATACGTAACTGTAAGTATGGTATCAAAGTATTTGCCTTAGTTGATGTAAAAATCACCTATACTTTGAATTTAGAAGTTTATTGCGGAAAGCAGCCAGATGGACCTTACCCACAAAGCAATTCCAGTGAAGAAATTGTCATGAGATTCACTAACCTAATTTATGGAACCGGAGATAATTGGTTTACTAGCGTACAAGTAGTAACAAAAGTATCACAAAGACAATTAACATATGTTGGAACTTTCAGAAAAAATAAACGAGAGATTCCAAAGCAATGTTTGCCTTCTAAACAACGCAATTTTTGGTTATCAAACCTTTAGTTTCTTATACACAACACAAGAATAAGGTGTCATTATTGGTGTCATCTATACATAACGATGTTACGTAATG
The DNA here is from genome assembly GCA_036346205.1 of Vesta saturnalis. NCBI lineage: Eukaryota > Metazoa > Arthropoda > Insecta > Coleoptera > Lampyridae > Vesta > Vesta saturnalis. The sequence continues at coordinate 1,262,915 of JARFJB010001071.1, forward strand.
GATTGGAGACCCAAAAAAATCCTGAGATTGTTACCTTTCACAATCATGCAAAAATTGGTGTCGACATATTAGATCAATTATGTAATAATTTATTACAATGTAGCAAGAACTACAAGGAGATAGCCAACAGTAATATTTTATGATTTACTTAACATCTGTGGTATAAATGCAATATGTATTTATTCGAACAACAAAAAAATAGCTAAAATTGAAAGAAGCAGCTTTTTGGAGAAAATTGCATGGGATTTGATTAAACTTCAAATTCATAGAAGATCTGAAAATACACTAGTTCCCGTAGAGATGAGAAAAAGAGCAAAATGTCTCCTTGGTTTAGAATTAGATGTTGCAGCAGTCAATGAAATTCCAGCAGGTCGCGGACGTTGCAACTTATGTGCAAGAAGTCGCAATAAAACAACACGAAAATCCTGTAGACAATGTGGCCATTGGGTATGTCCGGCACATTCCCATACCGTTTGCAACGAATGTTTAACCACTTTGAAGTAAAATTTACAAGGAGTAAAATATATATATATATATATATATATATATATATATATATATATATATATATATATATATATATATATATATACAGTGCGTTCAATATAATCGGACGCACTCAATAACTCTTTGTATTGCGTTTCACAAGAAAGTGTTTAAATAGTTTTTATTCATTTACAAATACTCTATTAAGTGCTTGGTTTAGATTTTTTTAAGATTCCGGTTTGACCGGAAGCGCACATAATTATTTTTTAAATCACACTGTATATATATTTTTGCATTTTGCATTGCTTATTTTTTCTCAATACATACGTATAAAATTCTTATAGGTTTTATAAAAAAATTAGAGAAAAATGCCATCGAAAGTATTCAATTTTATTATACGATTAGAAGAATCAAACAAAATCGTAGGCAGCGTACGTCAACAAAATCGCATCGCAATTGTTTTTAGTTTATTGCAATTGACAATCAGATAAAAGTTTAATTTGATTTCAATCGAAATAATTGTTTAAAATGAATAACAGTGAAAAAGTTGACCTATTGTTAATTTTCGGTGAATGTAAACGTAATTTTCGACGTAGAATTATACGCACAAAGATATCCCAATAGATACCATCCTTCCAAAAGTTACATACGAAAAATTGAACAATCGCTTAGAATGCGTGGAACATTACCAGGAGTAAATTATCAGAATTTCGAACAACAAAGAAATGTTTTGACCGTAGATATTGAAGTACAAATATTGGGTTATTTCAGAGTAAATCCATGGTCATCTATTAGACATGTAGCGCAAGAAGTAGGTGTATCAGTTGGCTCAATTCACAGGACATTAAAAAAATTCAAAATGCTGCCGTATAAAGTCTATTTGGTTCAACGCTTGCGGCCTCAAGACTCTGATCGGAAATTAACTTTGATTGCATGGATAGTTGCGCAATGTGACCACAATCCATTATTTTTAGATCATATTTTATGGACAGATGAATCCAAGTTTACAAATAATGGAGTTATTAATAAACAAAACAATCGTATTGGTCTGACGAAAATCCTCATTGGTCAATGGAAACTAACCATCAAACCGTATGGGGTACTAATGTTAAACGCCAATAGGTATCTTGAATTTTAGATAACGTGCTACCAACAATGTTCGATGAGTTTCCTCTGCTTCTGCGACAACAATTGTATTTCCAGCAAGATGGAGCTCCAGCTTACAACGCGTTGATAGTAAAAGAATATCTTAACCAAATGTTTAATGAACGATGGATAGGACCTAACGGGCCGGTAGAATGGCCTGCGAGATCACCGCATCTTACACCGTTCGACTTTTTCTTGTGCGGTCATTTAAAAACAGTGGTGTATGCCGATCCACCTTTAAATTTTATAGACTTAAAGAATAAAATTACAGCTGCATGTGTTAATTTAATTACGCAGCAAATCAAAAAGCAACTAACCACGAACTCAGGCGACGATTAGAAGCATGTCTAGAACAGATGGTGGCAACTTTGAACAATTCATTCGCTAATTATAATTATAACTGATTTTCTAATCATATAATAAAATTGAAAAACTTTCGATGGCATTTTTCTCTAATTTTGTTTTATAAAACCCTATAAGAATTTTATACTTATGTATTGAGAAAAAAATAGGCAATGCAAAAATGCAAAAATACATACACTGTGATTTAAAAAAATAAAATTATGTGCGTTTCCGGAAACTTAAAAAATGATCTAAACCAAGCATTTAATAGAGTATTTGTAAATGAATAAAAAACTATTTAAACACTTTCTTGTGAAACGCAATACAAAAGAGTTATTGAGTGCGTCCGATTATATTGAACGCACTGTATATGTATTAATTAAAAAAATTTGTTAAATGAATTAATCGACATAATGGTTTTTGCAATACGTCATTCTAATTAATATAAAAGAAGTTATATAAATATTACGTAAACGTTTGAAAATATAATAAACTTTAATTTCAGGTTTTAAAGATCAAAACCAAACTTTTATTTTAAAATACCTTGAAAAAACACATGGATGACAACTGTCCTCCACCCGACTATTGATGGTTCAATTCTACTGCGACTACTCTAGGGTTAAATGTGCACAACTCTGTTAGAGCTGGTATGATACAATATATAGGATCTTTTCCTGTTAAATATTCAAATCGACCACTGAAATGGTAACCTATGGAAACAAAGAGTAAATTGGAACTAAAAACTTTTTAGTTGTTTCGCACACGTAGCATATAATGTAAATAGTTTTCCAATATTTTTAAAATTTTGGGTTTTTTTTAACTGGTGCGTTAAGGAAGAAATTATGAGAAAGGTTCATTTTGTGGAATTCAATTTACTTAATAAAATTTATTTCTTTTGTTGAAATGAGGCTAAGTTAGTTTATTTCAAAATTATACGTCAATTTGATTACTTGCATGTACATTTTATAAGTTAAATTACCCTTTCTGGGACGTTTTGAGTATTGGTGGTTGGTTCAAAGCGCATGTTTCTTTCCTTATCAAGAAATGAATTCTAAGTACTAACACCCTTTTATACTAGCAGTCACATTTCGTGCATTACGGGTATCCACGATTGAGAGCTTTGACCCAACAAGAATTAGAATATGAAGTATAAGATAGTAGTGCGGATATATTTGATCTCGATACAATTGCAGGTAGTGATGATACAATAAAGAGAAGAGCCGCAGATAATGCGAAGAGAAAGGCTGTATAAAGTTCCAGAATACTCTTGAATGAAACAAAAATTCAACCATTTGGTGAAAGAACCAAATTCCCTAATATGATAAGTGTCGACAATTAAGGAAAATAGTAGTTACTAAAAATATGCCAATTATAGGCTAGGGAGGTAGAGCTAGTTAATGTTCCTAAGCTACCTGGTATTTTGGCTTATGACAAGTTGAGTAACTATTACGTACCATATCGTACATGTAACGTAAATTGTTTGATCATGTAAATGAATATTTGCGCACAAGAAGAATTTTTCGATACGCATATGACAGTTTTTGACGAGTTTCATACAACTAACGATGATATTTGAACCAACAATAAAAGTATTTGAATATACAAGGAATTGTTTTGGTATAAAAATTGCGAAATGTGAAAAGTCTAGGCACGCGAGCTACCAGCCTTTGTGAAGTGAAACGGTAGCTTTTGCAATGTAAAGTAATAAATTCATTCTAGTAAAGCGTGAATGAGTTTTCTTTCATAACACGAGGGATGTTATTTACACTTCTGACCTAATAATGAAAAAACAAATATTTATGATCGAAATGTGTTTTATTGCTTTTCAAAATATTCTCGATGAAGATCAATACACTTTTGCATGCGTTTGAACCAATTTTCGAAACACTTTTTCCATTCCCGTTGAGGTAACTTCAAAACATGAGTTATGAGTGCAACAACCGCTTCGTCGGGTGTCGAAAATCGTTGACCATGTAATTTGTGTTTGATGTGAGGGAATAAGAAAAAGTCATTGGGTACCAAATTTGGGCTGTATGGTGGATGACCCACCAATTCGATGTTTTGGTGGGTCAACAATTCCGTTCGTTGAGTCGATGTGTGAGTGCTCTCAAAGTCATAATGAAGAGTTATCCCCCTTGTTCCATTCAGAATTGCCCGTCCTACGTTGCTCCAACGCTACTGTCGCACCGTGACCGATAATACCGAAGAAATATGCAACCATTTGCTTCGATGTGCTTTTTCCGCGAACAACTTTTGTTGGATTTTACTCACCTCGGAAGACCCATATACTCGATTTCCGTTTTGTTTAGGGCTCATATGCATAGATCCATAATTAGTTACCTGCGTAGATGTTATACACAGCCTATGATGTGCAATTGATGGATTTTTTTGAGCATTTCCCTTCACAAATCGACACGAGCCATCTTTTAATCATTTGTGAGATATACGGGAACAAACACGAAAAAATTTTTTTACGCCCAAATGATCATGCAATACCTTATTTATGGTTGTTATACTAATGCACAAAGATATCTCCGTCTTACGGTATGCCACATGACGATATTGCACACAGCACCGATGTTTCCTGGCACGATACCCAATTTTGGAAGACCTTCACGAAATTCGTCCTGAAGCGAACTTCGGCCAGGATTGATTTCGTTATACCAGTTTTCTACAGTGCTGTAGGATGGTGCTTCATCTGCGTATAAATGTTGTGAGTAGGTAGATTGGAGACTTTTGGGACACCACATTTCAAGGCCCCACATTTCCAAGGTTGCCACAAAACAGGTTTACCACCGTACCAAGGTCAAAAAGCGCAATGTGACCTAATTACATATCATTACCACAAAACCAGGGTCACAAACACCGCTTTCCTGTTCCACGACTACAAGGCTATCCGACCACGCTTTCCTGTTCCACTATTACAAGGCCATCCGTGCGACAAAACCACGCTTTCCTGTTTCACAATTACAAGGCCATCACTGTGACCTAACGCTTTCCTGTTCCACTATTACAAGGCCATACGTGCGACCTATTCATGTTCCACAATAACATCCGTGTAACCTGGTTGCGCCCACTTGTATGTTTTTGCCCACTTGTAATTTTTTGTCCACTTGTATGTTTTGGTCCACTTGTATGTTTTTTGTATGAATTTTGCTCACCTCACTTTTACCAAAATAAAAGATAACGATATGTTAATTTATTTAATTCATGTAGACAGACATGTACAAATTATATATATAGAAATGAAGACGTGTACAAATTATATATTTCACTTTTTACCAAAATAAAAGAAAACGATATGTTAATATATTTAATTCACGTAGACAGACATGTACAAATTGTATATAAATTAAAGACATTTATATACATTTAAATCAGACATATAAATTATATTTAGAATATATAAGTAAATCCGTTGTTTTTTATATAAAACTTGTAAAATGATGCTCTCAATTTTTAATTTCCATTTAAACAAAGATTTAGTGAAATATTTTCTTTAAAGTTCAGTGTAATTCTTAAAGCTATATATTCACGATGATACTGATAAAACCTGTAATTATATGGTTTTTATATGTGATTAAATTTAACGTACAAAGGTCAACCCAGTTCTTTGTAATTGAAGGAATACAGTAATTTATCTTATTTGTTTCAAAGGTAGATGCTATCCTCTTATAAAAAAAAATTGCAATGTGGTATAATTAGTTCCATATTGTACAAACAATTGTTTTAATAATGTACTAAAAATTATTTATATACATCTAAGGTGTTTAAATATATATAAAACAGTAAAAAAACATGAACGTTAGTTTCCAAATTATTGCTGAAAAATTTTTATGTTATTATTAAACAGCGTATGTAAATTACAAGATATATCAATTACTACATAAGTTCATTATCCGCTATATCCGGTTTTGCTATACGTGAAAGCAGAGGTACAAATACATTTCGTATTGAACGATTTAATTAATGGTATATGTATACTTATAATGAAGAAGCAATAATATAAGTGTTTATAGTGATTTTGCCAATAAGCAGGAAAATCATAATTATATTTGTAATACCTGTAATAAAGTAAACACGAGGTGCAGGTAAACCAAATCTTGTTTTTCAACTATCTGCAAAAGCCGTGTATAAGTTTGTAAGTTCGATTAGGCAACCCAACATATACAAAATCATATACCGTTGCGCCTCTTCTTGGTACACAACTGAAGTTATATATAAGTAAATTTTCTTAAAAAAAATGTTCACACCTTTTCTTATAAAACTAATTGTTAGTTAGATATTGAAAAAAAAGTTGAACTAACATTTAAAATTTCACCTTAGGATTTTTTGCAGCTAAGTTATGCATTGCATAAAAAAAGGTATAGGATATAAGTTGTCTATATGTTTAAGGTCTATGTGTGGGTATTTTGATTACTTGGAAGTATGCAACTGTTGTTAGAACTATTTTAGAAACTCCCCCTCTCCATCGCTGGAGTTCTGCCAGAAATCTAATCAGTTCTATTCCAAATGAGAAGAAGCTTAAATACAAAATTTTAAGCAAGTAGGTCTTTTCGTTCTGGAGTTAGTAGGTATGCACTTGGGCCAGACAGTTGCGTGCGCAACTGTCTTGCCCCATGATATGTGGAGTTACATTATAGCATTAAACAGGAATCTGTACAGATAAAAAAACAGTTCAAATACAGATCAAATACAGCTCAAAACAGCTTAAATACAGGCCAAACCAGCTCAAAACCAGCTCCAAACGAGCGCAAAACCAGCTCAAACCAGCTTAAATACAGTTCAAAACGGATTCCTGTTTAACCCCTTGCTAATATGTAACTCCCACATGGTAGGATTTGGCTTAAGGCAGTTGCGCACGCAACTGTCCGTACTTCTGCCCCACATTCCATTTTCCCCACTCACCCCAACACTTAAAATTTTGTATTTAAGACGGAGCGGTTCCACTACAGTGTTAGTCCGTCTTTATGAACCACCAAGTAAAGTTTTCAAGCGGTGTTACATCATGTCTTCAAAGAATAGTGTTAGTTTCGTATTGCATCTCTCCCGGCTACCCGTCCTATCCAGCACCCTTATTTACATCAACCTACACTTCAGCATGTAGTTATTATTCTGTCTTTGTTGCAGCAAAAATGTTCCAATGTGAATGTCTCAAGAAATTTTCTCGAAAGGATTCTTTACTGAGACATCAAAAAACAACATGCTGGATGTCAGTATCTAATCCACCATCTGGCATGCAGGAGGTTTCGTTGCAAAACCAAACCACAGGGAGCAATGTGGTGCAAGGAAGCACTTCCGACGATAACAAAGCAGTACATAGACATGTTACTGATTCCTTTGCGCAAGCAGGACCATCTGGGGTAAACTATGTGAAGGATAATGCGAAGACCCGGACCATCAGGGTTGAGCAACTCAAGGAAGCGGAAGGCTGACCAACGCGATGAACCGGTAGAACCAAAAACAGTGGTGAGTGTGCACTGCACAGATTGTTCAATGGATGTACCTAGGTATGCATTCCAAGGACACCTCAGAAGCAATAGGCATAAAGCAAATGTATGTTTCCTTGTCGATACTGGGGTCGAAGTGATTCGAAATGCGTTTAAACAACGCATTGTGTCGTACCGCCTGTCACCATGCAATACTCATACTGATGTGTTCACCTTTATGGCAGAGGTTAAAGGGAACGTATTGAAGGTAGTACAAAATCAGTTGCAGAAACACTACTCATTAAAATGTAATGTTGAGCTGTTTGGTTTATACTTTTGAACAGTAGGGAAAGCACAGAACTGAAATCGTTTCAGACTAAGTATGATATTCTCAGTGTAGGGACGGTGTTAGAAGAGTATTTCCAAAAATAAGTGAAATATTGGATGCAAAGCAATCCGAATTTCAACATAAAGATTCTGGTAAGTGTGAGTCATGGTGTAATCGATTAGTAACAACTGTTTTAGGGTGGTCCCTGGTGCAATTCGTATATTTAGAGGTCAACCTGTTGAAATTTGCGCCCACCACGGGTTCTTCCTATATGGCTGTCCCCGCCGAAATCGCACATAAACACGCCATAGTCAATGTAAAAAATAATGATAATTGCTGCTTTGCATGGGCTGTTGTATCGGCACTAGTGACACCAACGGGAGTACCACAACGCACATCTTCTTACCCTGATTTCCAGACGTTATTCAACTGGACTGGTGTACAGTTCCTGTTAAGCTGACGAATATTTCAACGTTTGAGAGCAATAACAACATTTCCATTAATGTTTATGGGTTAGACGATACGTATCGTGATGGTCACCGTGTCACGGAGGTAGTGGGGCCTCTATACTACACCAAAGCCAAACAGGCAGTTCATGTTAATTTATTATTATTAGTCAGTAACCAAACAGATAATCAGCATTATGTATGGATAAAAATTTTTCTCGTTTACTTAGCAACCAAATAACTCGGCGGAACGGAGCAATGTATTTTTGGGATGCATGCTTGTATTACTTTAGATCCGAGGAGCAATTAACCCGACACGTGTCACACGACTGTAACTTCGTATATACAAAATTACCGGGTGTGAAACAAAAAAAGACATTACCGGGGAATTCTATGCGGAAAATATACTCGCTTTCGGAACTATCAGAAACAAATGGTTCTACCATTCGTAATATATGCAGATTTTGAAGCGCTCTTAGTACCGGTAGATACGGCTGAACCAGATCCCGAAAAACCGTTCACGATAAAACGTGTAAACACGAACCATACTCGTTTAGTTATTATATTAAGTGTAGTGTAAACGATGCGTGGTCTAAGTTAGAGCTGTATAGGGGAGCAATGCAGGGAGATATTTATAAGACGACTGGAAAGTGATGTAAAACGGATATATAATGAACATTTCAAAGCTATTGTCCCAATGACACCATTAACGGATGAACAGCAGGTTACGTATGAATGCAGTGTATGTTGTTACATATGCGGCAAGCACTTTACGGGCGATCCGACAAATCCGAAAGTACGAGATCACTGTCACGTTACTGGTAAGTATCGTGGTGCAGCACATTCAACGTGTAACTTAAACTATCAGGTACCTACATTTCTTCCCGTTTTTCTACATAATCTCAGTGGTTATGATGTTCACCTGTTCATTAAACAGTTAGCGAGTGAAACGGAAGAAATTACCGTACTTCCGGTTAACAGTGAAAATATATAACGTTTGGTAAGCACATTTTGTTGATGAATATGTAAACAGTCATGGTATCAGGGAAAAGAAATACATTAATTTACGTTTCGTCGATAGTTGTAGATTCATGGCTGCATCCTTAGATACTCTATCTCAGAATTTATCAGATGATCAATGTATGGAGGTACGGAAATATTTTAGTAATGATAGCGACTTCAACTTAGTGAGAAAGAAAGGTAGTTTCCCTTATGCGTACGTAGACAGCTTTAGTAAATTGAACGACGTCACGGTGCCATCATATGACAAATTCTACGATAAAATGCGCGATGCAAATATTTCCGATGACGAATACTGTCGCGTTCTACTGGTATGGGATCACTTTAAGTGTAATACACTAGGTGATTATGCTGATATTTATTTAAAATCAGATGTGTTGTTATTGGCTGACGTGTTTGAAAACTTTAGGAGATTATGTATGGGTGTGTATGGGTTAGAACCTGCACAGTATGTCACTTTGCCTGGATTGGCGTGGGATGCCATGTTGAAATGTACGAAAGTAGAGCTAGAATTATTGACGGATATGGATATGTATCACTTTTTTAAACAAGGTATTCGGGGTGGAGTAAGTACTTGTATCAAGCGGAGAAGCATCGCTAATAACGAGTTTGTTCCAAACTATGATCCTAAACAACCGAAAGTGTTTTTACAATATTTAGATGCCACGAATTTATACGGGTGGAGTATGAAGCAATACCTGCCCCACGATGGGTTTATGTGGTTACCTCAAGAGGAAATAGATCACTTTGACGTATTAAAGATTGATGATGACGCCGATGTTGGATTTGTACTGGAGGTTGATATACATTATCCCCACCATCTGCATGACGAACACAACGATTATCCGTTTTGTCCTGAAATGATCTGCGCACCACATTCCCAGGAGGAGAAGTTAATCCCTAACCTGTGTGATAAGACCAACTACGTTATACATTACCGCTATTTAAAACAATGTATAGAGCATGGCTTAATTGTTACTCGTATTCATAGGGTTTTACGCTTTCGTCAGAGTCCGTGGCTAATACCATACGTAGACCTTAATACCGCTCTCCGCAACACAGCACTGAACAAGTTCGAAAAGGATTTCTATAAAATTATGAATAATGGCGTGTTTGGTAAAACAATGGAAAATGTCGATAAACGAAGAGTTATTAAACTGTTAACACATTGGGAAAATAACGGTCGTCGGGTAGGTCTAGCACGGTACGTTGCAAAACCGCAATTTAAAAATTTTATTCAATTCACTGATAAATTGTTTGCGGCGGAATTGTCGAAACAGGTAGTTACGTAGACAAACCCGTTTATGTCGGATTCAGTATTTTAGATCTTTCCAAAATTATAATGTATCGGTTTTTTTATGATATCTTACGAGCTCATTATGGTAAGAATGTCACGTTGCTCTATACTGACACGGACTCTTTGATTGTTGAGATAGTAACTGATGATATGTATGCACACATGCGAAATAATTTAGACGAATATGATACTTCCAACTATCATAATGAGTTGCATGGTATTCCTACGACTCCTTCCGTCGTTGGACGAATGAAAGATGAGTACGCAGGAAAGCGATTCATTATTTTTATGGTGCTGGATCGAAGTCATACTGTCTGAAGCTTGCTGATAATGAAGTTGTTAAGAAAGCGAAAGGTGTTAAGAAAGTTGTTATTCAGAAAGTGTTGACGGAAGTAGACTACAAAGCGGTTGCGGAGGGTCTGATAAAACAGTAATGTGTAAAATGCTTGTGTTTCGATCAACCTTACATGATATATATATATATATATATATATATATATATATATATCCGAAATGTTAAACAAAATTGCCTTTAGGTCCCAGGATGACAAACGATATCGACTACGTGATACGTGTTCCACATTGGCGTGGGGGCATTGGCAAATACCGGAATTGGAGAATGCTGATCCGTTGAGCGAACTATTGCAGGTTGCTAAGCAAATGAATTTGTATTAACCGAAGAAGAATAGTTTGGTACTGACACTTGCTAGTTTCTTTCCTATATCTCTCCATAATGAAACTAATATTAATAATAATTTGTATTATTCCTTTAGTTGTTTAACATATATTGATATTATGTACTAATTCGTTATTAAGAGAATATATGCTATACAAATACTATGTTCCATAAATAAAAAATACGAGAATGATTATTTACTATTTTTTATTAAAAATGTGTACAAGACTTATTGCACTATATATGTATTATATAAATAGTATACCGTAGACAAAGCGCAGTGACATAATGATTTACAATGAAAGTAACAAACGGGTTGCATAGCAGGAAGAGGTGGACTTTCCTCAAGTTCAATAACAGGCTGGGTCACAAATTTTCTGATGTAATCTGCTTTCTCTCTACCCTTGACATAGACAGAATCTGTTGGCTGAATCAATCTCTCGAGCATTCTTCGAAAGTGGTGTGATGGTGTATACCCTTCTTCCCATTTAATACAGTGCTGGTTTTGCATTAACCAAGTAGCTTGACGACGACTCTCTGCATCCAACGTATGCCAGGGATACGGTGATTTAAAACAAAATGGGCAATTTGTTTCCCATTATAAATGGCGAGTTCTTTTGGTATAAAAGCTTTTGAAATTTTGAACCCTTGTACATCGATTATGACGGACATTGTATTACAACTGTCGTACTGCTTTGGTTAACGCGTTGTATGTAACTAAACGATCGTGGAGTATAACACAGTATGCTGTCGTATTGGCAGCTATGTTTGCCGCTGTTTCAAACTCCACACGAAGAACTACTGCTTTAGAGTGTAATGCTTCTTTTGATTTGAGCAATCTACGACAATCAACGGTGCAGCTGTGGCAAATTGGGTGCGGGTGAGTAATGGTTGCCCCTCTCCTTGGTAATACGACATTTGGAATTTAGCAAACATTTCATACAACGTAGCAAAGCAATTGTTATCATAATTAACGTTGAGATTGTCATACGGATAACGATCCGTGTTCAGGAACACGCGAATATTATTTAGTGCACATTTATCGAATCTGCTCGTATCTTGCATAACATTATTCTCTCGCCCAGTTTGAAATCCTATAATAATGTATCTAGGTGTTTCTATACTAGTAGATGTTTTGATTGCCCATGTATGCTTATCTGTTGCTGGAACGGCGGGATATATGTGGGTTTCCCAACTTCTAAATGCTACTGGCGTATTTACATTTTTATCAATGTATTTCGTTAACGCCAGCTCCTCTGCTAATGCTGGAATGATGTGTGGAACTTTCCAATATATCTTATCTATGTTAACTTTTAATGCTTCTTCTACAGTTGAAATTACTGCGTCGGTATCAATGTTACTACGAATTAATACCAGTTCTTGTCTAATGTTCAAAATCACTTTATTGTAATCTTCGGCAAAGCCAAGTAGCATTCTCAACGGTATACAAACGTTAAAGTATCCTTGAGCATTTGTTAGTGTACTGTTTGCAGTAGGAAACCAACCTGCATTTTCATGACGGGCGAGATCATTGGACGTCAATGATACCAATCCTTTCATTGTCGACGTTAATCCTACTTTCGTTACGGAATCTACCACTATTCCATTCATTTCATATCTAATTTCACTGAATAAAAATGCGATACCGTTATTAACGAACCTTGCGGTGTTAGAGACAGTACCATCCTGACGTAATAATCGTCCCTCTACGTAGACATAGCTTTCGGATGGTAGAGTGCACATGTCTTCCTGAATGGGTATCCTGATTTCATCATTGTTTCCAAATCTGGTAGTGTATGGCTGATGGGTATGCAGTTCGGAATTAACGATAGCATTATCAACGACAACTTTTTCATTAACGTTTAATATACTCATTGTAGTACTGTAAAGCCGAGACTTTCCAATAATGCTTTGTTCTGCGGTGTCAATGCTTTGGGTGCTGAACGCTTATACTCTCACCTTTCCACACTTTGATCTTTTATAGTTTGATTTGCACTGGGTTACATGCACATGTGTTATAGCGCGTCACCATATTTTCTTTAAATGTAGTCCTATCGTTATGACTTCCCGTTAAAATTGACGAGATCTCCGTCTTGGTCTACTATTTTAAGTGTTATTGTCGAAATGGTAGATGTATTGATAGGTAGATAGATGACATGTTGAGGGACTCATTATTTTATACCCCGCTGGTACACTGGGAAAGAACTGATGAATTATGTGTGATGTTTCACCATTTTAAAACTACCACTTGTTATATTGCACTCGATAATTAATGAGTTAATTTTGATAATGTTAATAGGAGTATCAGAGGTATGCACTTTCTGAGCCTGGTAAACAGTTTTATTAAATCCCAGCATAGGTCCTATCGAATTTTCCACATTGAAGTTAATGTCATGGGTTGCTTTCATACTTGCTTTCATAGTATTATTATTCGCTTGTAAATGCATAAATGCTTTCGATCTTTCACTAACTCATTAATATATTTATTCACATTCGCGATTTCGTATGATCCTGGTGGTATTGTAATTTTATCGTTTCCAAATACTGAGTTGGTTATTCTTTGAAGTAACATTCTGTATAGTATTGAAAGATTCAAAACTAGTAATCCCATTACGTATTCCGACTCATTCTCAAGAAAAATCGGTGGATTAAAGGTTGCTTGCAAGATTTTGCCGGTAAATGTAAATGTGTACGACATTACGATCACGTAACAACTACTGAAAATCAGTACGAGTAGTCATATAAAAAGTGTAAGACTAAATGACCGCAGTTGTATGTATCAAACTCTTGAACCTTGGTAAAGTTATACTCAATTGTGTTTCTACTACCATCACTTTTAAAATAGTGGAGTAATTCAAAGGGTGGTTTAATATGTCCTATGCTATCAAAATATGTAATATGTCTGTTACGCTTAATGTAAGCTGTCCAATGTGTACCCTTGTTAGTTTGATCATCCAGATTCACAATACCACATTCATTCGCATGGATTCGTGTAGGTAAGTTATCTCGCATATATATCCCTCTAAAATAGGGAATCTTTAATTGCTCCACAAATTTTGATAGCTCAACATTACTTAAGGCGTGACGTGGTAGCTTCAGTGGGAGTGTTTTGAATACGGTTGTAAATATATACCTAACCTCGTTTATATGGCTTTATGTATAAACCTTTTCCTAATGCAGCTGCTTCCATTGCTTGGTTGTGTCGTTTGGTTTCGTCTAACGTTTTTGTCGCAGCTTTTGCGTCAGTTACCGCTTTTGCGACTGCCGCAGCACCGCCACCTAGAGACCCTAAGGCTCCTAATGCTGCAAAGAGGGGAATAAGAGGTATGAATCCCCCACGTTTTGGTATTGGCTAATATTCTGCTCTTGGGTGACATAATTTTTTTGTGTTTTAGAGCGCTCAAGGCTTGCTGTATTGTCGCTTTTAAAGATGATCGAAGTTTACCACCAACACGACGTCGGGCTAGAAGGACTGCTTTGTTAAACGAAATTGCTCTGCGAGAATGCTTCCTTCGTCGCGATTTATTTCCCATTCCCAATTTCTTTTGTCCTTTCCGTGATTTGCCACCCATTCCCATTGTCCGTTTTCCTTTCATTATGCCAGCTATGGTTAATGCAGCTGCCCTTTCTCCAAAGGTAGCGTCGGTAGAACGAAATCTATTCCAAGCTTTTTGTTGTAAAGTCTTATCGGCTATGTGCCGTTGTCCTAGATCGTTTGACTGGGAGTATGCAATATCGTGTTCTTTACACGCTTCGTCCAATGCGTTAATACCTTTGTCGCCACGAGCTAATCGTTTTTGTAAACGGGTGCCTGGCCCACAATATCGATATCCGGGTATATGCAACTCCACGGGTAATTTATTTATTAAAGTATTAATTAATCCTGAACCTTTTTTTTTCCTCTGACGCTGGGATGTATACTTCATACCACACTGACTGACACTTCACTACTAAACTACTTTCTGCACGTGGTGGATATATATAGAAGCGTCATACAAGTCGTGGTTTAGTACCATAATGGTGACATCCGTTTCATTCCGCAAGATACAGAATTACCTATCAAAATTATGACATTACTCTAACAAGGAGCAGTACTCTAAACACCGCGGTTTACTAAAAGGGGATGTAAACGAGGTATAATCGTCGGACCATCCGGCTGTGGAAAAACCAATGTTATGATTAGCTTATTAGAACATCCAAATGGCGTTTACGTTTTGAAAATGTCATATATATTGCAAATCTCTATATCAACCTAAATACCAGTACCTGCGGAGTTACTGGCACCCATAAAGAAATTAGGTATTTCGAATACAGTGATAATAGTGATGTTATACCTCCCTAGTGAGTCCCGTAAAAATTCAATAATGATTTTTGATGATGTAGCATGTCATAAACAAAATGAAATTAGAGATCATTTTGTTTTGGCAGACATCGAAATAATGATTGTTTCTATCTGTGTCAAACGTATTCTTCAATTCCAAAACAGCTTATACGTGATAATGCGAATTTACTTTTCTTTTCAACAAGATCACACTAATCTCAAGCATGTGTATGATGATCACGTTAATGTCGATATGTCATTTGATAAATTTAAAGACTTGTGTTGCTGTTGCTGGCGTGATAAATTCGGATTTCTTGTGATTGATAAAGAAAGCGATGTTAATAACGGTCGTTACCGTAAGAGATTTGACTGTTTCATTGCATTATAAATAATCTACTAGGACTGTCAACGTACAGTCGTAATGGAGGAGCGCTTAGTACAAGACATTTTGCGTGCTCGCAAGAGTTACAACAGAAATATGCTAGTTTGAAAGAAGATACTGCACTTACAGAACGTGCAATGGAGCACACTTTAAACCTATTACACAACCATTAAAACAATTAATTACTAAAAATGATGGTTCTCTCATCAAAGCTGAACCCTTACGCCAGAAGTCGGAAAAAGGAGTCCATTGCACATGAAAATGAAGTATTTTACATTATACACCGAAATCCTCTAGAATACGTAAGGAGCCGCGTACTATTGTTCCTGACACCATTCCCACACCTCTACAGGAATCTGTAATTGCTGATGTCACACATGACGACGAGGTGGAAATTCCTACTTTACAACAATTGAAATCGGAACTACTAGCTGCTGGATCTCAACCCGCCTTTGAAGAGTATCTTAATCAATACCAAGGATTAGCGAAATCTACGTCGAAGGTATCTTTAGAGATACCGAAGATGAATATGACTTAACGTACGGTGTGCATTTTATTCCTGAAGAAGAGAAATTTTTATAGGCGATGCTGAACTAGATTTTGTTGGAGAAAATTTGCGAATCGCTCTTCCTGATGGATCATCCCTAGATTATGAGGAACACCGGGATTATATGAACTACTTTTTAAAAAAGTTCCTACGGGATACAAAAAGAGGATCTACAGCATACAATGACATTTTGCGTCGTACGCATGCTGCCCGACGTAATTATAACCCTGATGATCAAATCCGAGGAACTAATAGTAAGAAGTACCTTGAAATCATTAAACCATTACTTCAAGCCTAGAAAACGTTCTGCCACATCGTCTATTGCACCTCCAGCCACCAGATCTCGAACAACTTCTATATCCAAAAGAGGTGGTGGACTGCAGCTATTGCGATACAATAATAAACCTATTGAGTTTGTACCGTGGAATAATCCGAATAAGTTAGTCGATTGGTTAAGGGAATTATTAGGATCAATGTCGGCAGGAAATACTAGCAATCACAACGAAATAATATATAATTGATGAACTACGTAACGCAAAAGTAATAAAGTAACAGAACTTGTTATAAACCTACCACTACAGTCATTTTCATTTCATTGTTACTACGACTATCACTACAGATAGTACTATACGTCCACCAGTGATGCCAATAGATAAATTTGGCGGTCATCTTCATCATCAAATGACAGTGGATAAATTTGGGAAACATATTGTTGATCATATCGATCTGTCTTATGAAACTTTCATTTCATTTTCTGGAATCGCCGCAAAGAAGACAATTAGTGTATCTACCGGCGTCGGTGATCAATATACCTATCCCTGTAACGACGGTACTATAGTACATTGCAGGTGGAGTCATCCAACTCTTGAGCTTAACATAGATGGTACAACATTTGAGCTGGCAAAGGATGTAATTGGTCAACATCTTAAGAGGAACGATGTAATTCGTGTAACCATGCCGACGTTTGTAAAGTTTTCAACTGCAGCGATATTCAACGTAGAGTTCGTAGTAAAATCCAAAGCACAAAAAATGAGTAAAGCCGATGTTGTTGAAGAACTGCACAAACCTGCAAGAAGAAATTTTCCGCGGCGTTGTGTTGTACTAAAAGGTTTAAATGATCTATTTCAAGCTGATTTAGTGGAAATGATACCATAGCTCGGATGAATAAAGGATTTCGATACATTTTAGTAATAATAAATGCATTCTCTAAATATGTCTGGGCTTTCCCATCAAACGCAAGAATGGTAAACTGGTCGCGGATGTAATGGATAAACTTTTGTCTGGTTTGAAAAGGACACCTACACATATACAAACTGATATGGGAACTGAGTTCTATAATGCTGAATTCAAAAAGTAATGAAAAATTTAATATCAATCATTACAGTAGTTATTCCACCTTGAAAAGTAGTATAGTGAACGTGTAAATCGCACCCTTAAAGCAATAATGTGGAAAACCTTCAGCATGCAAGGATCCTATAAGTGGCTATCAATATTACCGCACATTGTCACCGAGTATAATTCAAGAAAGCATAGAACAACTGGATACAAACCGGTAGATGTATCGGAAAAAATAGTGCATCTATTTCAAAACATTTAAAATGTCAAAATTCTTGACCGTAAAACACCTAAATTTAGAGTGGGGAACATGTACGCATTAGCAAACATAGAAGCATATTCTCTAAGGGTACACACCTAATTGGAGTTACGAAGTCTTTCGAATATCAACAGTTAAACGTTCAAGCCCACTCACCTACACATTACGTGATAGTCGAGATGAAGAGATTCAAGGTCGGTTCTATGAGCCCGAACTACAAAGTGTTAAACATCCAGACATTCATCTAGTTGAACGTGTCATCCGACGTCAAGGGAATAAAGCTCTCGTTAAGTGGTTGGGTTTTGATACTTCTCACAACTCCTGGATTTCTACCAAAGACATTGTGTAATACGCTAATTAACCTTAATTATATATATGTAATATTAATATGCAATAAACAGATCTTTTTTTAATTTTTTTATTTATACTATCCTATACATATACATCACTACATACTACTAAAGCGTCTGACAAACACATACTCACGATGCTGTTTTTCGAGAATTGGTGAAATTATATTACCACAGTCATCTATTCTTTTTTAAATCGTGCAGAATCTCTAGCTATTTGTTCCCATTCTCCTTTTCGCGCATGCCTGTGCCAACTCCCATACTACTATGTAGTGAACTACGTTTTGGACTCATTAATGCACACCTTCTTCACTGGGTGAGTCGTCATCTGATGGCTCAAAATTCGGTAAATATCTTTCTATTTCATGTATAAATTGCTCCAATGATATTTCTTTAAGGTCTTCTATTAATCGCTTTATACAACAAATACACTCTATATCACCTACATGCGATGTTAAGTATTTTTCACAAAGGCGTATTCCTCCCCCATACTTATTAACTAGATTATTTAAATAGTCATCACTAAATCTACCCATTCCATACACTTTTTCATGATCAGCATCGAATTCTAATGATTGTAACTGGCATATTAGTCTTTGGACTGCACTAACACAATCTACAGCTTTAGGCCACGACTCCGCACTATAACACATCCACATATTGACTAACATCTAATACTATCCACTATTGACTACAAGCGCGTTACCCCCCCTTTCAGTTGTAGGTTGGGCAAGATCCATATCCATATATAGTTTCTCCTTGGCAAATGCTTCCATTTCCAGAAGGCAGGCTATGTTGACCTCAAATACATCACGCAATGGCCCTATAACTTGGTGAATGTTACATTCAGGAATTGTCGCTGTCGACTGTATTAGGTTTTTATAAAACTCTGGAAAGTTCACAGTATCTGCCAACTCAATCGGTAATATATTATCTTCAAAAGCTTCCATAACTGTTCTATAGACTCCCATCCTAAATAGATATCAATTTCGTCACTATCACAGAGGCGTATAATTTTTTCTTGTTAATATTTTCGTACGAGACAGTCTTCGATCCCAGTTTGGTAGGTAGCCATGTTCCTTCAGGACTGTAGAAATAATTAGTAATCACCCTTGATTATCCATAAGTATACGCCATTCCTGCTTGTCAAACACCACTCCACCACTCTTCGCTCCACCGAGTTTTACGACTGGCTCAAATCCAAATTTGGGTGATAGACCGATACTAACAAACTTTGTTTTACTTTTATTTAAGAAATAATGCACATTATTAAGCAAAATATCGCAATATTTACTTGAACTTATAGCACCGATAATCTTCGCCTTTTCTATGGCTTGACGTACGATGTTATCCATTATATACGATACTGGCTTTACATACATTCCCTCTCTTTTATATATGACACTCTCCTCACTATGTGTCCTCCTCAAGGCTACTTACGTGACCTTCACGATTGTACCACACATTGCTTTAGCGGTCTTGTCGGTTACACCTTTTCAAGGCTTTCTTTTCGTTCCACTACTTCAAGGATTCCTTGCCATACTTATTTCCAAGGTTGTTCCACTTTGCCACAGCAAGGTCACCACAAGGTTACATATCCCCACTCAGTATTATTCGTATACTTAAAGGGAGGGTTTTACATATACCATAGTTACCGATCTTCACTATGTCAGTTACTCCAGTGCAAGACGATTGGAAGACTCCTGCAGTGTACCAACCACAAACCCTATTTCAACTTAGTACGCGACGGACATGTCAATTAATTCCGAACTGGGTAAATTTTGAAAAGGAAGGAATACTACCGGCTTCCATAACCAAAGTGCTACGAAATAATTATGAACTGGTTCAGTGGAATTCAGCGTGGTATACCTAAATGAGCAAGGTAATACGCGAGCACTTTGCGGCAAGCCGTGTAACAGCATATGCCCACATTGTATCAATATATGTTCGATACCATCTGGTGGACTTCATGAATTTGTGTCATTGCTGTTTCCCGATTGAAACCAGGAGATTACCGCGTAGTGGACCATCATATGCATATGGAGCGCTGGACTGCGCGATACCACCTGTCGTACGAATATTATTGGTGCTCGTCGTGTAGGGCGCCTCTCACACAGTTATACGATGTGTGCGATGATGACTCATGTATACTGTGTGATGAGGTGTGCTACGTAGACGAGTAGTCTTTTTTACTGTATCTATTTTTATTTATTGTACATATTGTATATCTGTTGTATATATGTTGTATATATGTTGTATATATTTGTATATATTGTATAGAATACATTATTTACTGTCAGTATCATACTGTTTTCGCTGATGTTAACATGTGTGACCCAAACTTTTATTATCCTCAGTATTACAACTGTTTCGATAAACGCTTACTAACGTATCGAACATGGTCTGGAGTTCACTCACCCTCATCGCTTGCTGCAGCAGGATTCATTTCCACATCATCAGACGATACGGTTGAATGTTTCATGTGTGGGGTTAGAATAAACCGATGGCAGCCAGATGTCAATCCGTTACAGGAACATCTACGATGGGCACCACATTGCACGTATTCTCAGCTCCTCGCACCACGTCCGCGCAGATGTACTGAAACGGAAGTGGAGAGGACCTTCTGCACTTGTACTAAATCAAAATGTTTTATTCCTAAAGAAAATCATATATCTGAGTAATACATGAATTAAATATATTAACATATCGTTTTCTTTTCTTTTGTGAGGGTGAGCAAAAAAAGTGAGCAAAAAACATGCAAGTGGGCTAGAGTAGCATTTGGGTGTTGTTATTGTGCGATCGTGCTCAGACTGGTGACCTTGTAATAGTGGAACGCGAATGCGTTAGGTCACAGTGATGGCCTTGTAATTGTGAAACAGGAAAGCGTGGTTTTGTCACGGATGACCTTGTAATAGTGGAACAGGAAAGCGTGGTCGGATAGCCTTGTAGTTGTGGAACAGGAAAGCGGTGTTTGTAACCCTGGTTTTGTGGTAATGATATGTCTCAGTGATGGCCTTGTAATTGTGAAACAGGAAAGCGTGGTTTTGTCGCACGGATGGCCTTGTAATAGTGGAACAGGAAAGCATGGTCGGATAGCCTTGTAGTTGTGGAACAGGAAAGCGGTGTTTGTGACCCTGGTTTTGTGGTAATGATATGTCTCAGTGATGGCCTTGTAGTAGTGGAACAGGAAATCGGGGTTTGTGACCGTGGGTTTGTGGTAATGATATGTAATTAGGTCACACATTGCGCTTTTTGACCTTGGTACGGCGGAAACCTGTTTTGGGCAACTTTGGAAATGTGGGGCCTTGGAAATGTGGTGTGTCCCAAAAGTCTCCAATCTTACCTACTGTTGTGTTCAGGAGTTAATTCCATTCTCTACCAAAGATGAATTTTTCATGTTACTGTTGTAAACAACACAAATCGCAAATAAATAATAAAATATTCATAAGAAGGTTATGATCAACAATGTCAAATATCCAATAAAAACGTTAGATGTCGCCTGGCTACACTTGTTCCCAAGGCCAGAAATATAAATAGCGACCCTCGCAGTTATATTTAGTGTATAATGTAATTTTTTACAACGAACTGATGTCGAATAATGACAGAAATGTCATAATTTTGTGGAAAAATATCGAGCCTACTCCTGAAATGTTATACAAAATTTAATAACTGCTTCACTATAACGTTGAGTGACAGACTTCTTTATTTCCTTTTGGTAACAATATGGTACTTAAGTATTTTATAATACATTACGTAAACACTCTCACGTTTTTAAAGCATTTAATTGATAGTATCAGATTCTCGATTATACAAAGTAAGTCTGACTTACATTCAAAAGTACGGGAAATACGATAGAAAACATTATTTAGTGTTTTTAAGATTGCAAGCCATTAAAGTTACTGATTTTTACCTTTTAACCTTCATATACATATGTAGAAGGTTATGCAATCGAATTTTTTTCCACTATCGCTAAAGTGACTTATTAGCTCATTTTACAACTTTTGGCCAAGTTTCGCCAAGATCGGCGGTGTGTGTGTGTATGTGTGTGTGTGTGTGTGTGTGTGTGTGTCAGTGTGTCTGTGTGTCAGCTGCATGTAAAAATACGTAGGTAGACCTCAAGCATATCGGTTAATTATGTTCTAGGCAATTTTGTAATTTAGCGTGTTAGTTCAAATATTTTCAGTATCTGAACAACTATTAATTTTATAAGAAAAAGTGTAGACGTATTTTTAAAATAAAATTGAATTTTATATAAATTTTCTTTACAGAGTTTTTTAATCTAAAGCCTAATAAACGTGAAAATTAAATAAACGTGATTGAAAATGGTGAAGCTGTATTATCGATATTTTTATACAAGCGGGCGGTTTTGAATTTTTTACGTTAACATGTATTTATGAATCTCTATCTGACATGAAGTTTTAAACGTGATTCTGACATAGATTATTGTTTTTTTTACAATGTTGCCTGTTTTCGATATAAACGTATAAAGAAGATGTTGCACAGTTATCTTAAAAATTGAAATTAAAGTTATTTAAGTTATCATCTAGATATCTATTAACCTCTGCCTGTTAAACATCTGTTTGACATAGTTTATTGTTTTTGCGTTTACAGTGTTGACTATTTTCGTAGTGAACTTATTATAAATGAGGTTAAATAAATGTCATAAGAAAATGTTATTAAAATTATTTCATTTCCTTTATTTTCCATTTTGAAGGTTGGAAGGTCGTTTGGTGTTCCACGCTAGTTACCTACTTCATCTACTAGAAGAAAAATGTAGTTCGATTATCTTGGAGTCTCGTCAACCTTTAAATAAATCTACGATAAGTTTATTTACTGCGAAAACGTGTAGCCATTTTTCGATCGCATGACCTTACGTATAAATTAAAAAGTTGGATAGAACGGTTGGAAGTTGAGTTTGATTTCACGCGAACATGTTCTAAGAGTATCGCTGATCCTTACTTATGGGTTGTTTTCGTGCTTGATTTTGCCCTTAACTTCAGTGACATAATTGAATGTTTATCACGATTTCATAATTAGAAAAAATTTGTATTAGTTATAGGTGGACATGTAATTAATTAGTGATGGAAATTGTTTTGTAGAGTCACAAAACGTTTTCAATTTTAAAAATTTTGTCATCGGCAAACTTGAAAGGTAATACAGCAACCCTATGTAATACGTGTTGTGTATATTTCCCGTTATTATTGAAAAAGTAAAAGAGAATTTAAATTGAAATACTTTCTTGACATAAAATTTAACAAATGAGTAAAAAATTAAATAGGTTCAAATCCTACTCGAGGTAAACTTTTTATTTATGTATTTAATAAAATTAATAATAATGTTTAATTACAAGTACTTCTTATTTGTATGAACGTTAGTAAACGTGTGAACATAAAAAACTAATTTGTTGAATGAATATTAGTGTGAAATATAAAACGTTTAGATTAGAATAAACAATTAAGACAACGTTAAATAATGAAAATTTAGTTTTATGGGAAAACTACTCTGTTGAGGTCTTTGATATTTAAACGACAGCTTCTGATATTTATGTACCGCTGATTAACTCAGTTAAAAGCGGATATCGGACAAGTGGCCTATTTTTTTTCTGTAGTTCATTTTAAATCAAATAGAATCATTATTTGGTGAAGCGAAAGTACTGCCCCTATTCGCAGCTGTACAAAAAAATTGATTTATTAATTCATCCAGTTTTATGCAGATGGATCGGTGTGTGTTGAATAGAATCTGTATAGTCTGTATATTCTTTATAATGTAATTTACAAATGTACTACATTCAACCTAATAAATTTTCCATTTCAATGGAATGTTTAATTTAAATAATTACTATTTTGTAAAATTATTTTTTTTAAACTGCACATGTTCTATTCGTGTTTCCTGGGGTTAACTCCTTTTTCAAACTTCCCGCCTGCAGGAGGGCCTTGATGCCTAGCGTAATGATTGAAACATGTAGGTTAATAACCACGTATAAGAACTATTAACGCTATTAACGGGACCGGTCTTGTTATAGTGGTAAAAATTAAAGTAATTAGACCGAATGCCGATGATTCGAATCAATGTAAATGTGAATGTATAAATATCAATATCAACAAGGATTAATTAAGCTGATCGACGTTATATAAGGAGATCTCACAGTTACCAAAATTAAGGTTTGCGTGTGTCCATTGTAGATGTAAATTTTGTTTACGTAAAAGCCAATCATGGCCTTGATTAACGTTGACGGGTTAATGTAATTAAGGGTATAATAAGGGTTGGATAATTATAATCCAGGAACGCGTGTCATGAAGAATGGATGGATGGATCTTTAAATGTGTCAGTTACTTAAATTTCAGAGATTACACACGTGTCTTTGAACGATTAAATGATATAGTTGTAAAGTGTTTAATGCCATGGAAATTTTATACTATAAAGGCAAGTGTATTGAAACTGATTTTAATTTAATGCATTAATGCTGGAGACGTATGAATCGGAGATCTGGTGTAACGAATAGATTTGGTGTTTTAATTATACAGGGTGGCCAAAAAGGGTGTTATGATAGGTGGTGTACAAAATGTTAAAGATGAGCGGGAGTGATCTGGGTAATATGGGAAGTATGCAGGTGGATATCTAGACGTGATGATTTCTAGTTGTGGTGAAATTTTATGAATATGATGAATATATTTTTTTGGTACTTTTATTTTGTTTATAATTTTCGTGAGGGAGTGTGAGAAGCGAAGGGATGAATGGGAAAACTATAATCCAGGAGATTTTCAACCCTGGGTAAAAGTATCATGGAATTGGAGGAGAAAAGGAAGGAATGTCTCTCTTTTCGAGAGGACATTCTCTAAAGAGGGAACTAGTTTCACGACGTATTGTTCCTTTTCCTTCCGGGCCGAAACTTACGTTGGCAAAAGAAACAATACTAAATGGTCCTTTATATACTCCTCGCGTACGTACAATGGGAAAGTATATTAAGAACGATTCTTCAGTTATCTGGTTAAAAGAGAAAAACAATTGTGGATTAGGGTTAAACAAAGGATAGTTAAATAACAGGTAACAGGAAACAAAATAAGAGCACGATGTTCTTTAGTTTAGTTGGCAACTCCCTTATTTTAATAAGTTTATGCTTATCAAAACGAATAAGGTGCTCTATATTCTAATGCAATTACAGTAAACATTCAATTGCATGCAATCAATATCACAAAATTATGCAATAAGGATCGTTGATAAAGACAGTAAGAGAACTGGATCAAACGTCAGTATTTTCAAATTCAGTTTATTTTCAAATGTTTGTTGACCGCTATCACTGATTTTTCTTTAAATATGGCACCCTCCTTACGTCTTATTTTCGATTTCTTTATGTTTTAAATTTATTTTTAATAAAGCAGTTAATGGTAGTTATATGTTCAGAATTTTTTGTAGAAATAAATCTACAATAAATATAATGATTATTTTAGTTTCCGTTTTGTTAATCTACACTAAACATTGGTTATTACTGACCTTAACATACCTTTAATGTAACAATAATTGCCCATACAATGTTGCAGGCCAAATTCTCATTGGAGCATTAGCCCGTAAAGGCAACGTGAGCGCACGGTATAGCTCAGTAGTATGAGTGGGGTTCTTACTTAATACTCAGAAAACGTCAAAATCTGGAGAAATGCCAAAAAGGCGCCACTTGCTAAATAAATGTATAGCGACATGAATTAGATCAAAATAATGGCCTAACAGGAAACCATCAAGGTCACTCAAAAACAAAATACCACCCTCACCGAAAATTCTACTCCAAAAATATTTACGCAAAGTTCACCTAAACCTCAATAAAATCTTGAGCTTCATATGAAAGCCGCAAAATTGCAATAATAAAACTAAAATCTCATTAAACATTTCGATAAACTTCAACGCCAAAATTATTGTCTCAAATATCCAAGAAAACTGATCAATACGCTAACTAATTATTCAATTTCGAACGAAAAATGCGTCACAACAAAACTAAACGTGACCGAAAATTTATAAAGACCCCAAATTTAATGAACGAGAAAATTGGTGTTGTGATTCCTAAATTATCAAACAAATATACAAACTGCTTACCTTTTGGAAAATCCAGGTAATCGACAGATGATCAGGTGATTCTTATAAAACACTTAAAAAATTGCAATCGCTCAAATCGAGAAATTCTCATTATTAATTACGTTAACGCTTAATGAAACTTCAAAGGGTTACTTTAAAAAACTTGTATAGGTTGAATAAAATCCATTACCATCTGAATGAACGATACATGGATGTCGCTGTAAAATTATATAACTCAAAATTTTTCATAAGAAAATTCAAACACTAAAAATCCTAAATGTGAATTAAAATATCTAATCTCGTTCTTTTTAATTCACGCCGGCAAATTCACAGTAACAGAGGACGAAGTCACAATAGATCCATATCTATTACTGAACAGTTTACACGGAAGCAAGCGTTTTCATCCCCACAGTAATATTAAGAATAGTAAACATACACTTTTATTGCTACCAACATTGAATAAAATGTAAGACTTTAAATTGACTCACACTACGATCAACAATAGAATACTCTGCCTCCTCTGGACTACGATAAAATAGGTCATACAGTTGGTCCACCAGGTGAGTAATCGACAGGGCTCTATTAAATTTCTACGGTCACGCTCTCCAAATAGTATCCCACAAACGGCAACTTCCTATGTATAATCATTTGAACAAATTACGACAGAAACAAAAAGTACACAAGTAACCAATTTTTCATCTGATTTAACGTAAATGCACAAATATTTATCCGTACTTGAGGGTATTGCTTAAGTTACAAAGCGTTTCTTATCGTTAATCCATTTACTCTAAACTTTATTAAAGCGGCACTAATACAGCAGGTTTGTACTTTATTTGAGTGAGCTGTGCGATGTACGGGAAGCTACCCCTTTAACCAGGAACTCATTATCAGTCCGCATCACCAAAATGTGTCAGACGAGTTCAACGGAATAAAGGTGCAGCGCTTTGTAAAAACACTAAAACCAATTACTTCTATGACCGAAAATTGTCACTAATGACAAAACGAAACAACGATAAAATAAACAGGGGGTGAGTTGAAACTTTTCTAAGAGTCTAACCAGTGGAAGAGGAGAAGTCTCCTACGGTAGCGTTAGATACACTCTCACGGTATGATATAACTCGTTCCCTTCTCCTACACCATCAAAAAACGTGAATCTTCTACTACATCTTGTACAAGACTGACTTCAACATCGTTCAGTTTCAGCCATCTTCCCTATCATCTCTCTTACCTTTTAATTAACCAATCCATGTAATCGATATCCTGTAAGTTGATGATTTCACTACGACGTTAGTTCTTAACGTCACGTATCTAAAAGCAAAACTCTTTGCTTAAGACCAAAAATGTTATCGAAAACTCCCGTCAACCTCTCGCCTAAAACGTTCTTAAGAACCGCGATATATGTTTTCTACACTATATTTGAATACAAAGTAACGATTTTAATGTGATCTGTAACTTTTCAACGACGCAATTTTATGTAAATCACTATATTTAACGATATCTACAATATTACGAAAAATTTTTATTTACAACGGAACTAGCTAATTTTCAGCCAAATTAGTAAAAGGAAATCCACTATCTGTCGATACTAATACGTAAACCAAATCTTAATTGAAACTTCCATCTAAATTTGATAAACCAAAAATTAGATTTCGTTTTCAGGAAAAGGATTCTAAACGCGATTACCATTTGAAAAAATTTCGAATACTTCCAAATACGCAAAAGCCTCCAAGAATTTATGCGTTATCAGGTTCAGTTTCATGAATTTATACTACATTTCAGGAGTCCGGTATTAATGAATAACTTGTAATTTCGAAACTGACAGCAAATATTCTATAAAATCACGACCATGTAACAACCAGACTGAAATAGTTGTTTTCAAAGAACTTGTGTTATGTTTTACATAATAATTTACAGATTTTTTTTAACTTCTGATTAAATGCACCTAATAAAAAATAAGAATATTAACTGGACGCGTTTGCACGAAAATTAGTTCAGAAATTATTTCAAGCGGTAATTGTTAACAAATAAACCAGATTTTATAGACCCATTTAAAAGGGCTTATAGAACGGAGTTCAGGTTGAATTCACTCCTACGTTTTGTTATTTTGGTTTACCTTTAACCAAGTTTTATCTAAAAATTTTAGAGCGTATTATATAATACTACGTGACTCGTAACAAAAAACCAAAAAGAACAATGAAATAACATAATTTGCTCCAGAATTAAAACATACATACAAAGAAATGGCAATAAAAAGTCAACATTTACAATCAATAATTTTTATTGAGTAAAATGTAATCTGTTTTTATTGCGTTTTAGCCATTCTCTATTTGAAATCACACAAATCTTGTTTGTTTTCTTTACAGCTACAAAATTTTAATTGTATTTTATAATAAAAGTTTTATTTTCTACTGTGTTACATGAGTATATAAATGGATACAAGGCATACAATTACAATAATAGAGTGAATTTTAACAAAAACATGTTTTTATACCTTTATTATGCCTACGCTTTGATGTAGACTACCATCATTATATTCTTGTTAATTTTGTGATGTAAGATATTTTTTACTGACAACATATATTATGGTTATGTTTAATTTAATATGAAGTATACCTTAATATGAATGTTAAACATACAGTAACGCCTTCATTAGCCTTATTATTATTATTATTATTATTATTATTACTACTATTATTAGTAATAATAATAATAACAATAATAGTGCGCAAACGTGCAAATTTTTAGGGGTAACATTAGACACGTCGCTGCTCTGCTGCAACCATATTGATAATATAGTGAATAAAGTTCGTAAAGTGGTGAACATAATAACGTGCTTGGCAAATACAAGATTCACATATATCTAATACTAACTAGAATAGACTACGGATCTATCGTCTACATGTCGACATGAAACTCAAGACTTAAAAGACTGGACAGTATTCAAAATGTCAGCCTCAAGTATGCAATGGGTGCTTTTCAAATCAGCCCAGCATATAGCTTAAGTGCAGAAGCTGGAGTTTTACCATTAAGATACCAAAAGCAATGGCTGTTAATGAAATACTCCTCTAAAATATATGCTAAACATACACATTTTCATTATCCCCTGATATGGAAAGACAGAAACGTCAACACGTTAATCGCTTTAATATACCGTCAAATTGCAAAAACATGCGAATTACTGAATATCACAAACAAAAATTAAATTAAGAGTATCACGAGTGTGAAAGAGAAGAGAAGAACCTATCGCAAAACGAATGGTCGAATGAAAACAAAGCACTAAAACTACACTTTCCTAACGTAACGGCCAGAAAACGATATACAGGAATAACAAGAAAAGACAGCGTGGCCATAACTAGACTAAGAATAGGCCACACGCAGCTTACACACTCACACCTGCTAAGAAACGAAGATTGGACACAACGTCAATATACAAAGCACCAATGACGCTAAAACATATCTTCGACGAATGTTCGATCACTCTAGTTATAAAACGCAGACATGGGTACACTTTCAATCTAGAAAATGGACTTCAGCTTAATGAAAAAAGAACGTTGTCCCAGGTAATAAGTTTCTTACATATACCAAATACGTATAATACGATTTAACAAGGTGATAAAACCCGAGGAAAGGGGCAAAAAACTCAAGAGTTTGACGCCCATCAAAAAAAAAATGTTAGTTCAGGGAAGCAGTGGACTTTATATTAAACTGCCTTGTACTTGTTTTCAATATTTTATTATTGAACATGTCAGTGAACATGTTAGCGCTTATATGAAAATGTAAACTTTCACCATTAACACTCATAATAAAATACTTACCTTTTTGGGATTTTTTAATGGTGTACTTTAAATTATACAATCTAAACTATTGAACTATTGAAATATATAAACACCCGAATAATTTTAATAGACAAGAAGAAAATCTCCGTTTAAATAGGTTTTGGCATCTTATAATTAAAAAAGAGCATAACGATACGCCTTGATTTTAATTTGTTTTCAACTTTTGGTATGTCTAGGTTTTTTGCTGTGTTTTCCTAGACCTTGAAGCAAATGCTTTACCAATTACATGTTAAATTTCCACAGCACTATAATTTAACATAAGTAGTTGAAATTAAATTGAAATTAAAAATTACAAAGAACGTTCTGCATTGTGCTTTTCATTGTTAATAACACTTCCAATTATTGATAAAGATATCTCTTTGTTAGATTTAACTGGGTTATTTTTTGATGTAATGTTTGGATTTGTGAATGCTTCTATCATTTTAAAATTGAAGTCTTTCACAACTTTACACTTACATCATAACTCGATTAAATTTTGTTAAATGTGTTTTTTGGCTGGCAAATTTTATTGTTAGCTTTCGTCGTAGAGAGTGTTCTGGTTTGTCATCTTTGAGGTAGTTTAACAATATTTAATTTTAATGACCTAGTTATTCTTTACTACAATTTTATAGTTGGTTTATACGTTTCTCAAACTGTTATATTAATAGCAGGCTTATGTTTATGTTTGAATTTTTCAAATTTGACAAAATTGTTTACTACATCTTTAACAATTTTTAACAAACATTACTACTGACGAAGATAACTGTAAGTGTTATCGAAACGTTTAGATTGTATAATTTAAAGTACACCATTAAAAAATCCCAAAAAAGATAAGTATTTTATTATGTTAGCGCTTACCTATATATTTAAAAAACTAAAGTATCCATTTAAAAAAAACAAAAAAACTAATATACAATACGTAACATTAATAATTAAAACAAAGTATGCCTGTGGCTTTAAAACATGCCGTCAGCCTTGAAATATTAAGTTCAACATAACATTGTTTATAAACTTTAAATTAATCTAAATAAAAAGTCTAAAAAGCACTATATAACAAATACGATACGATACGATACGATACGAACAACGATAATGTTAAATAGGCAAAATGCATAATTTACGCGCGGATCGCTTTCCAGTCTCTCCGTTTGGAAGTTTTAGTGGCACAACTACATCTCCGGGATGTAGCTGGTTGACCCGTGTTGTTTCCCACATTAATGGTGGAAGATTGTCCTTTTGCAGTAAAACCAAATTGTCCAGTTTTAGCTCTTCAGACGCCTTGTGCCAGTTCGTACGGACTTGTAGTTCGGACAAAATTCTGTGTTCCATCTTTTCCAAAAACATTATCTCATCTTTTCGAACAGTTCAAAATCGATTGTCCCGAATTTGTGTTAAGGATTGGGCGTTATTGGTCTCCCAATTGGAAAGTGACCAGGGGTTAATGAAAAAAAATCGTTTGGATTGGAGGACATGGAACTTAGAGGTCGAGAATTTAGAATAGAATGAACTATCTACATGACGGATCGGTAGTTGCTGATTCTGTAGACAAAGCCAATGTTTTTGTGGATTTGTTTGCATCAAACTCGTGTCTCAATGATACAGGAAAAGATGTGCCCCTAGTCAACTCTTCTTCATACGCTATGAAACCAATTCATCTTCGGTACAAGCTCTTGGAATCAATCATCAGTAGCCTTGATCTCAATAAGGCGACTGGCCCAGACGGTATCCCAGCTATTATCTTAAAGAAATGTTCCCCCGAACTAGTACCAGTCATATCTAAGCTCTATACGATCTCTATGTCTTCTGGGGAATTCCATTCATCATGGAAGTTAGCAAATGTTTAACCTATCCCCAAAAAAGACGATAAGACCGATCCCTCAAACTACCGACCAATTCCCATCACTTCCATTTTGTTTAAAATCATGGAAAAAGTCATCAATCAGCAACTGCTCACGTTCCTTCAAACTAACAAACTCCTTAGTGACCACCAATATGGGTTTAGGCAAAGTCGTTCAACAGGTGATCTTCTTTCATATGTGACCGAAGTTTGGAACAATACAGTAGAGCAGTCCGGTGAAACAGTTGTAGTCGCTTTAGATATCTCAAAGGAATTTGACCAAGTTTGGCATAAGTGTTTACTTGCCCAACTCACCTCGTTTGGGTTAAAGGATACGCTTATCAACTGGGTTTCTAGTTTCCTTGATAAAAGACGAATACGTGTCGTAGTTGATGGCTTTTTTTGAAAAGAAGTTAGCATTAACGCGGGCGTACCACAGGGATTCGTTATAGCGCATACACTTTTTCTGCTGTACATAAATGACCTTATTTCTTCAACAACAAACCTCATCCATTGCTTACTGACGATAGCACTCTTCACTGTAGTTCATCTCAGTCTACTCATAGTGATAATAAACCTTCTATGTCAAATCAAGAAATTAAAGTTGAAATGGCAAATTCAATCAACAAAGACAGTCAACGTATTCTCGAATGGGGAAGCAATAATCTAGTTAAAGTTAGTGCTAACAAAACTCAGTGTTGCCTTGTGTCCGCCAAAAAAGATCGATCATTTCCTGTTATAAGTATGAATGGCTCAGTTTTTAAGTTTTCAGACTCTATTACTATGTTGGGTATGACTGTATCTTCAAATCTCTCATGGGTTGACCATCTTCTGTCAGCTACCAAAAGAGCTGCTCATAAAATAGGCTTTTTGTACAGATCTAAGCAGTACTTCACCTCTCGACAACTCCTTCTGCTGCATAAGGCCCAAATTCGGCCTCATCTGGAATATAATTCTCACCTCTGGGTTAGTGCTCCCCAATACGCTTTCGATATCGTTGATCGTATTCAAAAGAGAGCGATTAGGCTTATAAATGACCCATCCTTAACTTCTCACATACAGTCCCTTGAGCATAGAAGGATGGTTTCAGTTCTTTCTTTGTATTATCGTTATTACAACGGCTATTGTACTGCTGAATTATATTCTTTGATACCATCGCGGTCTATCTTTGCGAGAAACACTCGTTTCGCTCATTCACATCATCAGTATGCAGTACAAATCTCCACTCGTACCAAACGGGCGCAATCCACATTTTTCTACACCGCTTCTAAACTCTGGAATGATCTCCATAGTTCCTGTTTTCCTCTCACTTATGATATGAGAAAATTTAAGGTAGCTGTTCATACGCATCTATTGGCAATTCATTATCCCTTTATCCATCCTCCTAAGTGTTCCTCAGTGCTTTAGCACGATAGGCGAAATTTAGCCTGTTCAGGTCCACAATCATAAAAAAAAAGATTCTATCTGAATTAAAATAGTTGTATATTCTTCATATGACAAATGAGTCATGCCAATTATTCTCTTTAAATGAAATTTCATTCTTTTTAGACTAGCCTCCCAAACCCCTCCAAAGTTTGGAGTATATGGGGGAATGAAGTGCCAAGCTATACCTTCATTTCCCAATTTCGCTGCTATAATGTTTACATTATTTTTCATAAATTTGTTGATTTCAGAATTGGCACCCACAAAAGTTTTGCTATTGTCAGAGAACGTGTTTGCTGGTTTACCGCGACGACCTAGAAATGTTTTGAAAGATGCCAGAAAAGCTTCAAATGTTAAATTTGTAACCAGTTCTAGATGAAACGCTTTGGTAGACATGCATACAAAGATGCATACTCAGACCTTTATAATTTTAGAAACTCGCGTTATTTTATCTTTTAGACAAAACGGTCCGGCATAGTTACATCCGGTACTATAAAATGCAACGTTTGTATTAACACGTTCATCTGGTAAATTTCCCGTAGGATATTCATAGGGCTTAGGTTTAACTTGAAAACATTTAATACAGTTATGAATAATATCTCTAGCTAGACTTCTTCCAGAGAAAGGCCAAAATTTTTGCTTTATTGCATATAAAAGCGCAATAAATGACCATGTTCTTAGGTCATTAGAAGTTTTGTTAAAATATGCTTATTGTGTAAAATTATTGGATGTCGCGTTCCATAATTTATATTATCAGTTGGTAACCTTCCGCCCACTCTTATGGGTTCATCAGAGCTCATAAACAGATTTAGAGCTAGAATATTACTAGATTTCTTGACACTAACATTATTGCTAGGTCTTCCATAATCAACAGGAAATGAATCAATTAGAACTAGTTTAACTAATACATTGAGTGAACTGTTTAACTCTTCTGTCCTCAAAGGACCAGAAAAACGTATTTTGTTTTTCAAACTATTCATAAATCGTAAACAGTATGCCACAACTCTTTGCAGTTTTATTAAGGATGAATATCGTACATAAATATCATTCATTGTTTGATTTAACTACGTTTGCAACAATTGTACGTTGTTCGGGAACATCGATATGTTTGTCAGATGAATCGATTAACACATCTTGAAATTTTGTAGAATTGATAAGAAAATCAGGTCCATGTCACCACAATTTGCTATAAATTATTTGTTCACTGGAAATGCCTCGCGATATACAGTCGGCAGGATTTTTTTCTGACCGAACGTGAAACCACTCAGTAACATTAGATGACGACTGAACAAAACTAACCAGGTTTTCCACCTATCAGGAGAACGTTTAATCCAGTGCAGAACAATAATTGAATCAGACCAGTAATATATCCTTTGACAATATTATTCGTTTTGGCTGATTGACTTTTATGTCATTTATGGAATCCAAATTCGCACCCCAATAAACACCTAAGGTTTTGTTAGGTTCTTTTACTCCTAACCGTACAACACTTGCTTCTAAATTGTCATTAACGTAAAACTTATTTAATAGTGAAGGCTTATTGCATCACCATTTACGCAACTCAAAACCTGCACTAGACATTATTGCAGTTATGTGATGTTGCAATTCTAAAATATAACCTTCTGAATTGGCTCCTACAAGTAAGTCGTCGACATACAAACTATTAGCCATAACTTTGCTTGCCATAGAAAATTTTTCCTTGTTTATAATAGATACCTATAACACACATTTAGTAGCTAAAAACGGGGATGCTGCCCGCATCGGAAGGTTCTGACCTCCACAGTATACGTTATAGACTTCGTTGCTCTGATGATAATAGTACTTGGCGATACATTTTTGAAATGTCAGCATTAATTAGAAAAGTGTGTTGCCTGAATCTTAATAAAATATCAGATAATTCACTCTGTATACAGGAACCAGCATGGTGAATCTCATTTAAAGATTTTCCATTATCAGATTTTGCTGAAGCATCGAAAATTACTCTACACTTTGTAGTTAAACTTGATTCCTTTAACACAGTATGGCGAGGAATATAATAAGAAATAGAATTATTATTCTCTTGAATATTGGATAATGGTGTCATATGACCTAGTGAATGGTATTCATTCATGAAATCAGAATATTGTCTTTTTAAATCAGGGTTTCAATTGAGCTTTCTTTCTAAAGTATACAACCCACATAGTGCACTTTCTTTAGAATTGTCTAGTTCTATTCTTTCCTTTAGTGGTAACTTGGCTACAAAACGACCATCACTATTGCGAATTGTAGTTTTCTTACAATGAGATTCACAGGATCCACCCTTTTTTGACTCTATATTGCATTCTTTTATCTGCCAGAATTTAGTGATTCATCTATTGATATACAAGAGACTACTTTATTACACTTTGCATTAAACGGAAATTGCAAATTATCACCTAAAACCCATCCTAGCCTGGAATTTTGTAACACTAAACCTGATTCTAATTTCAATTATTGCATTAGTATATATAACAACTCATAGAAAAGTCCCACACAACACAGCATATTAATGTCCGATTTTTCATTAAAATGCGGATCTGTCAAATCTAAATTCTCTGGAATTCTTAAACCAAGTTTATCAAATGTAAAACTTGGTAATGGTAGAGTAATTTTATTTAAAACTAGAAAAGAAATGTTTGCATTAAAAATATTAAAACGAGAAAAAATTGTTAAAGTAGTTTGAAATTTAATTGGTAATAAAGTCTTATCACCAACACCTGAAACAACAAAGTTGACAAAAGAAGTCTTTGGCAAATTTAATATATTAAAAACTTTTCTGAAGTAAAATTATTTAGATACCCCAGATCTAAAAACATCCGTGCCTCAACTGAGCCTCCTTTACAGTTTTTGACATGCAAAATGACAGTTGATAGTACGCTGTGCTACAATTTGAATGCGAATCTTGTAGACGTGACGCTGAAATTAGAATGCCATCCAACCTCGCATTATTTTCTGTACTTTGTTCCACATGCACAGTCGCCGGTGCAGAGGTAGCTTCACACTCGACATTACTTGTGGGCCTGTTAGGTATTGTAGTAATAGGATTACACGATGCAACATTGCATTATGCAACCTTTCACATTTCTTACAAGGACTCTTTTTACACGACCTTGCATCATGACTAGGATTAAAACAATTTAGGCAAATTTGTCAATGTCTGACATATTTGGCCTGCGATCACTAACCGCTGTTTGTTCCCATTCACGTCGCGTTTTAGGATCAAATTTAGAAACTATCAAGTATACTAATAGCATCTCCAAATGTTCGGTTGGTTCACCTAGTAATTTTAATGCCCTTATATTTTTGTTAAAGGATCATATAGATGTCTCAAGGCTTGAAAAGATCCTTTGAGTAGATTTGGAACCTCGAATAATCCTTTTACATATTTGTGAATTATTGCACTGGGGTCCTCATAGCGCTCCTTCAACAATTCTCACGCTAAATCATAGGTGGTGTCATCTACCTTTAAAAAACATATAACATCTAAAGCTTCCCCCAGTAGGGTCGTTTTTAAATAGTTAAAAGTCTCTGTTTTGTCAATCGAGGTAAACCTATCAACCATGGAGTCAAAGGTTGCTTTAAAATCTAACCATTTATTAAGTTCCCCAGAAAACTTAGGCAAATGAAACGCTGGCAACTTCACAGAACTCTATGTACATTACAGCCTTTGCACTTAAATCAAAATTATATTCTTTCTGTTTACCATGTTCAGACAGATCTTCCAAAGATTCAATTAAAATTTCAATGTCTGATTGACAGTTATCAAAATCATCATATATAGAACCTAATTTGCTATTACACAATTTAAGCTCTGTTATTAATTTTATGGTGCAAAGGACACAGTGTGAAAAGTTACACGGAAAATATTTTGGTTGTCTATTTTTCGCAAAAAGCCGCATCGTACAAAGCTTCTACGCTATGGAGCACGTACTCCATGTTAAAGTCAACAATTTTGATCAAGGATAACATATATATCTCAGGGTTTGCAAAATTAATAGCTTTTATAAAAAAGCAAAAACGTGGGGTACAAGCCAAAAAAGTCAAGAGTATTTATCTGAGAGGACATAAATAAATTTTTGATTGAGGCACCGGATCAAAACTACCTAATGTGGAACGTAATGATTGAGACGATGACACACGTCCCATAAATCTCTTTTGTGTTTTACCGATTAAGAAAATGTAGCACTCAGCCAATTGGAATTCACACGTTTGGTACAATCCCAAAGTTGATTGCAACCTACTTAAAACTACCCAAGTCAAGTACCAACACGGGTCACGCCTTTCGACGTACCTCCGCTTCATTATTGGCGGACACAGGTTCTGACATTCTCACACTAAAACAGCACTGTGGATGGAAGAGTACGACCGTAGCTGAAGGGTGCGTCGACGAGATAGCAACAAGGATCCTCCAAGGAAACTGTGCCGACACCATCATCATCACTGTCTGATTTTGAACAGAACGAGTCTTCTGAATTATCTTCATTAAAAATTCAATTTGGACAAAAGCCATCAACATCATTAATAACAACTGATTTAACCGTTAGCACAAACCGACTGCAGCCCGAAAATATAACAAATAATACAAATTGTACCATTACTACTACATATAGTCACAAACAGCTGATTTTTTAATATGTTGTTGGGACTACTACCAGTAGTGTATATCCAAGTTTGAAGCTTCAAAAGACCTGTGCTAACTTCGTAGCACTCGAAAAGCCGCGTGATTTTTGCATTTTTTTTTTGTTTTTTTCACCATAACTCCTAAACTATACGTTTTTAATAAAACGTGTTATTTACGTCTTTAAAGTGGATTACATCTGCTAAAATTTGAAACCAGAACCAGCTGTGTAGGTACAATAGTTTCCAAGATACAGCCCTCCAAAAATTGGCAATTTTTTCCAAAAAATCGGGGAAAGTACTCATTTTACGGGTAAAGTCGTGGGGAGAGATGTAGCGAATTCAATTAGTTTTATTTTGAGCACAAAGCGACGTCTGTAGGCTCGATAGTTAACGTTAATAAATTAAAAAAATGAGAAAACTGCATTTTTCGCAAATTTACTCGATCTGCCTTCTTCATTGAGTGACATCTTTTTTACCCCCAACCACATCTGAACTTGGTGGTAAGTTCGGTAGGCGTAGAATGATGCATCATTTTACGTTAGAGGCAAAGGGGCGAGGTCAACCTTAGCGGAGGCGGTTATTTTCGCAATAAAAATAATAGCGCAGGCAATGGATGGTATCACCAGTGTAGTCTCCTCCATACAGAGCTACTAGGCACTTCGCTCCGGCATCTGAGATGGCTTGGTGGGTTAAAGTATGTTGGAGGGTATTTCTGGATGGCCCTCCACAGTTTAATCTTCTCATACCCGAAAAGGGCAGTGGTGGTGTCGCACTCAGTGAAGGCGTGGAGAAAATCAATACAATAAAACAAACCGTCGATATACTATACTCAGTAGGAGTTTATTATGGTCCTAGCTTGGTAGCGAAATGTAACTAAAGCATCAGCAGTGTAATTTTTAAAAATTTACAATAAATGTAAATGCAAAGAGGAAAGTCATGTTATTAGTATGAAACTGTTCACAAAAAATTTTACTGGTTTTTTAACGAATTGTCAAATTTTTTTTCCAAATGTTGCATTTTATGGCTAAAAAACTGGTTTCTTTGCGCCATGTTCCAATAAGACGGCCATAGCACAAGTTTTCTTTTGACGACTTTCGGTATGTTATTCTGGAAGTATAATTCAATATACACACCAAGTCTTATGCTTATACGAGTTTTTTAAGTTAATTGAGAAATCCTGTTTTCCCCTTTTTTTATTTATTAGCATTGTGGGGAATCTATGAGGCTTACAAATGTCGTTCTGTGCTTAAATTAAAGCTAATTACATTCGCTGCAACATCTCTTCCTGTGAATTTACCAGTAAAATGACTATTTTCCCCGATTTCGGGGAAGAAAGTTGACCAACTCTTAACATATCACTTTTTTGTAAAAAATTGCCAATTTTTTTAGGGCTGCGTCTTGGAACCTACAGAGCTGGTTCTGATCTTAAATGTTAGAATATCTAATCTACTTTAAAATAGTATATTGAGTATCAAGAACAGTAAGGAACGTTTACCGGTCGACGGCCATGTTTGGGGGCTGAGCGATAGAATAGAATAGAACCATGTATATATATATATATATATATATATATATATATATATATATATATATATATATATAGTATACATAAACAAAAAGGTATGGCAACCAACCGAGAACTGGATCTAGAGTCAATGGTGCAGGAATTTAGTAGTTTAATACTAAATTCTGCCTTAGAAACTATTCCAAAGTCAAGAAGTAAAATATATAAAAATACCGCTCCCTGGTGGAACTCCAGCATCAGGGCAGCCACCAATGCCATAAAAATAGCTTTGAAAAAGTTTACGTCAAATCCAACGATAGGAAATATGGTAGAATTTAAAAAGCTACGCACTTTAGCGCGAAGGAA
Source organism: Vesta saturnalis (assembly GCA_036346205.1). Lineage (NCBI taxonomy): Eukaryota > Metazoa > Arthropoda > Insecta > Coleoptera > Lampyridae > Vesta > Vesta saturnalis. Next base: position 1,302,922 of record JARFJB010001071.1, read on the forward strand.
AATAAGAGAAGCACAGAAAATGATCTGAGAAATCTTCGTTAATACAATTACCCCAAATACATTACCTTCGATAGTGTGGAAAAAGATAAAATCAATCACAGGCAAATTCAAGAACCGTACTCCGCCAAAGCTACATGAATACGATAAGATAGTAACTGAACATCTTGAGGTAGCAGAAATGTTTGCCAAACATTATGAATAAGTGAGCAGTGCAAACAACTAACAGCAAGAATTTATCGATAACATGGAGTGACGTGAAGAATATCTTGACTTTTCTGAAAAAATTGAATAATCATATAATACAAAAATAACAATGACAGAGTTAATAAATGAAACAAAAGAAGCAGCAGCAGGTACAGATGGTATCTGTAGTGCACTGCTAAAGCATTTGCCTCAAGCAGGTCTACAGGACATTTTGTATATTTTTAATGAAATATGGAAACAAGGTCACTATCCACCAAAGTGGAAAACGGCTATAATTGTTCCACTTCCAAAGAAAGATAAGGATACCTTCGAACCGGCCCGTTACAGGCCAATCTCCAAGCTCCTTGAACGCATAATTAATAAAAGGCTAGTCAATCTGCTGGAATAAAACAAGTGGATAAACTTCTTTCAAGCCGGGTTTCGTAAAAATTACTCCACAAACGATAACCTAGTAAACCTTGTTACAAAAACCCAAGAAAGTTTTATTAATACAGAGCACCTTACAGCAGTATTTTTTTACATAGTAAAGGCGTATGATACGGTTTGGCGGTACTCTGTACTAAAAACAATACACAACTGGAGAATCACTGGAATTATGGCGTACCTTATTCAGTCATTCTTAAGTGATAGACGCTTTAAAATTAGGATAGGGTGTAGTTTGTCTTCTACATATATCTCAGAAAACGGGATTCCTTAGGGTTCACCAATTAATGTTACCCCATTTATTATCGCGTTGAACAATATAACATACACGTTCAACCCAGAAATCGACCGCAGATTATACGATATAGTGATATATATGTCCTCTAAAATAGAACGCTCCTCAAACATCAAAATCCAAGAAGGAATAAATTAAATTGTGTGATAAGCGGAAAACGTGGATTCCGTATTTCTACAGAGAAAACCGTATGTTTGCACTTTTGAAAGTTGCGAATCCCACATTATTTACCAAACCTATTTCTAAAAGGCAAGGCGATTTTATGTGTACAAAAAGTAAAATTCTTAGGAATGGTGTTAGACCCAGCACTTACGTGGAAAATACCTTGGAGATTAGAAATGAAAACAAGAAGACCACTGAATGGTTTAAAATGCTTACCTAACACGAAATGGGGTGCAAGTAGAGAAGTTTTAATTCGATTATATAAAACATGTAACAGCGTATCTCACTAAGATATGCTATAGCAACATTTCGAACTAGCCCAACCAGTAATCCGTACGTCGAAATATTTTTAAAGTATTTCTCCAAAATACGATCAAATGAGACGCATTTTAATCACCAGTTGCTACAAAAAGAACAAAAGCACATAAAACTTAACGTACCAATATACTCGGCTATATCATACGCTTGTAAACTGGCATAAATTAACGACAATTATTTAGGAAACATCTCCCAAATTGGTACAAAAATTAACCATTTATGGCAAGACATGTGGAATAAAGAAAATCGTGAACTAAAACAACGGTGCACATTAATGTCACGAAAAGAAGCAATTGTGGTAGCACGTTTCAGAATAGGGCATACCAAGTTAACTCATTCACATTTACCTACAAATACCCCTAACAATATGTGTAATTCGTGTAAATGTCCGATTAGCGTTAAACACCTACTAACGGAAAGTGGCGAACTTATACAGCACAGACAAAGATACAACTTACCAGAAACATTACCAGAAATATTGTAACTTAAAAGATGCACGTTAATGAAGTTATTTCAATTCTCGCAAAAAAAACTAGGTAGTAGATAGAGCTGTTAAATACTAAAAGTGTAACTAATGGCAATAACCTCGCAGATGATCCCATTTCACAAAATAAAAAAAAAATAATTATAGGAATATTAAATGAATTATATAAAATTACACGCACAATTCTATAATTAAGCTAAATCTGAAACTTTAATATGCGGTATCAAGTGCAGACATTATTTTTTATAAAATGTGTATAGGATGGAGCACAACGTACCCAATATAAAGCAAAATATACATATTTAACACGTTTAATGTAATAAAACCGCTTTTGGAAAATTACGTTAATTTCTCTAATCTAAAATTTGAAGAGCACGTTCATTAATTTCAAAACACTGAGATTTGTAGATTTTTTTAATTGTGTTTTTAATTATCCTTAATTACATTTTGTAAACAAAATTAATGAAAAAGCATTGTTTGTTTATTTAGTAGAAAATTTTACTCTGTTAAGGAAAAAGTAATTTTGGCTTTTTCTCTAATATCCCTTACTAGGTCAACAAATGTGAGTGTTGTTTGGTGAAGGAATCATTAAACATCTACGTTTTGTATTTTACCTATCTAAAAGCGCGCACAAAATCAATGAATGGTAGAATTACCCAAATTTAAATAAAAATGTTACTGCTTACACCATTGTAAAGAAACGCATGTTTGCAAATAAAATTGTTACACTAAAAAGATAAATATAAGTTAAGTTTTTTTGGAAAAAACTATAAATCCAACAATACTATTAATGAGTACACACGAACAGACGAAAACACAATCACACAAACACACAAACACACAAACACACAAACACACAAACACACAAACACACAAACACACAAACACACAAACACACAAACACACAAACACACAAACACACAAACACACAAACACACAACACACAACACACAACACACAAACACACAAACACAAAACACACAAACACACAAACACACAAACACACAAACACAACACACAAACACACAAACACACAAAACAAACACACAAACACACAAACACACAAACACAAAACACACAAACACACAAACACACAAACACACAAACACAAACAATAAACACACAAATAAACAAACACACAAACAAACACAAAATACAAAACACACAAAACACAAACACAAACACAAAAACAACAAACATAAACACACAAAACACACAAACACACATAAACAACACAAACACACAACACACAAACACACAAACACAACACCAAACACACAACACACAAACACACAAACACACAAACACACAAACACAAACACACACAACACACACACACACACACATCACACACACACACACACAACACCACACACACACACACCACACGCAACACACACACCACACACACACACAACCACCACACACACACACAACACACACACACACGCACACAACACACACACACACCCACACACACCACCACACGCACACACCACAACACACACACACACCACACACCCACACCACACACACACACACACAACACACCACCAAACACACAACACACACACACACCACCACACCACAACACGCACACCACACACCACACACCACCACACACCACACCACAGCACACAACACACCACACACACACACACACACCACACACACACACAACACGACACACGCACACGCACACAGCACACACACACAACACACACACCACACACCACACACACACCACACACACACACACGCAACACACACACCACACACACACCACACACCACACACACACACACCACACACACACAACACACACGCACAACACGCACAACCACACACACACACACACACGACACACACCACACACACACACGCACACACACACACACACACACACACAGCACAACACCACACAACACGCACAAGCACACACAACACACACAAACACACACACACACACACGCAACACACAACACACACACAACAACACACACACACACACAAACACACACACACACACACACAACACCACAACACACACAACACACAACACACAACACAACCACACACCAACACACAACACACAACACAGCACACACAACACAACACACAGAACACACACACACACACCAACACACACAACACACACACACACCACACAAACACACAACACACACACAACACACACAACACCAAACACACACAACAGCACACACACACACGCACACACACACAACACACACACGCACACACCAAACACACGAACACACAACACACACAACACAGCAACACGCACAACACACACACACGCACACGCACACACACACACAACACAACACACACGCAACACACGCACACACGCACACATCAACACAACGCACACCACCATCACACACGACACATACGCACAAACAGCACAACACACGCACAACCACACACACACACGCACACACGCATCACACATACACCACACACGCACACACGACACACGCACACACGCAACACACGCACACACGACACATCGCACACGACACACACCCACACACAGCACACGCACACACGACCAATGCACACTCACACGACACACGCACACATCCACACACATACACCACACACGCACTCACGACACACACCACACATCACACGCACTCACGCACACATGACACACGCACAAACGCATACACGCACACAGCGCACACGCACATAGCACACAAGCACACAGACACACACACGCACATACACACACACGCACACGCGCACACACGCATACACGCACACACGCACAGGCAAACACGCGCATACACGCACACACGCACACACGCACACATGCACACACGACTGCACACACACACACACGCACAATGCACACACACACACGCACTCACGCAACACGCACACACGCACACAGCACACACACAGCACTCACGACCACGCACACATGCACACACGCACAAACGCACACACGCGCACACACACAAGCACACATGCACACACGACACACACACACACGCGACACAGCGCACACACGTACACACGTACACACGCACACACAGCCACATTCGCGCACACACGCACACGTACAGACACATACACATGCACACTTACGCATTCACGCACATGTACACACGCACAAACGGATACACGACACGCGCACACGACACCATATGCACACACAGCACACACGCACATATACACACACGACACGCACACGCATACACGCACAACGCACAGGCAAACACGCGCATACACGCACACGACACACGCACACATGCACACGCACACCTCACACACGCACAAGCACACGCACACACGCACTACGCATACGCACACACACACGCATCACGCACACACGCACACAAGCATACACACACACACGCACCACGTACACACGTACACGACACACGCACACGCACACGACACACGACACACACGCACACACGCACAACGACACACAACGCATCACACGCACATATGACACACGCACACATGCACACACGCACATATACACACAACGCACACACGCATACACGCACACACACACACAAACACGCGCACACGCACACACACACACACGCACATGCAACAGCGCACCACACACGCACATGCACCACACACACGCATCACGCTACACAGCACACGCACACGCATACACGCACACACGACACAGCATACACACACCACACACTACACGCACACACACACCACAACGCACACACCAGACAGCACACACGCACACACACGCACACACGCATCAGATACACGCAAACACGCTACACGCACATACGCACTCACCACGCACATCGTACACACGCACTCCCACACATGTACAAACACACAACGCACACAGCACACACGCATACACGCATCACGCACATACGTACACATCGCACACGCACACACACGCACACACACACGCACACGCACACACGACACACGCACACAGCACACAGCACACACGCACACTACGCACACACACACACGCACATACACTACGCACGACACACGCACACACGCACACGCTACACGCACACACGCACACACGAGCACACGCACAGCACACACACGCACATCACCACACGCACACACACAATCGCACCACGCACACGACTACACGCACACACGCACACACGCACACACGCACACACACGCACACACACAACCACGCACAGCACACACACACGACACACGACACATACGCACTAGCACACGCACATCACACTCATCACATACGCACACACACGCACACACACGACGACACAAGCACAACACGACACACCATACACCACGCACGACATCACACGACACGCACACACACACACAACGCACACGCACACACAGTACACACACGCACACACACAGCACATACGCACCACAACACGCACACGCACACACAACACGCACACATGCACACACACGCACCACGCACATGTACACCAACACACACAACGCACACACACACACGCATACACGCACACACACGCACACTCACGCACACACACGCACTCACGCACACACGCACACACACACACGCACACAACGACGACACATCGCACACACGCACACACACACGCACACGCGACACACGCACACGCACACACGCACTCACGCACACACACACACGCACTACGCATCACGCACATGTACACGCACAAACGCACACGCACCGCACGCACACGCACACGCACAATACACGCACACGCACACACGCACACGCACACGCACGCACACGCTACCACACACACACGCACACACGCACACACGCACACGTACACACGCACACACGCACCACGCACACGCACACACGCACACACGCACACAACACACACGCACACATCACACACACCACACATGTACACACACAAAACGACACACGCACACACGCAACACATACACATACGTACACACGCACACTCACACACGACACACGCACACACGCACACGACACACACACACACACACGACACACGACACAGCACACACACACAGCACACGAACACACGCACACCCACACAACACACACGCATACACGCACACACACATACGCACAGCACACACGCAACACGCACGCACGCACACGCACACCACACACACGCACACACACACACACACACACGACACATGCGCACAAACTCCACACACGCACAATCGCACACGCATATGAACTCACACACACGCACACCACACACTCCACACGCACAATCACACACGCACTCACGCACTCACGCACTCACGCACACATGTACACGCACAAACGGATACACGCACACACGCACATATGCACACAGCACACATGCACACACGCATATACACACGCACGCGCACACACATACACGCACACGCACAGGCAAACACGCGCATACGCACACACGCACATGCACACACGCACACTCCACACGCACGCACACACGCACACACGCACTCACGCATACGCACACGCACACACGCATACACGCACACACGCACACAAGCATCACACACACGCACACACGTACACACGACACGCACACGCACACACGACACGCACACACGCACACACGACACACACACCACACGCACACACGACACACGACACACGCACACACGCACAACGGATACACGCACACACGCGCACACGCACATATGCACAACACACATGCACACACGCACATATACACCACACGCACACACACGCATACACGACACGCACAGGCAAACACGCGCATACACGCACACACACCACATGCACACCACACTCCACACACAGCACACACGCAACACGCACATACGCACACACGCACACACGCATACACGCACACACAAGCATACACACACACGCACACACGTACACGTACACGCACACACGACACACGAACACACGCACACACGCACACGACACGCACACCGCACACACGCACACACGCACACACACGCAAAACACGACACTCACGCACTCATACACGCACATACGACATGCACACACGCACTCCGCACACATGTACAACACACAACACACACGCACACACGCATACACATACGCACATACGTACACCACCACACTCCACACGACACACGCACACACGCACACCACACCACACACTCACACAGCACACAGCACACACGCACATACACACACACACACGCCACACACGCACACACAGCACACACGCACACACGCACCAACACGCAAGCATACACGCAACACACGCATACGTACATACGCACACACGCACACCACACACGCACAACGCACACACCACACGCACTCTACACGCACAACACACGACACACACGAACACACGCACACACGGACACATGCGCACACGCAAACTCCACACACACACAATCGCACACACGCGCATATGAACTCACGCACACACGCACACTCCACACACGTACAATCTCACACACGCACTCACGCACTCACGCACTCACGCACTCACGCACACATGTACACACGCACAAACGCATACACGCACACACGCGCACACGCACATATGCACACAAGCACACATGCACACACGCACATATACACACACGCACACGCGCACACACGCATACACGCACACACGCACAGGCAAACACGCGCATACACGCACACACGCACACACGCACACATGCACACACGCTCACACGCACACTCCACACACGCACAATTGCACACACGCACACACGCACTCACGCATACACGCACACACGCACACATAGCACACGCACACGCACATCACGCACACACGCACACATGCACACACGCACAACGCACACACGCCACACACACAGCACAACACACACGACACACAGCACACACGCACACACAGCACATGCACACACGACACGTACACACACACACACGACGACACGCCACACAGCACACACACACACAGCACACCGCACCACCACTCACGCACACAGTACACGACACAAACGCACACACGCACGCGCACACACCACAACACACACACAGCACGCACAACGCACACACGTACACGCACACAGCACACGCGCACAACAGCACACACGCACACACACACACGCACACATGCACAAAGCAAACACGGATACACGCACACACGCACACACGCACGCACACACGCACACACACGCACACACACACACACACACACACACACTCACACACACACTTTCACACACACACACACACACACACACACACATACGCGCACGCGCACGCGTACACCAGATATCTTTATGACATGGTTCAGATTTGGTTGCCTAAGTCACTGTCTCATAATATTGTATCTTTTTATTGTACATTCCGGGTTAAAATTTGAAAACTGGTAATGGTGCATATATTCAATAGGCGACGAGGTTTGCACCATGCTATCCTTGATATTTGTGGAAGTTTTGTATGTTATTTAGGACGTTAAAGACTACTAAATGTCATAATTCACTGCTTTGAATTCATTATCGGAATTATTCTATTTGCACTGGACTATTATTTGGATGTAGTTATCACATACTGAACATTTCCATAAACTGTATACTTGGAAGGTAACGATTTAAGTATCGGTACGCATTCCGTAAACACGGATGGTATAATATTGTAGATAACATTCAAATATTTTCGAATTAAAAAATAACAATACGGTTAATTAAACGTGATGATGTTTATACGAAATTATGTTTTGATAACTAATTAGCAATTAGTCTCATGTATTAAACCAATCACTTTGTAATAAAAACAGCAATAAAAAAAAACAAAAAAGAACAAAGGATAATAAAATCAAATCACGAAAGGTATAAAAGAGTAAATCGATGCAAATCGTTAAAAGGGTAGAAAACGCATTTTAATGATGAGAGTGAAAAGCTCGCAAAAAATAATTAAGCAAACTCACAAATTAACTTAAAATGTAAAACAGGCGAAAGAATTAATTATGTTATTCACGAATAGGATCCCTTAGAATATTTGCATTTAAAACATTCTTATAAATATAAACAAGCATTTGCATAAAATTGTATACCAATCACATCAATTTTGTAATGCCATTTTCTCAATTTTATTGCATATTTGATAAAGTTGACCTTCTTACGTCGATTGTGCGTATTTCTATTCTTCAAATACTATCCGTAAATGTAATCATTTTAAAATTGAAATAAATAAACGGAACATCAATAACAGAAATTGTGTGTCACCTTGGAGAATTAAATTTCTACTTTTGTGTTAAATGCTGAAAACGTCCAACCTGTAAGTCAGCTTTTTACAATTTGCCCTTTTACATTTCCGAGGCGAGTGTAGTTAAATCACTTCTAATTTTATTTCAGAAAGCTTCTAGAGAAGTTGCTTTTGAAAAGTAGACATGATTTTTGGCGTAACCTTAAGTCTACGTAACTTTGTACCTTTTTATTATTTTTTTTCGTCAACATTGTGGAAAACCTTTTTCTTTTCACAGAAAACGATTTTATGTAGTTGAGTGCATTGAAAAATTATTCTTACTTTGCGTGTTTATCAGATGATTCATCGAAAAATATAAGCATTCTTTCTAGAGAAATCCTTTTATCATATTTTCCTTATTGTTCAGAATTACACCCCACTTATTTAAATTAAATAGTGTAGTATGTTAGATTGTCGTAGTGTTAAATCTAGTACGCCGCCCTCGCTTATAAATCAAAGTATACAGGGAATAACTTTTACTTAATATCCTTTAAATGCAAAATCGCATTTGGTTTGGAATTGGGTAAGATTTATTTGTACATTGCTTTCGGTAAATTAAACTTTAAAAAATGATAGTGAAAAGGTATTAAAGTTTTAAACTGATCCTTAAAAAGTATCCAGTTTTTCAATAGAGTTTAGTTAACTTGGCACGATTCTGATCATGGTTAATGATGTAAGTTGAAAGTTATTGTGCTAGTTGCGCAAGTTACCCATTCTGACACACGTGTTGGGTAATTTGGAATAGTTTGTTGCGTCTTCTTACAACATCATTGTAGAACTTTCTAAGAGGTTACCAACTTTGAAAGTGTTAGTACGCTAAATTTAAAACTCATTTCAAATAGTTAATATGTGAATTTATAACGAAATGTGGCTTACAGCAGGTTGGTTTTAACGTTCACACGTTTCGTAAACTTTCTCTAACTTGGAAGTGTAATGATTGTAACATTTCTTCTTTTCGAATAGCATCATATAAACAAATTTGAAAAGGTAATATCCTTGTGAGCGGGGGTGGGGATATTTATATGTGTCATTTAAACCCTGAGAAGTCAACGAACTACACTACACTACACCCTTAAATGATACCCTAAGATTTTCAAGAAACGTACTTCCTCTTTACATAATTGCTGTTAACTTTCATTCTCACCGACAAGAAAAAGTCAATGGAGAAGCAAAATATTGTCTTGCGTATATAAATCACCGAACAAATGGATGATTTCGAGGAGTAAATCTCTGAACGGCGCTGAATTGCAGCTGTGATTAGTGAAAAACAAATTGAGAGATTATTTTCATGCACTCGGTATATGTAGTCTTGTGTTGTATCTAGGACGTATTTTGGATGGTAAATGAACGTGAGTTTGCACGATGAAATTATTTTGTGTGTACAGGTAAATTAGTATAAATTCTACGCCACTGGAATTGTAGTAAAGCACTGTGTATTATGTAAAAGAGTATTTAGATATTGCATAAACATTTTCAAGTTGAAAGTATTAAATTTTATTGAGAAACAATGTTTGGTAAGAAGATAATGGTGAAATGCTACTGTAAACTTTTTTGTTGTGTGCACAGAATGTAAATTAGTGTAAATGCTACGGCACTGGAATTCTAGTAAACCATGTGTGTCAAGTAAAAGAGTATTTAAATGTTGCATGAAGATTTTCAAGTTGAAAGTATTAAAGGTCATTGAGAAATAATGTTTTGCTAAAACCCCTATTGAGACGATAATGGTTAAATTCTACTGGAATTTGTCACTGTACGTTGTAGAATGCGTTGGTAAAATTGTTGTAAATGTGTGAATGAGTGAATTTATGATACGTTGATATTGTATTAAAGTGTAGAAAAGAATATGTTAAATTGAGCGTATGTAAAACTTGCATAAAAAGTTATAGTTCTGGACTGTATATGGAGTAAATTTGAATGTGAATTAGGGTCTTTTCGAAGCATTGTGAGGATGTTTGTAAAGAAACCCAAGATGGCTGCGATTTTCTCGTACCGGCTATGTTACTTCCATTTCAGACTTTCCACTCGGCAAAGACATGTAGCGGAAACATCATTTAGGATAGGTTGATTGTGGTGTTAGCGAGAAAAATATGGTGACGTTGAGCAAAACGGATGACAGAAGGTATATAAGGGAGAGACTGCTATGGTACAAGGAGAGACGGCAAAGAGCTATACTTAAGGGATGGTCGAGCGCGAGTATTTTGTGAAACGATAACGGTCTGTGCTGGTTTCTATTTATAAATAATTAGGGTCGCAATGCATATTAGTTTACTGCAAAACCAATTTTGGGGATGAAATATTTAAACATTTCCAAATGAAAGGATTTATTTGTGAATTGATAGAAAAATACTAGTGTGTGTTTTTTCAAAATTTAAGAAGTGTCAAATTAGATTTATAATAAACAGCAAACATCGAAGTTAAAAGAGTAGGTATTGTGTATAATCACGTGAACTGAAAAGGAACCTAACGTGATTCTTTATGTAATAAAATAAAGGTGTGTTTATTAGGTAAAACGGTATTGGACATTAATTTATTGATTTAAGTATATGTGCGATTGTTAACAGTACTAAATCAACCGCTTCGAAATATTCAAGAATATAATGTTCAAATGTAGGTAAATATACTCTGTGACTAGCACTTATTTTTCGGAAGGGCATATAGTAAGTCAGATTGCCCCATTTTGTTTTACGCGGCGGAATACGGACATTTAAGATAGTAAATATTTGTGGCCGCTTATCAGTGACCAGTATGGATACACATTAAAAATGGATCAACCCCATTGAAATGCATTTATGTAAGAATAATTTTAGATTTTTGAATGGTAGAAGTTTGTTAATCCTTGGCGTTGTCATTGTTTATATTGTAAGTTTTATTTCAAGAAATAAGGATAATCAATCTACATTACTATTATAGAATGTTTACATTATAAAGTTTAGGGATTTTTAATCTATAAGCACTATCTGTAAATATTTTTGAAAGATGGTAATACAGATCCATTAATTAACTTATTTTTTTCATTTGTTTAAATTCTGATTCCTTAGGCTAAAGGTTATAAGTGAACTAATATTGTAAGAGTTAATTGTTTCTTTGTGTTAAATTACATAAAGGATTACACCGTTTAATGGTGATCGATCCTTTGATATTTTGGCCTAATGGTTGATCTGAGAATTGTTTATTTTGTCAGATCGATCACAAAATTTACTTATCTGCATTCATTAAATACACAACACTGATAAGAAGATATTTATTAAGCTGAAATTTCAGATTTAAATTACACTTCATTCATACTGGTGAATGTTTAAACACATTTTAAAGAGGAAGTATTCAAACAATACTTGATAGAAAATATATGGTTCATGAACGACTCAATGATCATTACGTCTTTAAAATTTTTAAATACGAATTAATGTTTTTGTGGTTAAAAATGAATAGACCCGAGTATTATTTTTCTAAATTTAGTAATATGTATTTATTTCGGAATTCTTTTGACAGTTATAAATATTACGCTGTGTATACGTGGGTAAATTAGAAAGTAGCCAGATAACGTTTTATTACTGTGATTTTATGAATATACACGGTGCGATCAATAAGCTTCAAAATTTTATTAAGCTTTGGATAAACTTATTTTTAAGGGTAATTGAACTTAATGATTTTCAAAATTGAATCGACGTGGAACTTAACGTACTCTGTTAAAGTGAAAGTTCTGTATTCCACAGTCAGGTAGGATTAATTTAGCACCTCGCCTAGGACTATTCATTTTAGAAAAGTTTAAGATTGTGGTGCCGCCTATAGACAACTTTTCCTGGATTGAATGTTGTTATTTGTTGATTTATGGTAAGTGTAAGTTGTTTGAAACCAAATTTCAAGCATTATACGTCTTATATATCGACCCCGCCCATTTTCACTGCATTTGGCTTCAACCTGCTTACTTCGGTGGGCCGGTACGACCCCTAGTGCGGTTTAATTGTGTGACAAAATTATAGTAGTGGAGAACAATAGCGAAGAAAACGTGAGTTCAACACTGTAGATATGTAATTCTCGAATAACCTGCGCGACGAGCTTGTAAGTTTAAATATACCTAAACCGGAAGAGTAGTGTGGAAGATATAGAGTCGTTCTAGTGTTCAGACCCCGAAAGGTTATAGTATTCTACTCTCCATCTCTTGCTTATTTTCGAAATCAACTTGTTTTTGCGATTCTACCTACTTCCTAGTACCTACCCATATGCTTTCATTTACCGGCCCACTCATGAGACTTCAACAATCTGCAGAGAACAAGCACAAACTGGTTTATTTTGGAAAAAAAATGGTTCAATTATTTATATTTGTTTATTCGCAGTGTAATATCAAAATGACAAATATTGCCAATATAACTTCAAAATGACAACTACTAATAAGATACCTAGAGAGTTAAAAGTAAATCACTGTTGCAAAGCTTTCAGTTCTTGAAGACAGACACCAAAGTATCTGACAGTTCATATCTATTATCCCTGTTCAAGTTGTTCAGCTGTTTCAACATTTCAATAGCCTCTCGAATCTTCCTTGTGTACCAATTCCTATCGTTAGCTAGAATTTTATATTGTTCAGTGTATTCACGCCATGTTGAGGAATTGCTGATTTAGTAGGATGAAGTAAGTACAGGTGCCTTTTATATTCTGTTAACCTGGTGTTGGTGCTTCTTCCAGTTTTACCAATGTAGACTTTACCACAAGAGAACGGTACTTCGTAAATGCCACATGTGTGTAATGGCAAATTTATTTCAAATTGTAGATTTATCTGCCGTAGACTTACTTTTTCATTTTTTGTTTGTTGAAGTCCTTATTTATGAAGACCTTTTCAATATGGTTTAAATTATGTCGTAGTTTATCTGGATAACAAATATTTGTGGCACGGCTGTACAAAGTTCGTATCGTACTAAACTTTTACCCTGAATGATGGTGTGATGCAGCATTAATGTAATGATCTGTATGGGTTGGTTTACTATATATGAAATATGTTAGGCTTCCATCTGGTTTCTTTCGATTAGAACATCTAGAAATGGAAGACAACCATCTTTACATACATGTGGTTGTACCGAGTACAATGCTATTGTGGTACAGTCTACATTGGTGAAACTGGAAGAAGCATTAACACCAGAACACAAAAGGCACTTACGTTTACTTCATCTCACTAAATCAGCAATTGTTCAACATACCTTAAACAATTTGTACAATATAAAATTTGAAAACACAAGAAAATTCTGGCTAACGATAGGAATTGGTATACAAGGAAGATTCGAGAAGCTATTGAAATTCTGAAACAGCCGAACAACTTGAAGAGGAATAATGAACATAAACTGTCCGATATCTGGGTGTCTATTTTCGACAACTGAAAGTTTTACAACAGTGATTTAATTTTAATTCTCTAGTTACCTTATTAATAATTGCCATTTTGATGTTGCATTGACAATATTTATTACTTTGATATTACGATAGACGAAGGCCAGAGTATGTGTCTAAAGCTTGGGAATAAACCAATATAAATAATTACACCATTTTTCCCAAATAAAATGTTACTTAGCATGTCAAATGGTGAAAGTTTCAATTCTTATGGCAGGCACAAAATGGTTACGGACCGTTAAGATAAGCTCTTACAACTCATTTCAGGGCCTTGGTCATTCTACTGACCAAACACGTCTCATTATGTACCACTGTATAATTAATACCTGCAGTATAAACACTTAGTGGAGGAAAAGTTTTCAATCACTCACAAAAGCCGTCCCTATCTTTATAACTAACAGTATCATTTATATTAGAAAAAAACACTTACCTTGTGTTACTATAGCCCACTGAATTATAAGGCCCACGGGTAACCTATGACAACCGATGCTGTATGGTTTCCCACTAACTCTCTACGGTGAGTCAAAGGCCACCTGACTCCCAGAAAATCAACAAAATGTAAACCAATACATTACTTCCGAACTGTCTATGCTTTCGATGTCAACATTACTACACGATCAGTCCACATGACGTGTTGCGTAGACTTATTAAAGTAAGAAGGTTGCCGTCTAAACTCACCGAACAATGCCGCGGACTTTAGTAAGATGTAAAATATCTGAAATGTTGCATCAAAATTGATTGTAGAAAACAAGATAAATCCACATTCGGTAAACTATTAACGTAATTTCAAATACAATATTCGTATTCCACTATGAATTTCAAAAAGTACACAAATATTTGTTTAAACAAGCCCATAAATTTTATTTGAGTATATTAACAAATGAATAAACAATGGTAAAATAAATTTTGTTCACATAAAAAATCAAAAACATTATTAACGCTACTTAACGTTTGTCCCAGTAAACAATTTTGTGAGAGTACTTAACATTTTGCTATCACCTTCATCTATTCTTCATAAACGATTACTATTATCAAAATGAATAATAACCAAATCATATCAAACTAATTTTGAAATACACTAAATAGGATAAACAAATGTTGACGTCATAATCTTTGTAAAAGTGCAGTAGCACTCACATGCGCTGGTATATATATATATATATATATATATATATATATATATATATATATATATATATATATATATATATATATATATATATATATTACATAGCTGCATACAATACCAACAATGCATTTCCATATTCAAGCACTAGTAGCAAAATAGTTGCTAACAATTAAATGCCTTCGCTACCCGCTTTATCCTGTTATTGGTGAACATTGCACCAACAACATCTAAAGCTGCTAAAATAGCTGGCAATGCGTGAAACATAACGAGGCAGAAACAACGTCGTAACCGCGTAATCAGTCACGTTCAACTCTTACTTTATCTACGTAGACTGCATAGCACATTTCTGTTTTGGCTCAATACTTCGCAAAATATGTTCACCACAACTTTAGATATACAATTCGTTTTACACATACATGTAGATCCTTAACACCACGGTAAAAGGGTTAAAATTTAATTTTCTCTTTCTCTTCTATTTACGAGATTATCAATCTGTGAAGAAGTTAAAAATGTATGCGTTACATGTTAGTTACATTGCAGAGACGATCTCTTCTAGCAAAGTTGTAATTAGGATTATCTAAATAGATTTTAAAATAGTTCCTTTCGTCAATCATTTTTAAGGATTTTTGCAATTAACGTTTATTTATTTCATCGCTCATAACCTTACGTAGCTGTAAAACCAATCTACTGTACGATGTTGTGGCAGTCCATGTCAGTACAAGCATTGTCCGTTATTTGCTTCTGCACACTAGATTCAAGTAGTATGTGTCTATGAATTGCCTAAACGCTTAAAATTTCCACCACCAAATATCCTTTATACAAAAATATTGACGTCCTCAAAAAGAATATTTTTTCCACCACATTTAAAATATCACGACATGTTCAGCACGAAATGAAGAGCTCCAAAGCTATTTTCACTATTACCATAAATATTAAACAAATAACCTATTTTGCAATAATTTAAAATTCAATACTATTGATTAAATGCTTCAAAAATTCATATCGTTACATTCAGCCAAAGTTATACTGAAACCATAACTAAACTTTTTGTGGTACTCTCGCAAACGGGCTGTATGTTTTTTTGAAAAATTCTGAAATTTCGAGTGTCAACGGAAATTGCAAAGATTTATCTTTTAGAAAAGATAAATCTGTAACTCCTGTAACAAATTACGTTCGAACGTATATAAATTGAATTACTCTACCAATGACCCCCTAACCTACAAGATCAGAAGTGTGCATTAGTGTCCCTAAAATATATCTTTTATAATTTTAAATTAAAACAACGCTTGAGTCGAATATTTTAATTCTAGGTTTAAATATCTAACGATATTATAAGGCGCGTTAACATTGTAAGTAGCGTAACATCAATTAAGTTTAATAAAAAAATATTCGGGTATGCAAATACTCATTTACTTGTTTCCAATGCTTCGTTACATATACGATATGGCACAAAATATGCTATGGTTTCCAAATATCCTAATAAAGTAAGTCGCTTTAATCAAATTTGACATCCAAAATTTCTTTGTTTGGACGTTTCTTAAAATATTTTTAAAAGGCTCTAGGTGGTTTCAATTATTGTTTGTGATACCCAACACTTTAAATTTATATTTAAAAATTAGGGGATATTACCTTATTTGGCAAGTTGACGTATTTTAAGTAGAAAATTTCACGGGCCGAATTTATTGAATTTTGTGCAGTTTTACTAATATCTTAAAACTGAAAAATACTCGTGAACAGCATTGTAGCAGCTGTATTATTTTTACGTTTTGGATCGAAAAAGGGCGTGTGCACGCTTTTTTATCTTTCGAAAGGGCTTTTGTTGTAATATAAAAAAAAGGAGTTAGGTAAAGTTTGTGTGCTTAACTTAAGGGGTGCATTTGAAGTTCACACTTTGGCGTTACCACGAACTTTTGCATGCTAATTTAAAATTTATTATGATGCACATTAACTATTAAAATTTGATTCAAGAGACGATTGTTAAAGATAATTTTTGGATTACTTTATGTGTTTGATTATTTGCGAAGGAAAAGGTTACAGATGCTAAAAGGGTGCCGATCAATTGAATGTTTGATGATTCAGCTTGAAGTTTTAGATCTCAGTCTAGATTGAGTCATTTGATCAGCTAAGATAGGGACGGTGGGAGTTTTGCTTGAAATGAAGCTTTAGTTAGCGTATTGTTATCCGATTTGAGACAAGGTGGCGTCCAGAATATCCTTCAATTTGACATACCGTTTAACGCAATTAAAATTATGAGTGTAACACGCAGACCCCACTGCATAACGTGAGTTTTCACGAAAACAGTGACAGGTTTACACAATCTGCACTACCTCAGTTAACCTTTGCAAGAGTTTTATTGTAGATATATGGTTCTTATTGCAAAATGAAGGGTGATCAACGAATCCAGAAAAGCAATATTCATAAAATGTTAAGACATATTTCTGAAGCAGCTATTTATTTCAAACATATAGAAATACCTAGATATAGATATTAAACAAATAGATTACTTATATTCTATGTAATTTTTTGATACGAGGCGTAATTTGGTAGCAAAAAAATTCCTAATGTGGAATTTAAGTTGTTAAATTTTTTCAATATGTGAATAACGATTAATTTTATAATAAAATGTGAAGATACATTTTTTAAAGATAGTTTAATTTCACATAAGTTTTCTTTATGAAGTGTAAAGTGCTTGGTGGAATAAGTTGGTAAAAAAGGCAGTATGTCAGAAAAAAGATGCGTACATGGCAATGATTGCTGCAAAAAAAGGGATTGAGAAAAAGCGATTGTATGAGGTATACAAATTAAGAAACGAAGAAGCGAAGAAGGGACTGAGAATAAGTAAAGAGGAAGGGATGGCTGTGGAAGGAGAAACAATGCAGAATGATTTTGAGGGAAACAAAAAACGCTTCTGGAAATGGGTCAAAATACCAAACGTGGTCCAAAACAGAACGCTGCAGGAATGATGAATACGAGCAACGAAATAGTATGGCACGATTGTGAAGTGAGGAAATGCTGGAAAGAATTCTTCGGAAAGTAGTGCAGTAGTGTGGAAAATAAAACTACATGGTTAAATAAGGAGAATGTAGAAGGAATGGTGAATGAAACTGAGGATATTGGGATAAACGAGGCAGAGGAAACGTTAGGAAGGTTGAAAAACGGCAAGGGAGCAGGCGTAGATGAAATCACTGGTAAATGCTAAAGTATAGGGCTGCAAAGCTTATACGAACATTGTGTGAACCATTCTATGTATGCCTTATGTGTGAAAAAATGCCGAGGGATTGGAAAAACGCGATCATTGTACCGCTGTATAAGGGTAAGGGGAACGAGAGTGATTGCAAGAACTACAAAGGAATAAGTTTGCTCAACGTGCCTGGTAAAGTATTTGGAAGAATTCTGATTGATAGAGTACGAGAAACTACACATACTAAGATTTGGGATGTGCAGGGAGGCTTCATGCCAGGGATGGGATGTGTTGATCAGATGGTTGCTCTCCAGGAGGTGATCGAAAAGTGTTTAAGGGTAAAAAGAAAGCTGTATTGTGCGTTTGTATATCTGGAGAAAGCATACGACAGAGTGAATAGGGCGACGCTGTGGGAAATATTAAATGAATATGGCGTAAATAAAGGTCTAATAAATGGAATAAGGGCAGTATAGAACGATAGTCGGGCTAGTGTTCGGGTGAGAGGTGTGAGTGAATATTTTAATATTGAGCAAGGAGTGTAACAAGGCTGTGTGATGTCACCGTGGTTGTTCAATGTATACATGGATAAATGTGTTAGACAAGCATGTACCAATACAAATGGTGTAATGGTTGGTGACGTAGATGTACGACTTCCGGTGTATGCAGATGACACAGTCTTATTAAATGACAGTGTGGATGAGCTAAAAACCGCTTTGAGGAAGTTTGAAACAGTCTGTGAGAGCATGGACCTAAAGGTAAATGTGAACAAAACTAAGACTGTGGTGTTCAATCGGGAACGTGGAAAGGAGAGTAGAGTATGTACTTCTATCGAAGTTTGGTTTTAACCAAATAGTTTTTGTGTAACACGTCGAACAGAGGAACTGTAAATATTTGGTGTATGTTATTAATATAACCATAGAGCGTTCTGTATTAGACTTAACAGGTAGATACTATGAACTAGTAACGGTAAGTGCTTTTTAATTAGAACTCTAGACCATGATGAACTGATCTTACATACTTACTTTAATCACTACGAACATATTACAAAAGAGGTTGCATACCTAATTATCAAAAGGATACCATCGGACATGTCACGAATAACTTCCTTAGTGTGTCTATACTATTCTAAACTAGTCTACCATTCTTACCATTGATGAAGAGTAAAATAAAAATCATGTACCTGGAACAATGAAATAGATTAATTAGATATATTAAACATCATTTATAATTAATAAATACAATGCATAACGAATATTCAACAATGTTTTCATTTTCATAGGTCATCCTGCAATATATCATCCCAAAGTTGGGATCGAATCGAAAATTTAGCATTAGCTAATTTAAAAAAAAATTACTAAAAATAACAATCCGTTGGCGTCTTTACCACTATATCGCGCAGATTGTACGAGGAGTTCGACGACCTGGTGTGGCACGATTTCGCTGACATCGTAAGCGCCCCAAAATAACAATCCGTTGGCGTCTTTACCACTATATCGCGCAGATTGTATGAGGAGTTCGACGACCTGGTGTGACACGATTTCACTGACATCGCAAGGGCCCCGAGTTCCCACGAAGCGATATCACATGGTTTCCAGTCAATCAGCCTACCAGTACCAGTACCAGCACAATTTCAGCAACAGTAGAGAAGACTCAAGAAGACGCCTCCGCCAGACGGCCCCCGACTCTATCCAGCGAGAAGACCCCAGCCAGGGATCCATCGAATTCAAGATGCAGAAGAAGAAGCCGAAGAAGCCACTGAAGGTTCGCCGGCCTACGCCGCCGCCCATCGGAAATGGGTTTCAGGCCCTAGAAAAATTGACGCACAGCTCTGCAGCCATGGACCATACCACGAAACGAGAGGACACCAGGGAAAAAGTGTAGCCGGTAATCCTTCGTCAGAAGCACAACAGAGTCGCGTTCTCCCGATAACATGACTAACAACCGATCACCTGCACTAGAGCCAAGGCCATCAGAGAGGGAGTCCGAATACAGCCTGCCTCACTCCACGACAGCTGATGAGGTAGGTATATCGAGAGATGTGGTACTATCAGGAAAAAAAGCGAGCAATTGGCTAAGGTAGTGATACGTTGCGTGCCCGTAAAACTATCCGAGGTCGACGTTAGCTCTGAGTTAAAAATACACAATACTAAAGTATTTTCTGTTTTCAGCATGAATCAACAAGGACGCCCGTTCCCCTCGTGATGGTAGAGCTGCCGACCGAGGAAGACAACAAGAAGATCCGGGAGGTGGAGTACATCTCCCGCCTCCGTGTGACTGTAGAAGATTTGCAACGGAAATCCGGCATCGGGCAGTGTCACCCGTGTCAGGGTTTCCGTCACGCACAGCGTTGCCACAGACCAGCAATACACTGCGTAAAGTGCGCCGAGGATCACCACGACAGTAAATGTACGAAACCCCGTACATACCGGGATAAGTGCGTTAACTGCGGAGGGGACCACCCTGCTAGCTACAGGGGTTGTTTTAAGTTCCCTCTACATCCACAGTGAAAGAAAACGGAAGGAACTACAGCGACTGAAGTCCGGCGTCACTTACGCCCGAGCGACGGCAGGCAAAGTTAAGAACGCGGAAGTGCCGTGAGCGGCTCCATCGCTACCGTTACCTTGCCTGCCAAAGCCGCCTTAGGGTTCGCATCCACATTGACGCTCCTCTGTCATCCGCAAGGTGGCGGTCGCTCAGGCAAACACAGCGATGGACCTGTGGAGAGTGACCCTCAAGCACGGTTCAAAGGTGGTTGCCCTTCTCGGGTTAAGTATATTATCGACACTTTATTTAATTTTTCTGATCTGTTAACACCGACAATGTATTCACACAACTAACACATTTTTCAATTTATTTCAGATACGCAAGCCATCAGCAGTATCAACTATACCAACCTAGCCACAACAGGACTGTCCACACAATATTTCCACCAACAACAAAATCACCACTACACCGGATAATCACAAGAATCAACACATAACACAAATTCCGCAACCTACCAACCACGCAATCCACGCGCTGAACAGGACGAGGAGCCTTGAGCAGCGCACCACCAACACCACTCAATACATTATATATATATATATATATATATATATATATATATATATATATATATATATATATATATATAGTTAACCTACAATGTACCGTACGTTAATTGGAATATTATACTCTTACTTACTTGACACTTAACCTTCACGCCATCCCCTTGCGGCGTAGGCAAAGCAATCCCTGCATCTTATTTATGTTTCATTCATAATCTTTCTCCATGATTTCCTATCTGCACATACCTCCCTAGCTTCCGTAAGGTTCATACATTGTCTCTGACATGCCCTTTTATTTTTAAAACTCTTTACCTTTCTTTCCTTTATCATACATTCTACTACATTTAGCTAAGTTTTACACGGTCCACTAGACCCGGCCATTCCTCTAACCTCACCAACATATATTTGCTTCGTTAATATTGCGTTGTTCATTCTCTCAATGTGACCATACCAGCGCAATGTACTACTTTTATACATATCCATCTTCGTCTTTTCCTCATCACACTCCGTCGTTATGCATTCATTCTTTATCTTGTCCCTTCTCGTTTTACCAGATGCGCTTCTCAAGAATCTCATAGCCACGGCACTTAGTTTTCTTTCGTGCTTTTTTTGACATACCCATGTCTCACTTCCATACAGTACTAGTGGGACAAACACGCCATTATAGATTGTTCGTTTCGCAGCTGGGCTCATGCTTTCGCTTCTCATTATCGTCCACATATTTTCAATCACCTTCCTTCCAGCATTAACCCTTCGCCCAATCTCGCCCTCCATTGTACCATCTGCAGTAAACATTCTACCCAGATATACCAGCTCCACAATTTTACCTTACAGGGTAAATACTCTACTCTCCTTTCCACCTTCCCGATTGAACACCACAATATTAGTTTTTTTCACGTTTACCTTTGGCTCTTTCACTTGGATTACGCTTAAATAATGAAATTATGAAATTACCATTTTGCGTTTTTATGATCATTTCAAACTTATATTATAATACCGGGTGTCTCGAATGGAGTTAGACAGCGTGGCTATCTTTGTTATTGTTCTGAATAGAGTTATAATGGATAATGTTTTGCGCAGTTTTTAATACTCACGCAGATTTCATTAAGAAATTAAAAATTCGTAGGTATTAAAGAACAATCTAAAATATCATTTTCCAAAAATGAAAATATTTCCCGAAATATAAGTTTAACAGAATATAAGAAAGTGTTTAACTCGATAAGTTACCACTAAAGATCTAAAATTCAGGATGGTGATTTCAGAGATACCGATAGTAACTATTTTACGTTAAATAAAAACCATTTTGTTTTTTTACATTAGGAGGTTACGTTTGTTTCATAATTTCAAGATAATAAATAACAAAAAACCAAGCATTTTATGATTTTAATTGTTAACAAGCTTTGTACGTAAGAAAATAAACGAATACTACAAAAAAAAGTAAAATAAAAGAAACAAATAAATAAAACAAAAACAAATAAATAGTTAGAGTTCATAACAAATGTTCAAAATGTCCATAATTGGCAAAACATACATGGCAACGTTAAACAACACGTCTAGTTTCTTTGTCGAATGTACTGCAGGTAATACTATTAAAGCGGTATATTACTGCCTTACGTAATTCGAGGATATTGTTGGACGACTCATTACTTTTTACCTT
Source organism: Vesta saturnalis (assembly GCA_036346205.1). Taxonomy (NCBI): domain Eukaryota; kingdom Metazoa; phylum Arthropoda; class Insecta; order Coleoptera; family Lampyridae; genus Vesta; species Vesta saturnalis. Next base: position 1,327,353 of record JARFJB010001071.1, read on the forward strand.
TAACAATGCCCTACAAAAGGAAAACGATAGGCGTAAAGTCTTCCGATATTGTTAGTCAATGAACGGTTGTACTGGTAGAGACTACTTTACTCCTAAACTGATTTAAGACATCTATTAATTAATCTAACATTGTGCGCAGGAGAACCACCTTGTTGATACCAGCTGCCCCCATTTTAGACAAGTGGTAGTTGATTTAGATGATATCCAATAGTGTTCACTGTTGTTAAAGTTACCTCGTGAAATATCTGGACTTCAGCCGACCTTCTACTGGTACAGAAACATTCCCACTAAAACAAACTTGGGTTCCCCGAGGAACAATACGTAAGTCTTTTAGTGCCCGTTAATGTGCGCTATAGCGACTAAATATGCAACAGTGGTTAGAATATGACTGGTCAGTGCACAATACAATTTCTGAAATCCGAATTCAGTACGACGATATTATCCGCAAAGACCAACGTTTAATTCAAAGGGACGAAACCCGTATTTTTTAAATTTTAGATCCGTTCTTGTTATCATTAACTTCTGTATTTCTCGGGTAGACACTTTTGGATTAACTGCAATGCAAGCTAAAGTTCAAGAGCAAGAGTTTCTTTCAGTAGAGGGGGCCTGAGGATGGTAGGCGAACGGGCGGACAGTCTGACGTGCAGATAGGTGTGTGGATGCGTACATTCGCGCGTGCGTGTGGGAGCATGAGTGTCCGTGTACGTGTCCGAGTCCGTGTCCGTGTGTCTGTCCGTGTCCGTGTCCGTGTCGGTGTCCGTGTCCGTGTCAGTGTCCGTGTCCGTGTCCGTGTCCGTGCTGTGTCCGTGCCGTGTCCGTGTCCGTGTCCGTGTCCGTGTCCGTGTCCGTGTCCGTGTCCGTGTCGGTGTCGGTGTCCGTGTCCGTGTCCGTGTCCGTGTCCGTGTCCGTGTGCGTGTCCGTATCCGTGTACGTGTCGGTGTCCGAGACAGTGTCTGCGTCTGTGTGTGCCTCTGTGTTTGAACCTGCGTCTGCGTCTGCGTCTACGACTGTGTTTCTACCTGCGTATGTGCCTGCGTCTGCGTCTGCGTCTGCGTCTGCGTCTGTGTCTGCGTCTGCGTCTGCGTCTGCGTCTGCGTCTGCGTCTGCGTCTGCGTCTGCGTCTGCGTCTGCGTTTGCGTCTGCGTCCGCGTCCGCGTCTGCGTCCGCGTCCGCGTCTGCATCTGCGTCTGCGTCTGTGTTTAAGTATGCGCCTGTGTTTGCGTCTGCGTTCGAGTCTGCTTCCGCGTCCGCGTCTGCGTCCGCGTTGGCGTCCGCGCACACGCCCGCGTCTGCGCCTGCGTCCGAGTCCGCAACCGCGTCCGTGCCTGTCTGTGTCTGTCTGTGTCTGTCCGTGTCTGTCCGTGTCTGTCCGTGTCTGTCCGTGTCTGTCCGTGTCTATTCGTGTCTGTCCGTGTCTGTCCGTGTCTGTCCGTGTCTGTCCGTGTCTGTCCGTGTCTGTCCGTGTCTGTCCGTGTCTGTCCGTGTCTGTCCGTGTCTGTCCGTGTCTGTCCGTGTCTGTCCGTATCTGTCCGTGTCTGTCCGTGTCTGTCCGTGTCTGTCCGTGTCTGTCCGTGTCCGTCCGTGTCCGTCCGTGTCTGTCCGTGTCTGTCCGTGTCCGTCCGTGTCGTCCGTGTCGTCCGTGTCTGTCCGTGTCTGTCCGTGTCTGTCCGTGTCTGTCCGTATCTGTCCGTGTCTGTCCGTGTCTGTCCGTGTCTGTCCGTGTCTGTCCGTGTCTGTCCGTGTCTGTCCGTGTCTATCCGTGTCTGTCCTTGTCTTTCCGTATCTGTCCGTGTCTGCCGTGTCTGTCCGTGTCTGTCCGTGTCTGTCCGTGTCTGCCGTGTCTGTCGTGTCTGTCTGTGTCTGTCTGTGTCTCCTGTGTCTGTCTGTGTCTGTCTGTGTCTGTCTGTGTCTGTCCTGTGTCTGTCTGTGTCTGTCCGTGTCTGTCGTGTCTGTCGTCTGTCTCGTGTCGGTCCGTGTCGGCCGTGTCCGTCCGTGTCCGTCCGTGTCTGTCCGTGTCTGTCCGTGTCTGTCCGTGTCTGTCCGTGTCTGTCCGTGTCTGTCCGTGTCTGTCCGTGTCTGTCCGTGTCTGTCCGTGTCTGTCCGTGTCTGTCCGTGTCTGTCCGTGTCTGTCCGTGTCTGTCCGTGTCTGTCCGTGTCTGTCCGTGTCTGTCCGTGTCTGTCCGTGTCTGTCCGTGTCTGTCCGTGTCTGTCTGTGTCTGTCTGTGTCTGTCTGTGTCTGTCTGTGTCTGTCTGTGTCTGTCTGTGTCTGTCTGTGTCTGTCTGTCTGTCTGTCTTTGTCTGTGTGTTGATTATGTACTATGCAATTTTGCTGTTACGATGCGTAATTTCGCTGTAAAAAGTTTATAAAGTGGAACCTAATGTTTGTTCTATTTGTTCCATTGTTTAATTTTATAAAAAAATGTAAAGACATTTATATCTTACGTATCATATCCTTATAAAGGTTTTTAATATGAACTCAAATAATCGTCAAGAATTCATTAAATAATAATATTTAATCTCTATCCGACATAGATTATTATTGTTGGTTCAAGGATGTTCCCTATTTTCATTATGAAGTTTACAAAGGAGGATGCATAATTATCCTAAATTTCTTATTTCTTTTAATTTCTACTTTGTAGGTTAAAAGGTCGTGTGTTGTTCCACACCAGATATTTTGTAATGGAAAATACAAATTTATGTACACGGATACTTTAACGAATTATAAGAGATTCTGTTTGTACTTTTTATTTATTTTGTGACATTAATTTAATTTCTTCTGCACAAGCCTTGGTTGATTTAAAATCATTAAAATTTTTTTGCTTATTAACATTTGTATCTTTGAAACCGCTACCTTAAATTTTATTGTGACATAATTAGAAGCACCTTATCGAGTTAATACACTTAATATAATTTTTTTTCTGTAAAACTTTTAGAAATGACGAAAACCTTAAAGCAAAATCAAAGTTAGTTAATTACGTAACCGAAGTGAAATTTTGTATTAATTTGGATATTATTAATTATTTAGTGCAGCCGAATAATGATTATAGAAATCAAAACCAAAAATGATTTCATATTTATGTAATATTCACTAATATGAGAAGTTCTTGTAAAAACTTTCATGGTAACTTGTTTTGCTAAAGATTTAGTTTGCATATGAAATACATATATCGCTATGCATAAAGATGAGCAGTTTCAAAATAGAGTTGTAGATAAATTATTGCTGGTTTAATATAGGCGAAGGTGTAAAAAGTACGAGGTAAATTCGACCCATAGAGATGGAGTAACTGCTAAAAAACTATAACCCAGGAGAAGCTTCTATTACCGCCGTAGGACGTAAATTATAGTCAGAAGTGTTGCACTTCGGGGTATCAAAAATTGCTTGTTGTAGAACGGGACACTATATTTTCCAGTTGAAAAAGAAACACTAAGAGCTAGGGACATACAAAATTGGAGTGTTATAAAGTCGAGTTAAGGAGCGTATGTCGCAGTCTGCCTGTCGACCTCTGTTGTGTTTCGCAGACCAAATGGCGTACGGTAGACATGATATGTCTAACTTTTCTTTATTCAACAGTTCTGCAAGTTTTCATTGAAATGACTCTACCAAAGTACCAACATGATATGTCATAGCAGATTTTTTTTAAGCTGTGAGGAATTACCTGCTTCAACTGTTTAGGGATCTCCGCCATACACACAACTGGATTAATTTCTGTCGGTGATAACACAATGCGGTTGTCCATTTGTACATTTGTAGTGTAATATGTTTGGTACTCATAAAGATCAAACGCGCCGCTCGGCAGTGATTACCCTCTGATTTTTATTCTGTGTTTTTATAAAACAACTGTCGCAAGGGTAAAAACTTAAAAAAATGCAATTCTACAGTTGGATAACCTCAATAAACCGTATCACAGATGATAGAAACCCGGAAACAGTTGAAACAGATTATAGATTATACTAACAATACATTTCAAATGATAAACTGAAATTCCATTCATATTATATTACCAGACAATAGATTTGTTATCCTTTAATGCATTACGTATCATGCAGTGTGTTGAGAAATTATACGCTAATACATTCGTAGGTAATTCTGCACAAGAGATTTATTTGTTCGTTTTTCTTTATCTCTTTTAATTCACCGATGTTTTCCAAAATTTACGTTATTGGTTTGGCATCCACATACCCTCAACCGGAGAAAAGTCGTCAAATACCAATAAGCGTCGATCCTTTTTAACACAATTCCTTTTGTCCGTTTGTTTGAGCACATTTATAGAATTGAATAACACGTGGTTTTATAGTATATATAATAATAATTTTATTGTGCATAATTACTAATAAAAAAGAAACATAAAATTAAAGTAGTTAATTGGTAATGCACAAAAGAATAGAATTCGAAAGTAGTTAATTAATTGGTAATACACGAAAGAATAGAATTCGACCGAGTCGATCTTTCATTCTACCTAATAAGAACGAAAGATTAGACGCAGATATGATACGAATATTTCAAAAATACAAATTCTGATATTAATGAAAAACTCAAATCAAACTTAAATTAGTAATTCACCTAACAATTATTACAAAAATTGGTTATTAACCCTTCAGTTCTCGCGCATGGATTACAATCGTAATCCAAGTCAATATCAGCTAGACCGTGATTGAAGATTTTATTTTTATATAGTTAAACAACCTTAAACTATATGGAACACTTTTTGAACACAAAAAAACTGAAAAAAAAAACTCTTACACAACAGTTTGAATAAAATAGAAACTTCTAAGGTAATTAATTTTCACTACATTTACTTCATTCGTATACGGTATGCAAACTTCTTGAAGGTGAGCTGAACAAACCCATTTACCACAAATGTAACATGCTTTTCTGGTGCTTTTATTTCTACTCCTCCTACCAACATGACAAGGACACACAGACGAAAGCAACCTTCTCAAAATCGGGATGGAATACATCTATTTCAAAATCAAAATTGTTTCTCCTCTACGCGTTCGTAAAAATGTGCTTTGATACATTTATTTCAATGAAAATTGTACTTACTGTTTATAAACAAACGTGTGTAAAACTATTACTGCACTTATGTCCACAAAAATTATACTCGCGTGAATACTCGCTTGGATTAATTACACTTGTAACAAAAGATAAATTGTGTAACACTCCTATCTCTAACGAAGCTAATTACCAACTGATCTACAATGGAGAATTATATAGTAAAGGTATTAAAAGATAGGCAACATAAAGTTCACCTCTGGCCAAATTACAGCCTAAAGAATATTTGCTGGATTCTATATGTAGTCCACGCGAGTGCCGGAGGGTTAACAAAATTGTTAAAATAAGCCAACCATTAACCAGTATGATTTAAGCTTTCTTACTATACAGAGACGAGTACGCCATCACAGACCACCGCCCGACCGGTTTCGTCATAATTGTGAGTCATCAGGAGCGGATAGATCTGTCAGAGAGTATCTCGACTCTGAACGTATATAAGATGGCCACAAAAGAAGACGGTATGTGAGAGTTAAGAGTAATGCCATCTGTATCCCTGGAGTGGGACATATCGGACTGGTATATAATAACATTGGTTATTAAAAAAATTCTTAAAGTAAGCCCGCCAGCTTTCTTAGTGTACAGAGACGAGAACGCCATGACACACTACCGCCCGACAGGTTTCGTCGTTATTGTGACTCATAAGGAGCGGGTAGATCTGTCATAGAATATCTCGACTCTGAACGTATATAAGATGGCCACAATAGAATACGAAGAGAGAGACAAATCTACCCGGTCCTGGTCAGTCACAATAATGACGAAACCGGTCCGGCGGCAGTCTGTCATGGCGTTCTAATCTCTGTACACTAAGAAAGCTAAATAATACTGGTGGGCTTATTTTAACAATTTTTTTAATAACCAATTTTATTATGCTTTCTTTTTGAGAAACTTAATTTTCTTATTTTTATGTATTAAAAACTAGCGTGGAGCTTGGCTCCGCGCTATGGTCACAACACACCCCGATAACCGTTTAGGATATTTATTTAAAGGTAACATTTTTCTTTTCTAGTTGTGAAAAAAATGCTAAAATTATGCTTTTTTTAGTTAGAAGAATAATTCGTGGTGCCGTCAGCCGTGCTATGCATTTAAAATCGTGCTCACGACACGTTTTAGAATACATCTGAACATAATTTGATCGTGGTTATAGTTCACATGTCACATGGTACATTTTTGATTACTTTCATTGGTTAAAATACAAAAACAAAATCGCAGAATAGGCTATCAAGTCGGTGATAATTTTATCACCGCATGTTGACTGTCACATGATTTTAATAACTAAAATAGTTTACTGTCAAAGTGACAAATCGTTTAAAATTGTGGACTTTAAAAAAATATATTTTCTATTAACGTTCATTATATTCTCTTACCAAATATAATACGTGTTACGATTAATAATCGATAATACCAGTCGTTAAAACCTTTAGAAAATTGAAGACTTTAATAAAATATATTTTCTTCGCACTCCTTCAATTTTCATCGATTTTAACTCGAGCTATCATCGATGATAATCATAACACTAGTTATATTATCCCAGAGAATATAATTCACTTGTCACATAGTACATTTTTGATTACTTTCATTGGTTAAAATACAAAAACAAAATCGCAGAAAAGGCTATCAAATCGGTGATAATTTTATCATCGCATATTGACTGTTACATGATTTTAATGAATAAAATAGTTTACTGTCAAAGTGACAAATCGTTTAAAATTGTAGACTTTAAAAAAATATATTTTCTATTAACGTTCATTATATTATCTTACCAAATATCGTATCCGGAAACTTGTTCGAACGATTTCTTCGGCGGAAATTTGTTCGAAACAAGTTTATCCGACAGAAAGATTTTCGAAAGAAATGTGTTCGAATAGAAGCTTGTTCGAACAGAAATTCTTTCGAATTGAAGTTTATTCGAAAAGAAATTTCTTCGAATGGAAAATACATTTTAATACTTTCGAAAAAAAATTCTCTAGACGGACAACTAATTTGTACCGTAATATAGTAATATAATCCAATAGGTAAAGTGGCGAAACTAGGGGGGGTGCAAGGTGTGCCAGACACACCCCAGGCAAGCCGTGACACACCCCAGAAAAACGGAGCACTTCTCCATTTTTCATTCTTATCTTAAATTCCATCTAACAACTTAATTCGTTAAATCTTAAACCATTGCGATAAACAAACGAGTAGTAATAGTGACATAGTGGTAAGTACAATTATTAATTATTATTTATTATGTAAGGACATTAGAATATTCGTCATTCGAGCATAAGTTGTATCGGTGAAATAATATTTGTTTAGCTAAGCGGCGCGGCGGCGGTAGACTGCTGACTGTGACTGTGCTGCTCTTGGAATTGTTTTGGTTCATGATACTGATATGCGTTGAGTGTTGATGCATAAACAATAGCATGTATAGTTCCTCTTTCACGATGTAGTAAACCCAGCAAGCATAAAGACGCCGCAAAGATTAGTAGATTAGATTAGTTTACATATAGTTTACATTAACATTCTAAAAGATAACTTTTTATAAAGGAAGCGAGACTTGAAACTTAAAAATAGTGTAACATACCGGAAATGGTGACTCATGATTCCAAACAATCTAGATGTATAAATCATAACTACGATGCCTCGGCAGACGCAGACAGCAGCTTACGTAAATTATTAGTCATCGAACTTCTAAAAGATTCGAGAAGGGTTGCTTGCGTCATCAGTACCTATATAAGCCCCACGCTGCAACGCACGATGAATTCATGGGGTTAGTACTTGTTATAGTTATGTTTAATGTTTTATGTAATATTATTATTATTATTATTATGAGCCAAGTGCCAATATAACCTGTGTTCGGTGTTCCATGTTCTGAGTCTTCTGTGCTGACAGCACAGTGCTGTGTGAAATAAAACATCAAAGCAAACAAATAGCCACTGCCAAGGCCAACTGCCACAAACAACTAAGGACTAAGGTAATTTTACTTATTTGTATGTTTGTTTTAGAGTATTATAAGATGTTAAAATTTTGATGGGTGAAAAAAAAAGGAAAGATTGCATCACAAGTTTCAGCTAATAATGATAATAATAGTTTAAAGTTAAAACTGCAAAGGGATTTTGATTTGTACTTTCTTTCACGCCTTTTACTTGTTTCCCCATCAGTGTCCGAGCAGTTAGCTTCGGTGTTTATAAATTTGTTTTTATTTGCCTTGCAGATTGCAGATTGTGGGCGGTTTGAATATGAAGAAATTCAAAGACGTACGATCGTTTTTCAAATCTGCCACAAATCAACCCGACAAAGATGAGACTGAGACAAGGCAAACGTCTACTCCAGTATGTGACTCAACAACAAATATTGAGATAGCTTGTAATTTAACACAATCTTCAACTTCAAATATAGAAAATGTTGGTGGAGGCATACGAGAAGATGTAAATAAAGCCGCTGAAGAAGGGTAAGGTAGCAAAACATCCGATGTTTTTACATCTGCAGAAACAAATCAAATAGGACGAAATGATCCAGAAGATCAAGATCTGGGAACTCTTGATAGTCCTTCGCAGCCAAGGGGCCCAAGGGTTGTTTTTCCAAAAAGTTCATTTGGAGATAGACGGAGATCGTTTTCGTATCAATTTTTTGATACTTATCAGTGGCTTGAATATAGTGTGAAGTTAGATAAACCGTTCTGCTTAGTCTGCAGACATTTTCGGCATTCTGCAAATATTCGAGATCAAAATGAAAAGTTTTCGATTAATGGGTTCAGTAATTGGAGGAAACTAAATGAGTCGCTGAAAAAACATGACACCTCTTTGGCTCACAGTGACTGTATGCAAAGGTTTGTAGGCTACAAGCATTCCTTGAAGGCCGGAGATGTTCATAAGAAGCTAACCATACAACATGAAGAAATGATAATACAGAAACGAGATTATATGATAAAATTAATAGACATGATTTTATACTTGACACGTCAAGGGCTGCCACTCCGAGGACACCGAGAAGACGCAACATCTACTAACCGACGAAATTTTCTGGAGTTGGGTGAACTTATGGCAAAACATGACACGAATTTTTCGATGCATATAGACAGACATATCAGTTATTGCAGTTCCAAAATACAAAATGAAATAATAAGCATCGCATCTCAACTTGTTATTGAACAGATTGTAGAAGAAGTGCGGCAATGTGGTTTTTTTTCGATAATGGTTGATGAAGCTAGGTGCTACAAACAAGAACAATTGTCCGTGGCAATCAGATATACCGTATGCTTGGAAGTTGAGGAACGTTTTCTTGGTTTCGTAGATTGTTCTTCTTCTAGAGATGCCGAGAGTTTAAAAATACTTATTAAAAAGTATCTAAGTAAATGCAGTTTGTTGAATAACGCCATATTAATTAGCCAATCTTATGATGGAGCCAGTGTTATGTCTGGGAAACACCAAGGACTGCAAGCCAAAATAAGGGAGGATCATCCACAAGTCATTTACTTTCATTGCTTGGCACACAGGATGAACTTGGTAATTGTCGACAGTTGTGCTAAGGTGTCTACTGCAGCTGCATTTTCAGCACTCTGGAGGCAATATACGTCCACTTTTCTCAACCCGGTCATCACTCTCATCTCATAAACGCCCGTGATGCTCTAGGTATAAAGTCGGGGGGCGAAATGGGAAGTCTTAGCAGTACCAGGTGGAGTTGTCGATATGAAAATTGCAAATCCCTTTTGAAAAATTTCCAAGCAATTCGAAATGCTCTGGATGAGGAAATTGAACAAGGGCGAGACAAAAATTCTGTAGAAGCACTTGGAATACAGGCATCAATGATAAAGCCACAATTTATCGTTTGTTTGTTCGTCTTCCATTCAGTGTTAATGGTCGCAAATGTACTGAGTAAATATTTTCAGAGAAAAGATGCGACACTAGGTCAGGCTAGTGATATCATAGATATCACTATAAGTAGCTTTGAAGAGAAGAGGAACAAATTTGAGGACCTGTGCAGTGAAATAGAAAAATTCTCAGGAGAACAAGACATTTGTTTGGAGCCTTTAAGGATTTCAAAAAAAAGGAAGCAACCACAAAGGCTTAATGAATATCTATCTGACTCAACCCTGGGTAAATCATCTCTGATAGACATACCTGCAAGAACTACAGCTCCCGAATACTGGAAAGTCAACATTTACTACCAAGTCATGGACAACGTGATTGGCAATATGAAAAAACGATTTGAAAATCTTCCCCTTGCAAGATCGATTGATTTCTTTATGAAGCTAGATTTGGATCAAGCATTTGAGTTCGTCGCCAATTATCAGAGGGCCTTCAATATCGAAATCTCAACACTTCAAGCTGAAGTTTTAGTGATACGAAATTTATTCAAAAATAAAAATCTTGAAATCACGTTGGCAAATCTAAAAGTTCAAGTGAAGGGGGATCTGTCTCCAAATCTTCACAAATTACTACAAATTGCTGTAGGTCTTCCAATCAGTTCAGCTGGTTGCGAAAGAAGTTTCTTCGCTATGAGGCGGATAAAAACATGTCTGAGAACCACAATGGTACAAGATAGATTTTCAAATTTATCACTTCTCTGTATCGAAAATGCTTTAGTTAAGCAGAAATTGTCGGCTGAACAAGTTCTCTCTGTTTTTATAAAAACAGATAGAAAACTAAAATTAGTTTGAATTTTTTTTTATTCATACTTATATGTTATATTTCCTAAATAAAATGTGAAAACAAGAAAGTCTTTTACTTAAAGTAGGTATATGACAAACCATAATGATGAAAACCAAAACTGTTTAAAATTGAGAGTGAAAACAAGATTAACGTAGTTTTCATGCGCATGCATCTATAAAAAAGTGGTGTGTACGCCCCAACAAAATTTTTATACGCACCCCTCCCCAAAAAGAGCCCGTGGGGCCTGCTCCCCCAGAAAAATTTTGTACTTTCGCCACTGAATAGGTATTTGTTGCCTATAATCCAATAGGTATTTGTTGCCTTCCAAAAACTAATAACTCAATAGAGGGATGGCATCGCGGGTTTCACGGACAAATTGGGGTCGAGCATCCGACAATTTGGAAGTTCATCGACGCCTTAAAAAGAGAAGAGAGTCTAAATGACATGCGGATAGAACAACTAATCGCAGGTCAGCGCATGATAAATGGTAGAAAAAAGTATAAGGACAGCGCAGCGCGGTTATTAAATGTTGTTAATAGATATGAAGAGGGATGTGATATTGTTAGTTATCTGCGAGGCGTTGCTCACAATATTTCATATTAAAATTCGTTTGTTGTGTAATGTATCTCTAATTAAATAATATCTACATTAACAAACAAAATACACCCACGTACCACACAAAATTAAAAACACCGAACGCGTTTCGATAGTTACGCTATCATCATCAGCGGTCAACTAGGGCGGACTAAAGAAAATTTCTAATATATGTACCATCCGCCCTAGTCGACCGCTGATGATGATAGCGTAGCTATCGAAACGCGTTCGGTGTTTTTTAATTTTGGGTGGTACGTGGGTGTATTTTGTTAGTTACAGATCCTGCTACAGTTCCAATGTTCCAGATTTTTCAATATCTACATTATATAAAATTATACTGTTATTATTCATCTTCTATTTTTCACGCATGTTCTGTAATATACCTAGATCGCAGTTAAATTCAAAACTTAATTTACTCAACAAAATTTACTTCATAATATTTTTAATAGGATATACCCATTAAACAGCAATAAATAATAGGGAGGTACTGTTGGTGAGGTGAAGGGGGAAATAGCGCACAGTACTGGTTTTGGAACGACGTAAAATATATTCTCTTTCGAACAAATTTGCTGTCGCATATATTTCAATTCGAATAACTTTCCATTCGAACAAATTTACTTCGAATACTTTTCCGTTCGAAGGAATTTGTTTCGAACAAATTTCGGTAGAACATTCCGTGGAACAAATGTCCATCGAATAAATTTTCATCTAATAAATTTCCTTGAACCACCAAATATAACACGTGTTATGATTCATAATCGATGATAATCATAACACTAGTTATATTATCCCCGAAAATAAGGTATGTTTAAAATGGTATAGATGTACAAAATATAATTAAAATGAACATATTGTCGTTTATATTTTCATTGTATACTTGATTTGAATGTAGTTAAAACGTAATATTGAAAAAACTTAAACATTGCAAAAAAATAGAAATTCATTTTCGGAAAATGTTTAATTTCGTAATTTTTAAGTAATGGTAAAGGGAATTGTCATTTTGACGTTTAGTGCTACCAATCCAACATTTACGACAGTATCAACTTAAACATTTTAAAAGTAACATTTTTAACCTCCATTTCTGATTATTAATTGTCATTTAAGACTTTCTGACGTGAAATGTTACTAAAATGATATTAATGTAGTAAGTGTCAACCTAACATCTCAATAAATAACATTATTAACCTCAGTGTCTGGCTTTACCAATTGTCAATCCAAAAATTTAAATGTTGCCAAATTATATTTTTGGTAGCATTCAACTTTTTGACGTGAAATGTTACCAAAATAATATTAATGTAAGTACCAACTTATACATTTAAGTAGGTAACACTACAAACCTAAATGTCATTCAAAATTCTAAATGTTGCAAAATTAAATTTTTGGGAGTATTCAACTTTTTGATATGCAATGTTACCAAAATAATATTTATGAGTGTACCAATTAAAACATTTTAATAGGTAACACTATTAACGTCAATATTGGACTTTAACAATTGTCATTACGAATTTTATCTGTTGCCAAATTACATTTACATTTACTGTCTTTTTTGCCATACCAAAATAATATTTATAAAAGTAAAAATGTTATGAAAGTTGAAACGTTGCTAAATTACATATTGAGAAGTACCCAACTATTTCAAAATGAAATATATTGAATTTACAAAACTATCAAAATAATATTTATGAAAGTAAAAATGTCATGAAAATTTAAACGTTGCCAAATTACATATTGGGAAGTATTCAACAATTGTAAAATAAAATGTTTCTTTGACTTGCAATGCTATCAAAATAATATTAAGTACAGTCTGATACGTAATAATTAAATTAAATGGGTGACCCTCAAAATGTTATTTAAGGATAAACAACTTAAATTTTTGAAAATCGTTTTAAAGATTTGATATATTTCAACAAATTGTGGTTACATTCATATCAAAGTAATATTTATGAAAGTAAGAAGCAAGAAATTAGTATTAATCAAAGAAGAACAATGTGATATGCCAATGGTTATAATAAAATACAACATGCAATAATAACATCTATGTAATCAACTTATTAATCGAAATAAATTGACATTTGTTGTAGGAATTAGGAGTATGTATAATTGACTATACATGAAAGGTGTAATTGATTAGAAAATTCTATACTCAACAAAGCATAAAAAATTTTTGTCAAACAAATTTTTAGTTCTTTTTGATATAGTAAAGGTTAAATAAAAAAAACAGTTCAAAGGTTTATCGTATTCAGTAAATGGTAATATAATTAAGATTGTTTTAGATGTTAAAGTAACTTTATGAAATATAAAAATATTGAAAAGATTAAATTTATATAAAAAGTTAAAAGCACTTTAACTATGTGTGATAATCGTGACACTTTATCATTACAATGTTGTTGGATTAAAAATGAATTTACTTGAAATACTCAATCTGAGGAAGACTCATTGTTGTCGAAACAACTGTCATTTTAAACAATATAGTGAAAATTTAAAAACATGTGTTTTATTTCTGGTTATGTAGTAAGGAGTTTCCATGTAGTAAAATATAGTTCAATCAATATGTTAAAAGCATACTTTTGTATGAATTAGGATAGAATTCAGATAGGTACATTTATACCAATATAAATAAATTGATTGAACCATAAATAATTTTATGAAGAAACTCGGGCATGATACTAATACGATTATTTTCAACCATACGCAGAAAATCAGAAATAATACTTAAATGGTAGGTTTGAGAGATATTAACACAAGGTACATACAGTTAATTATTAACACACATAAAAAAAAGTTTAAATCTACTTCATAGAAACGTACTTGCCGTTGGTTGATTACTTTGTAATGTTTCGATATCGATTCTCATTAATAAAGCATGGTGTTGTAACAATATACTTCAGGTGTACACAAAACACTAATATATTAAAACATTTTAAGTTTAAAACTATATTAAGTAGTCGAGATTCTTGTATTCTGTTTTACATTTTTGCAGGTTTTCAAATAATCTAAAAAGAAATAGTAATGTGAATAAATATTAAATAAGAAAGTGTATACATACTTACAAATTGTTATGGATAGGTACGTTACTAAAAATTAATATTATTAAACTGTACTTATATTTAGATTTCTGGGGATGTTTCGATAATCTATAAATAAATAATGGTTACATAGTTATGTTAATCCAAAAAAAGGTACATAATTATACTAAAAAATATGTTCTTTTTGGGCAAAATCGTTGTTTTAAATTTTGAGATTTTTAATAATTATTAATTTGACGAGACGCTAAATAAAGCAAATTATTCCTTACCTTGATCATACGCAATAAGCAAAGTATTCCAATAAAAAAGAATATAAAAATGGAAATTAAAGGTTACCGTAGATTCATTTCCATTTTTTTATTTGATCATATAAATCTATGGTAATCTTGATCATGCGTAATATTGGATTAATTTGCTTTATTTTGTGTCTCGTTTAATTCGACGCACATAAATGCCAACTTAAAAAATTAAATCATCAAAAAGTGAATTTGTATTTAAAAATATTTAAACTAATCGACAGCTGACGATGATAGCGTAGCTATTGAAACGCGGTTGGCGTTTTTAATTTTGTGTGGTACGTAGGTGTATTTTGTCTGTTAAATATCTAAACTACTTCAAATTAATATATATATATATATATATATATATATACGCATTGTGGAAACAATTTGAACATAATTACATTGAACGCCGGGTGATTTCTGGTTTAATATTCTCGTGCACTTGTTACATACACTTGACATTGAAACGTGTGTAGATTAATTGAACAAAGGTTTTAACTACACCTAATTTTTATATTAATATACAACTAATAAGAATTGATATTTAATAAACGTACGTGTATAGGTTTATTTTTTAGTTAATAATCGATTTAATTTAAAAAGTTTTGAGAGCGAAGTTTGTGCGTGTATCCTAAATGTTACTCGTTCAAGCTAGATATAATAATTATTAATACGATCATGTTACATTAAGATAGTATGAGTATAGAACGGATTTTAAATATTTACGAGCCATGTTTTACTGCATTAATGAGTGAATCTCGAAAAAATCATAGAAAGGAACAAAGTCTATCAGGTTATATGTGTCATTCAATAATATGTATCAATTTCGATAGCAATGCAACATTGTTGTTAACCTTGTCTAATTATCTATAAATTAAAGGTAACACCACCAATAACGTATAGCCCTATAATTTCTTATTGTAACAAACAACTGAAACAGCAAATTCGGCGTCACAGCATGCATGAATGTGTTCCAGTGTTGGAGTGTACGAGTCCTTAAGTGTCCGAGTGTTTGGGTGTTCATTGGAATGTTGAGTTTGAGTATCCGAGGGTTCGGACGTTCAAGTGTTTAATGTTTAGACCGTTTGAGTATTAGAGTGTTCGCATGATCGAGTGTTTGAATGGTCGGGAGTTCGAGTGTTTGAGCGTGCGAGTGTTTAAGTGTTCGAGTTTTCTAGTGTTCTAATGTTTGAGTTTTCTAGTTCTCGAGTGTTTAGCTATTCAGCAGCTCTAGTGTTTGGGTGCTAAAGGTGCTCGAGTGTTCGGGTATTAGAATCTTAGAGTATTAAGGTTTTCGAGTTTTACTGTGCACAAATGCTCAAATGTTCGGATGTTCAAGTGTTTGACTGTTCGACGATCTAGTGCTTGGGTGTCTGGTTTTTCGACTCTTCGGGTGTTCGAATGGTTGGGTGTGGACTGTTTAAGTGTTAAAGTTCAAGTTTGCGCTCTAACGCTTATAAATATTTAGTATCGTTATTTTAGAAACGTCTTAATTATCTTAATAACCCAACCGTGTTTCACCAACTTACATACAACTAACTGTTCCCTCAACCTAACAAACATGCTAAACGGGAAACAACCAGCTTATCCGACTGAACTAACATACCAAAAGGTAAACCATTCGTGTTCCACCAACTTACATGCAACAAGAGGGAATCCCACCGCGGTCAACCAACTTACATACAACTAACCGAGAAATTAGTGTGTTTAACCAGCTTATATAAAACTAAAGGAGAACCATTGTATGTTCTACTTACTCAACTTAAAACAACCATCCCCTGTTGCGCCTACTAAACTTAGAACTAAAGAGGAACCGACCACTGCTCCACCATCTTATCTCATGCATGGCCAACGGGAAACATAGAGAAGAAAAATTGTAGGTAGAGAGGTCAGAAATATTGTGCCCACACTAATTCATTTTCAAGACCTAAAATTGCAGTTGACCTTACAACAACAATTTAGCACTGTACACGAATGTATGACTCTCACGACAAAACAACAACCTGTACATAGGAATCTACTTCTGTTTGCAGAAAGATCATCAAGAAAGCTGCATTAAACCAACTTAACTAGCATATCAAAAGGGAAACCATCCGCAATTCCGTCGACGTATATAACTAAACAGGAATCGATCCCTGCTTTACAACTTACAGAAGAATTACCCCGTACAAATTAATGCAAATTCACTTCTTTCTCTACACACTAAAGTTACAATAGATCCGTTACTGTGGTCTCAAAACAACAACTACTATCAACACCATGCAAGTAAGAGAAATGGACAACTAGAAAGTTAAGAAGATACAATCCTGACAACTAGCCATTAGCAAGAAACGCAACCTTTACCAACAAAAGCAGAAAATGTGAAAATAATCTCTCAAAAGAAACAGAAAATCATTTAACATGGAATAATTTATTTTCGGAGCCCGCAATATGTTTAACCACAGATTAAACAATTTTTAATTTTTCTACAAATCGTCAGAAGTGCAGTAGGTTCGACCACTGTAAACAATTTTATCTTAATTTTAACATAATATTTGTGTAACGCTTAACGGTTTAATATTCAACACCTCCAAAAGTGCAATTTAGTCATAACTTTGTGCACTTAATTTATGTATATCTTTTTTATGACTATAGATACATTCATACTCATTATTTTAATTTTTAGAGAACTTGAGACATTATCCTAATTTTAATATTTTGTAATTTGTTGCACAAGTATTCACCTATTTAAAGTCAGTATTAACAATTTTCAAGCTGCAGCATATCAATTTTTATTTTAACAAAAGATATTCAAACATTTATTTTTCTCTCGAGTAGTACTTGTTGCCAAGACTTTTAAATTGATAGCTGAGGCTGACTATCGGCGAGTACTAAACTCTCTGTGTGTGCAAAGATTGAAGCTCATGGGTACACTATCAAAAAGCTTAATACGTGGGAATTCAAAAAGATTACTTAACGTCTATAGTTCTTATTCTTGCATTTTGGAAGGAATGTTACAGGGCTTTTTAACACTTTGTGTCTGCAAAGGTTGTTATTGTAGATAACTGAAAGAATCTTTTACTGATGGGGTAATATGATTTAAAATATATTTCAACTATGATATACGTATCAAATTTCAAAGATCAGCTTAGACCTTACAACCCCCTAATCTCTAATTAACTTGCCATAACTACGTTATGTTAACATTACATTTATAAAGTATGTAAAGAAAACATTTAATTATTTACTAAACTGGTTAAAATGTTACGTAATTATGGTCGCTGTCGTTAATTATTTGCATTTAGTTAAAGTTTGAAACATTTAAATTCTTTTAGTATACTCCTGTTGAAAATGCAAACTTCCACGACTATCACTCATAACCAAAATGCTTACTTTTTGAGTATGTAATCGTAAACTTTAATTTTTATACTAATTTAAACGTATCGATACCAGTTGCAGTTATTACCTTCAATAAATGATAATATTTAAAAAAAATTAATTAAGGAGTCAAAGAAATATATGAAATCTGAAAACGCTATGAGGCTGCTGTAACAGTTAGGGAACATGTATAAAAAAGTCAACTACAAAGATCAAAGGAAAGTCGGGTAAGAGAGTCTAACACATAGAGCAGGAGCAAGCGTGGAAGAATGAAAATACTTGAAACTGTGAAATTTACGGAAGCGATGCAGAACAATATACAGGCGTAAAGCGAATGTTCACACAGATGAAATCATTAAAAATATTTTATTCCTTCACCGATATGGTACCTATTATAATGTACAATAATTTTGATGTCTAATACTAGTAGTTTAGTTGTTTCATCCATTCAAATGACCACCTCTGTTTTGTTTGCACACAGAAATGCGAAGAATGCAATTTCGAACTACTATTTCCAACAAATTAGGCCGCATTTAGTGTATAACACGTTCAAAGTTTGAGTTTGGATCATAATTAGTTGGATTACTGTCGTAAAAAAATAATTTGACACGATTCTATAGAAAATATTATTATTAGATTATTGAATTACTTTTATGGGAAGCGACGCCATCTTATTGAAACCACTTTCCGTGCAAATTCATTTAATCTAATTCTCACCTAAAAATATTTATTGTTAAAACCTTAATAAATATCCAGAATTCACCAGACGAACCTTGTATCAGCTTAAAGCTTATTAAAAATTACATCGAACGGTTGAAAAATAAACAGGGTTTATTTATTTATCATTTGATAAAATGCAGTAATTAAACTTTTTGTCTTTTAGCTCACTCTGTATACTGTGTGCATATTAGAAAAAAAAGTTATGTATTATGTGAAACTAGGAGTTATTGTGAAACCTTTAGTTGGGAGTAGAAATTTCCATGACATTCTTCACAATGATTTCTCAAATGTGAACTATTTTCCTAATATAACTCTGAAATGGAAGGAGACTCATCGTGATTCATGCAAGCTCGCATTCTTTTTTAACAATAAAAGTAAAAATACAAAAATATAACCAGTGTTCCATTTAAATAAACATAAGTCTGGTGCAGCCCTCTTAGTAGAACACCTTGTATATATAGACATACTTTTAAATTGTGTACCAAAAGCATATCTACTAGATGGCGAAAGCCGCAAATCGATATATTGAATAGTAAACAAGCTATGGGCCGATTACAGAAGACTGGGTCACCCTCCTCGATACCTCAGTTGGAGGAGCCCCACTCTAGCAAAGTGGAGGTCGTGGGTTCGAGTCCCACTCGAGTTGATCTTTTACTGTATGTACTTTAAAAGTTAATTTTAAATAAATACAGCTAATGAGATATATATATATATATATATATATATATATATATATATATATATATATAAATAATTAATTGATGTACATAACAGTGATCTAATTGAACGTAGAACCAAAGTCATCATCAATTTTTAGAATTGCCGGTTAAACAGAATATGGCAGATTCTTTCATCGAATCCAATGTACCATTCGAGTAACTTCAGGATGACATAAAAAAAAAGGTATTTTGACATTTGCTTCAAAGAAAGTATAATGTCTTTCCTCTTGTTTGATAGGTATCTGGTGATACACACTTCTAGGATCGATTACTATCTCTAAGATATTTGCAATTACCAATCTTGAATGAAACGATTAATAGTTTGTGAATAATCAATCGCCATTCTCATCTTTCAGTTGTTATTTATTGTCAACAACAATAACTTGTGTTCTCCATGGTGAATTGCTAGTTTCAGCTATTCCTTCTCTAAGCAGATTTTTGATTTCGTAATGAAGTCAGAATCTTCTTGGCTAAATTTTCTGGATTTCGTCGTAGTTGGTTTACAATCACTAGATCAGTTTGCAAATAATGTCGTTGGTTCAACCATTTCAATTCTTAGACTACATACAGTTGATGGATTTCTTCTTCGTAGCCACATTGACATCAAGTGTCGGATATAGGCATCCCCTCTTATTCTCCATTTATCTCGGTTTTGTGTCTCTCTTGTCCATGTGAGCCCGGCTATATGCTTTAGGTAGTCTTTCCACCTGGTCTGAGGTCTGCCCCTTGACCTTTTCCAGGCAACTATTTTATCTTCTTGTTCCACCGGTCGTCAGACTGCCGCATAGTATGTCCGGACCATCTACATTTTAGGCTTGCTATGTATTCTTTTACATCGATTATTCTTGTTTTCCTTCTAATGTTTTCATTCTGTATCCTATCCTTTATCTCTATATTTAACATCTGATGCTCCATTGCCCTTTGTGTTTTGGCTAATTTATCCAGTATGCCCTTAGTTAGTATCCAAGTTTCTGCAACGTATGTAAGAACAGGTAATATACATTGATCGTACACATTTTTTCTTAGTCTTAGAGGAATTTTCTTGCTAGTCGCATATTTCTTTACTTTCCATGTACGCCCATGTGAGTATAACTCTTCCTTCTATTTCTACAGTTTGATTTGTTTTTCCGCATTGTATCACTTCACTTAGATATGTATTCTTCATAGTCAAGTGTTTTGTTTCCTATTCTTATTTCAGGTGGGCTGTGTTTATATGTCATGGCTTTTGTTTTCTTATCATTTGATAAGATCAATGATCCTTGAGATCATTTAATATTTTCCGAATGTCCTCTACACTGTCCGATATTAGTATAACATCGTCTGCGTATCTTAGGTGATGCAATCTCTCTCCGATTATGTTGATTCCTGTTTGCTCCCAATTAAGATCTTTAAAAGTTCCTTCCAGTGCGGCATTAAACAGTTTAGGACACATTGGATCAGCTTGCTGTACTCCTCTCTGTATTGGTATAAGTTTTGTTGTTTCATGCGCTTCTATTGCCAGTTTTGTATTGCTATAGATCGATCTTATTAGCTGGGTATATCTACAGTCGATTCTACTGCTCATCAAAGCGTTTTCTATCGCCCAAATTTTGATACTATCAAATGCCTTCTGATAGTCTATGAATATTAGGTAACGTGTTATATTATATTCCTCGGCTTTTTCTATGAGCGTTATCATCGTTAGCAGGTGGTCACCGGTGCTAATGTCTTTCCTGCTTGTTCTATCGGTTGGTTAGCTTTCAGTTTGTTTCTAGCCAATTTATTATTATTCTAGGAAATAGTTTATAGATCTGCGACAATATTGATATTGCCCCTAGTAATCCAGCAGTTGCTCCTTTTTTGAACAGCGCTATTGTCAACAGGTTGGTATTGGTCTCTCATTTAGGCATTTATTTAGCAGTAGATGTAGTATTTGTATAACAGTTGTATCTTCTTTCTTTATTAGTTAAACTAAGACTTCCTTTATGCCTGGGGCTTTGTTATTTTTCATGTTTTTCAGATTTGAAATGATTTCCTCTTCTGTTATTTCCGGTATTTCCTGAGAGTTGACGTTGAGAACTTTTCACTTTACGTTTTTTTGTGGTACATAATTTTTTTTGAGTAACAGCGACATAACTGTAAAAAGATGCTCTGAGGAAACGCTTAGCATAGACCACTCGCCAACACGCACGGAAAGCATGGCGTTTTAATGCCCCCCCACCCCCTCAGGAATTAATGACTGTAATGGCTTTCTAGATCCTCCAAAATCCACTTTAACAGAGGAATGTTCTTCAAGTATGTAGTGTCCGACAGATATATCTGCATATAGGCTGTCTAGAACGTCCACTTTAATATTGTTATAACATTATCCTTTACTTGCATTTCTATAGTACAATATCGATTTATATCGGAAAGCTCAGAAGTAAATCAGTGTTGAAGAAAGATTTTATTATTAAAAAGTTAGTTGCTGCATTAGATATGTGTCAGTTAAGTATGAGAGATTCTATGTAGCTATGTAGCTACTATTGATGCACTTTGCCAAATTTCCCATAAGTAAGTCTTCAATTCAAAGAATCCGAACAGAAAAACGGAAGGAACCCGTGGAAAACATAAAAATTGTGTAATGTAACAAGATATTCACGACATCTAGGTATTTTAACTTCCGGTGTGACTTCTGCCACCATTCCAATCGATGCTGTCAGTGAACTGCGCAATTTTAGAGCACATGTGGGTCATAAAACGTAGCAGGTAATCAATTATAATTCTGTGATTAATAAAGGCTCAACTGCTACTAGAATTTAGTATAAAATTTAAGTATTGAATGTGGTAAATTTTAAAGTACCATGTATGATTAGGAACATCAAAACCCAATATACATCTGTCACGTTTACTTCAGTGTTAAAAATCATAGTCCATTATAGTAAACTGGAACATTTTTTGTAATAAATTTCAGTAGTTTGAAATACAATAATGCATCAGTACCTCTTTTAACTCACAGATGCTACTTAGTATCTATAGTTCTTTATTTAAGTTTTAACATTGCTTTAGAACAATAACTCCTGTTAATGAAACAAAGCTTCATATCATCATTAACCATAAACAAATTGGGGTTAATTTGTCTAATTTCAAGGTAATGAACAAAACCAACGGCATCACTAGTTCTAATTTTTTTAGTTCGAATTTTACCTCTAACTTTTAATATGGGAATTGAATTTAACCATATAATCTTGGAATACACTTACACAGTAATTTATTTTTTATAGGATTCATTACAAGATTAGGTACGTGTATAAGTGGTTCAAAGGTAATAAACAAACTTATTAAATGGTAGTTCCGTATTACTCATAGATCACTTCTCTATACTTTATAGTAGTAGAAAAAGCATAGCACACAACTCGGGTATTAATGGCTATCACGCACGAGAGCGTTATTACGGCCACGAGCGAGCGAATTCCTTATTATTTAATACACTATTATGGCACAGTAGTTATTGTGTTGTTGTTTATCAACAAGTTAGATAATTTTCTACACTTAGAGGTGTTCAAATGCAACTTGTTTTCAACAACCTATTCATTAATTCTACGAAATTTATGAAATTTGATTTTAATGCATGTAGGTCATTACCAGAATGTAATAATGTTGTGTCATGTGAACAAAATATAATATTATTGTGTTCCACTTCATTTTAAATATCATTAAAATATATCGAAAAAGGTATCGGATCAAGTACCAACCTTTGAGGTACATCTGAGTGTATATTATTATCCTGAAAATAAGCATTATTATAAAAAACGCATTGCTGCCAATCAGTTGTGTTTGATTGCTGCAATTATATACATTACTACTAAAATTATATTTGCTAAATTTATTAACTGAAATGTTATGATTGGCACAATCAAATGCTTTAAATAAATCTAAAAAGTTTGTCGAACAGTACTTTGAGTTTTCAAAACAGTCAATAATAAAATTCATAAAGCCTGTCCGGTAGAACTGAACGGGTATCGGATTAACAAGGAGGATTGTCAATATATGGTTCTATTGTGCTTGAAACCGCCTTAATGCTTTGCTGTCTCGTACTTATTGTACGTGACAAAGAAAGATGGATATATTATGAATAATGCCTCTATTTCTGCCGAACAAAAGCGTTTGCAACTTTCACACATAATGACAAGGCAATAAGAATCAGATGCAGGTAGAATAGAAATTCAATAGGTATAATAAAATGCCAGTGGTTCTCAACACTGCTTTAACATTATATAATTTGTGAAGAAATGCAACTTTTGTATAATAAAAATAATAATCGATTACTAATTACCTATAAGTAATTTCAATTGACACCTTTCACTTATACTTATAACAACAATAACAAATACATTTTTATTATAGTTAGTAAATATTAATTCTCAATTTTAAGAAGTTTAATAATGAATTTAACGTTACGTGTTCCTTCTTCGCGTACATCTCGTATATTAATGCACGAATTGTTTGTTTTCCATTTTCTGGAAAATCTGTAGTGCAAAGTTTGACACGCTGTTTTTCACTGGAGGTTCCAACTCGCCGCCATTTTTTTTTAAAGCACAGATTTTCCCCACCGTCGAAACCGAAAGTTTTAACGCGTTTGCTGTTCTTTGTTGAACAGAAAATGTAGATAATAGTGGACCACCATTTTCTTTTTCTTCTTTAAAATAATCGACTGTATTTAAAACTAATTCGCGAATTTCTTTACTCAACTTTTTCGGCATTATATTAATGGTTAGTTTATATAAACGCTTACTCAAAGAATAATGATAATATAGATATTGCAGTTGTTTTATTTATACCTATATGTACCTACTAAATGGTATAATAATCTATTATTAATTACTTATTGTTACAGTATTGCATATTTATTTGGATTCTTTTGTAATTGGAGTACACTAAAACGTCATTACCATACTTAGGTATAGTTTCCAAATTGTAGTTCTACTAGATTTTTCATTAAAAAATCCAAACTGGCTGATAGATAAAAGATTTTACTTTGTAAGAAATCCATAATTCGTATTTTTAATGTATTTTCAAAAATTTGAGAGAAAATAGGAGGGATGGATAAAGGACGGTAACTGGTGAAATTATCCTGATAACAGTTCACAATTTTCTAGTTATAAATTACAACATTTTTTTAAATCGTGGAATATTCAGTATGTTACTTCATTTTTTCAGTACCCTGAAAGTAACTGATTTGTTTAGCGATTTGTCCAAAATGCTAAAAAAAGTTTCAAAAAACATATTCTGATGATACACATGTGTCTTTTAGATTATAGAAACATCCCAATGGGCCTAAAACTTACCTTCACCAACACATTTATTATTTAGTCGTGGGATAAGAGGTCAAATACTAATGAACATAAATTTCATTTAATTAATGCCAAAACGTACAAAAATATTATTAGAAATAAAAATGCAAAAAACCTTAGAGATCTTAACATTAACGATAATGTTATGATACTAATAACTGTTGGGAGTCTGGAAAAGTTGTAAACGTAGATTGTGATAAACCTAGAAGTTATTATGTTACACCAAGGAAGGGAAGGAAGCAAAGCAACAGTTTCATTTCCTTCCCAAAGGGGAGGACGGGCTATTCAAGTTTTCCACGCCCCTTCAGCGTGGTGAGATTAAAGATTGGTGCGGTCAGAATAGGATCGGAAGGAATGGAGTTAGCATTCGCCTAAATAGTCGAGCAAGACGTGCGTACACGCAGTGATCATGACGCTATACGTGTCTGAGGAAAAACCCTTGAAAAAACTCATAAAAGGTAGACGGAAACGGTGACCAAACCCATTACCTTCCGAATGCTAAGTAGATTGTGTTACTACATGTCCAACTAGCTTAATGTTAAATATAATAAAAATGACAGAAAAAGGCGATTTTTAAAAATAATTTTAACTATACACAAATTATTTAAGTCAGTTAAATAATAATAATAATTGTAATCAAACTATAAGTTCTTGCAGGAAGGATGGGAATAATGATGATAATGGTTAAAATAAGGGTACTGTAACCCATCAAGGGGATATAAAAGGTGTTAATGGCAGTATTCCTTACAAGGAATAAAGTATAACTCGATCAGGTTTCCAAAAGACGCTATGTGATACTTGGAGAGGAATCACGTTGCTCAGAGTAGCAAAGAAGATACTTTATAAAATTTTACTGGATAAAGTTCTGCAAAGTACGTAATGAAAAGATATGGAAGTAACAGTGCGGTTACAGACCTAACAGATTACGTTTGGATTACATAGTAAGGCTCAGGATCTGCATGACGTTTATTGATTTTCTAAAGGCTTTTGGTTGTATGCGTAGACAAAGTATTTGGAAATCGATAAAAAGTAAAGGAATGCCCCAGAAATTCATAAACTTAATTAAAGAAGGCTACAATGAATATAAATGCATGGTATCACACAATGGGAAATTATCGGAACCCTTCCAAATCACAAGTGGTGTGCGCTAAGGTTGCGTCCTCTCACCCCTATTGTTTGTTATTGTGGTTGACGAAGTTCTAAAGATGGTGACGCAAACAGAACGACGAAGTTTACAATGGAACCTGTGTGAAACTCTGGAAGATCTAGATTTCGCAGATGACATATGTTTATTAGCACAAACGGCAAACCACACTGGGGAAAAATTATATGTTATGTGTAGAGGCGGGAAAGTCGGTCTACAAATTAATATAAAAAAGACTAAGTTTATGTGTATGAACATAGCGGTACCAATAAACTTGCACATAAGTAACAATATAATAGAAAATGTAGATGAGTTCGTATACTTAGGTAGTACAGTGGCCGTAAATGATAGTGTAACAAAAAGAATAAATAAAGCTTGTAGTGTGGTTCTGGGATTAAAAAATGTGTGGCGTTCAAAAACGTTGACTCTTAAGGCTAAAGTGCGGGTGATCAATATTATGGTTAAAACTATTATATTGTACGAGTGCGAATCATGGATGGTCACAGAAGTAATAAAACGGAAGTTACAAACATTTTTAAATAGGTGTTTGAGAGGGATAATAAGAATTTGGTGGCCAGACACAATATCAAACAAAGACCTATGGGGCCAAACAAATCAAACAGATATTAACATAGAAATCAGCAAGAGAAGGTATGGATGGCTAGGCCATCCGAGACAAATGTGGAGAAGAAGCATTGAACTAGATACGGGAAAAACAATGTTGTAATTGAGTCGAATAGCCAAAGAGAAGAAAGAGTGGAAAGAATACTATTATTATTATTAACCCATCAAGGGGATACAAAAGATCTTAATGGTAGTATTCCTTACAAGCAATAAAGGAATTGAAAGTAGAACCCGATCAGGTAAATCTGTAACCTTCTTACCTTAAAAACTATGTTACAACATTTACCAGATTCAGTTGCAATAATTGTAGTGTTAGAAATTAATTGTCAGTTTATAATTACTGTTTATAATAACTTAATATATAATATGTATATATATACATATATATATATATATATATATATATATATATATATATATATATATATATATATATATATATATATATATATATATATATATATATATATATAAGGCAACATTTTAAAATTATTTCCACTTCTACATGTTGTTCACACGTATGTGTTTTTAAATGGTACACCCAGTATATTATGGCATTTTTGGAAAGCCACATTAACGCTGATATAAATTATATGGAGTTATTTTCAACCGTTCTCCCGATAGAGGGAGGTATTTACAAAAAAAGGGCTATACTTCTGACACTTGTAATCCCCAAAAATTTGAGATATTGATATCGGGTTTTCACAGAAAAATAGATTGTTTAATGTAGATTCCATGTTATGCGGGGTAAAAAATCCTATGTATTCTAATAAGAGGGTTGTTAACTAAGGCAAAATTTACAAAAAATTTTTTTCCTCAAATGCAACACCCTATATATTTTGGTTTTGGTGAATGTAGATTTTCATAAAGTTTCTTACGATACCACTATTGTACAGGTTAAAGTACACAAAAAAAGTTACAACGGTTTTTATTTTTATTTAACTGTGTTTATCCAAACATTATGTCATTAATTTGTGTTATATATTGTACACATTATTATTTTCTTGTTCACCCGAACAAACGAAAATGTTACGAAAGTGGAGCACGTGCTTTATGTAGTACATTTTCCAATCAGGTAACCATAAATATTGTGAAGTTGTCTTTGCACCTTTTGTAAAAATCACGGTAGCTTTGGAAGAAAATTAAATGCCAAATAATAGAATCAGTATATATTTAACAGAGCGAATTGTTGAAGTTTTGTAATATTTATTAAATTAAGTTGATTACGTCCCTGTTTATTCTTAGTTGTTTATTTATTTAGCACTTCGATTGAAAATGAACTTTACTGATGAAGAGTTAGTGAACATGGTGTACAGTTTGGGCGAAGCGGGTGGAAATTGTCTTTCGGCGTCCAGAATTTACAGACAAAAATATCCTTTAGCCCGACTTCCAAAACTAGAGGCGTTTGATAACTGACGAACACGGTTTGAGCAAATTTGTAGCGCCAAATAACTACCCAAATCTTATGAAAATCGTCATGCTACAAATGAGGATGCAGAATTACAAGTCTTGTAAGCGATTGAAGAAAATCCGCGTATAAGTACAAGACAAATTGAACTTAACCAGAGGATAAGCAAATCTTCGGTTTCACAAAATAATTAGAAGATACAAGTACCATCCCTACCATTTATGTTTGTATCAATCCCATCATGGTCAAGATTTCGAAAATAGAAAAAATTTTTGTAACATTTTCTCCAACAAAATTGATAAAATTTCAAATTTTTACAACATAGTTATGTTCAGTGACGAAGCAACCTTCAACAATATCGGTGTCGTTAATAAGCATAATATGCATTACTATGCTCACGAAAACCCATGTTGGGTACGCCAGATCTCAGATTTATAGAGCAAGGTTTGTCCATTTTACTGGAAGAGGTTGATCTTGAAACACGGAGATTTATGTTTCTTCAACATGATGGTGCATCTGCCCATTTTCACCGGAACGTAAGGTATTACTTAAATCATTGGCTAGGAAACCGATGGATTGTCAGAGGAGACGATATTTCATGGGGTCAGCAAGATCGCCCGATCTAACACCTATAGACATTTTTCTCTGGGGATATACAAAAAAGAAAGTGTATGAAGAATTGCCAACAACTGCGGAGCACATGAAAAATCGCATATCAACAGCTTTTAGAAGTATTACCCCCCAAATGTTAAACAGGGTTAAAGGAAATTTTGCAAAACGTCTTGAAGTTTGTGTTCAGGAAGGTGGGAATATTTTTGAGCATTTAATGTAAATTTCCGCCCCTTTCCACAAATAAAACTGCACTTCACTCGTTTCAATTCATCCAATTCATCAATTCTTCCAATTCATTGGCGTACGCAAGGCACTGGTGGCTTTTGTTTAGCAGGGTTCCGCTTCTATTTATCCTGCTTTTCCTGATCGTAACTTCCAATCCTACGTTAAACAGTAACGTTATCAATGGGTCACCCTGCCGCACACACCTCCCTACTTTAAAACTATCTGTTATATCCCCATTCACTTTTGCTACACATTTCTTAGCCCGCCGATGTCATTCCCACTGGATTTACTATTTTTTCCGGGATTTGTAGTGTTTTTAGTGCTTCGAAAAGTTTTTTCCTTATAAGCGAATCGTACGTCGATTTAAAATCTATGAACAGCATATGTGTTGGTATATCATATTCATACATCCTCTATCAAAATTTGTATAAGTGTAAAAATTTTTTTGCTTGTGGATCTGTTCTTGCGGAATCCGGCTTGATATTCTCCTAAAACTGGTTCAATGTATGCTTCTAACCTTCGTTTTAATAGTGTCGCAAGAATTTTGTATGTAATATCTAATAATGCGATTCCCCTGTAGTTACCGCATTCAGCTCTGTCTCCTTTTTTAAATATAGGGACTAGAACTGCTTGGGACGACTGTTGCGACATCTTTTCAGCGTTCGATATTTCTTTAATTAGTTACATTTCGTTTTCCTCTTCTTTGTCTTTGCTTAGGGTTTAGTAGTTCTTCAAAGTGCATTTTCCACCTATTTTTTATGGCTTCCCTAGCAATTCCCCATCTTTGCATTTAATGTATATTTGTTTGTGATTATATTCTGTCCTAACATTTTGTATGTCTTTATAAAAATTCTTAATATCTTTCTTCTTATGTTTTTCTCCTGTCTCCCTTGTCTCCGCTTCCATGTATTTAGGTTTTTGTGCCCTGCGCGTCCGTTTTACTTTCATATTTTGAAGTTTCTATCTTTTTCCTTTTGTGTTTGTACGAATTTTTGCCAAATCTGGTCTTTACTTTTATTTCGTCTTTACATTTTTTATCCACCCAGTGTTGTTTTTCAGTCTTTTTATTTTTTCATATAATATTCCAGGTGGCTTTTTCTAACTACCTCCATTTATCTTCTTCATCTTCATTTTGTTGTATCTTGTTCTTGTAATCTTCTTCTATACATGCTACATATTCTTCTGCTATATCGGCTTTCTGAAGTTCCTTTACGTTGTATGTTATCTCTCCTTTTATTTTTACTTTTTTAATTTCTGTTTTAGTCAATTTTAACTTTGTTATTACAAGGAAATGATCTGAGTCTGCATTAGCTCCACGGTACGACCTTACATTTTTTATTTTACCTGCCTCTTGTTCCTCTATTAACACGTGATCTATTTGATTTGTTTCTTTCGTTCCTGATATTATCCACGTCCCTTTGTGTGTATTTTCCCTGTTGAAGTGCGTACTCATAATTTTAATTTTTTGCTCTATTGCAAACGCGATTAGCCTTAGTTCATTATCATTACTCTCCTCATGCTTGCTCTCGCTTCCTATGATTTCTCTATATACTGCTTCCTTGCCTACTTTTGCGTTCATATCGCCTGTTATTATCGTACAGTCCATCTTTGGAGTTTTTCTCACTATGTCTTCTAGGACTGCATGAAACTCTTCCTTTAGTTCTTCTTCTTTTTCCTCTGTTGGAGCCTGAAAGATGATTCCCGTTATCACTTTATAAGTTGTTTTTATTCTGATGGAACATATTTCCGATTGTGGATCAAAATGTTTTACATCTTCTTTTAAAGTATTTTTTATCAAAAATCCCACTCCCAGTCTTCGCTGGTGAATAGCGTACTTTTTGTTTATTCGTTCCCGGTAAATGTGGGTCTTGTATTCAATTGGCAATTCCATGTGCCTACATTTACGGCTTTGTCCCCTTCTTGATTTTGTTGTCCTTCTCCTTCGTAATCGTGCTTTTTTATATTTTGGTTTCATGTATCTTCCTTATTTGTTTCTTTTCTTACTTCCTTTAAATCGTTCTTTTCTATTGCTATTGTCGTCGCCGTTTCTTCCCTTCTTATCTGCGGTTTTTAGTTTTTTTTTTGTGTTTTCGTAATTTTCCTTAACTCCTCTTCAAGACTTCTTCCCGTTGGTGATCTTTCGCTTACTGTTCGCTTACCATTGGTCATTCTTTCATTTTAATTTTTTTCCCAGATCATAACTTCTCCTTGCCCCAAGTCTGTTACTCCATATATCCTATTGTTTACAACTTGTTTATTATATCTTAAGAAAGCCTTTAGACCTTGCCGCCTGGCTTCTCCTAGTTTGGTTAGTAATTCTTTTCGTTCTTGTTGTACTTTATGTGGGTAGTCTTCTTGTACCCAAATATCCGTCCCCTTAAGGTTTTTGCATCTCTCAAAATCTCGTTTTTCTTGCCTTGGGTTCTTAGTTTGATTATGACAGGTCTTGTTCGTTCTACCTGGCACTGCCCTAATCTTCTTACTTCTTCCTAGTCTCTTTCATTATTTATTTATACTCCAAACTTCTCACATACCAGCTTTGTTCTGCTTTCTCTTTCTTCCACTTTTCGTTTTCATTTTGCGGGATCCATTATATTTTTCCTTCTTATTTCTCGTTCTAAGGATTCAATTCTTTCTTCGTTCCTTGTCACTTACCATTTCAGTTCTATATTTTCGTTTTTTAATTGTTTCATTTCCGACATCACTCGTTCTAACTTCCCATCCATGTCTTCTTGTTTGTAACATTTCTTCAATTTTCTTTATCCTGCACAGCGATAAGGGTTATCACCTTGTTCGACACCTCAAAGGATTCACCCTTCTTTGCACCACAGTGTAGATAGTTTAAGAATTCTCACAAGTTCTACTTGGCGTTTCCTGTGAATTTTCTACTAAAATTCTTACACGCTTGATGTGTTGCCTGTCTTGAAAATTTTAGCGTGACCCTAATTTATAAATTTTGTTGTAAATTCACTTACTTTCTGACTTCTTATTAGTAATCGTGCTTCTTCAACTCGATACGGTCCAAATCAGACTTTAATACCGGAGCCTTTAAAACACACCACATCACTTTATTTTCAAAATTATACGTAAATAAAAAATATAAAAACCGTCAATAGTATTTACGTTTGTGATTATTAAATTACGAAATGAAATACGTAACACCGGGATGTTTCTAAAACTCACCTGTTTGTTACATATTATTCAAAGAACTATAAATAAAACAGTTTTACAGTTCCCCGATATTTTAAGTTTGTCCTTTTAATGTTTTAATTATGACCGATGTCAAACCCTAACGTTATAGGTTACTTTTGCCTATGAATTTATTATATCAGATTAAATATTTAATTCTATTCTTCGTTATTATATTTTGGGACTTGTCGGATTTATTTATTTATTTCTGGAAATTTATTTGAGCAAATTTCACGAATTTTTTATGATTGCACTAACCCAAAGTGTTTGTCTCGTCAAATAAATGTCATTTTAAAGGGTAATTTGTTGACATTTACGTAGTCTTTAATACTTTTTTCTTGTTATTGATGATAAATACCAAAATAATGAAATTTTGAATATACCTCAGGACGTTATCTAAAATTAATGTTTTCATAAATTATGTTGAAGTATTTTATGAGGCGTATGTGAATACTAAAGCAAATAGCTGGCAACAAGTTTATTACTTACTCATGAATTACTGAATGAGGAAGTCGTGATAAAATTACTATAAAATTTTTGCCTAGCTGTACTTACTAATTAGTAATATTGAGTTTGAATTTACGTGGTAAATACTTGTTTAACCTATTTTTAATATCAAACGTTCATAGTGTAATTTTTATAAATTCAATTCTGTACAAAAACTAATTATTTACAGTTGCACAAAAAATCGTTGCGTGTATTTATTTAAATTAGATTTTAAACTAGATTATCATTTTGCACTTATAATTAAACCCATAGATAGCTAAAATCTAATATGGATACTTATATGAATGCAATATGTAAATGTTTGCACTGCACCAAAACGAAAATTATAAATATAATAGAAATATAATATTGACCATACTAAATGAAATCTATTTTAAAATTCAATTTTCCTTAGTATTGATTGAAACGTAAATTTCAGCTACGTAGATTTAAATGTCATTTTAAATTCAGAAATCCTAGTAACTAACCACCAACATAATAATTTATTGATCCTCTATAATATCCTGACCTTTTGCCTCAATAACTCTTGAAATTTCATATTTGTAAACGTTACTTCTTGGAAGTAATTTATTTTTTTCGTGTCATGAATTATCTTTAAATATTTATATTTTGGATCAGTTACTTTACTGAATGTTAAAGGGCGTATTTGTTGTTTACTAATAAAGAACAATTCAAAGGAATTTGGTCTATACTGTTTCTCTTGTTTCGTTATTATAATTTATAAATCTAAATTCTCTTGGGGCAACTACATTATTACAATCATTTCTAGAGAATGGTTACGATTCTCCATAGATAAATAAGAAAGAATAGCGGCCACAATGTTTTTGATAACTCTTAAGTAAGGAACACAACACCATAAACCTAAGTTGTTTATGCACACCACTGAACAAAAATCCATGACCAATTACGTATAATTTATGATGAAAATAGTCACTTCTTTATTTACAAACTTGTAACGTTTTTGCATGTGATCTAATTTAAGCTTCCTTTTTTTTTAAAATACTGCATTTGCCAACTTTTTAAAGCTTTCATTTTATGAATAAAATGTTCCTTTCAGTAGAAATTTACATGCCAATAGGCAACCTATTTTACACTCGATTCGCTTTAAAATACAACTTTTTTTTGAAGTAGCTGTTGTGTACTGATTTTTAGAGATAATAATAAGATAAAAACTCAGGGTATATTCTTGACGCTCTTTTTTAACATTTACAACTAAAAATTATTACTTTTATTTTCAAAACATTCCAAGAAAACATGATAAATGCACAACATTCTTCCACCTTTTGCAACAAAATTGCAATACAACATTTGAAACTAAACATTAAAACTTCAAACGCTCAGGAGGTTTTACTCGTGTAGTAGAAAACTTATTACGTGCACAAATTTTATTGCATCTATTAATCACGAGTTAATCATTTATTCATAATTTGAATATAATTCCAGGAATCTACATTTACATTTTACAATTGCATAGTTCTTATACCTAGATGGCATTTAAATTCACAATTTAAATATTATTCGATTCGATAATCAAAACGAAAAAAATGATACGGAAAAATTGACCAAAACGTTAGAGATATAAAATATGCCACTTGATGTTTAGTAAATAATTTTCTAATTCCATTTTTGGATTTTACACTAATCCATCACAATTAGTTAGTAGAGTTATTATTAATCGCATTAACATATATATATATATATATATATATATATATATATATATATATATATATATATATATATATATATATATATATATATATATATATATATATATATATTGTTATTATAAGTTTCCACAAGTAGTATTATTCAATAAAGACATTATTCGGAACAACTTGTGTTTACTAACGTGAAAATATACAATATTCAACGTTTCGGGGACTTACTATGTCCCCTTTGTCAAGAATGATATTTAGTAATGAAATATGAAACAAGCTAACTAATCAATTATAATAATTTTGATGAACGAGTTCTGCTTCGATTTGCAGATCCAAGGTATGACGTTGAATTTGGAATTGTATTAGATGCCGGAATGTTAACAGAATCTTGAGTATCAGGATTTAGAGGTGATGTAGATGTAATATTGGCCGAGATGTTGGGAAGATTTTGAGTTATTGGTAATTTTGAATTTTGTTTAATAAGGTTCTTCCAAATATGCGGTATCCTAGAACTATCATCACGTTTGTTAAGGGCATTAGGCCTCTTCTCAATTTCAATGGCTTTTCTAGTAATCCGCTGGTGTAAATTATATAAAGGAGCAAGTAATCGAATATTGTTTGTGTTAATTTCGTGTCCAGTATCTAAATAATGATTAGCCAAATATGACGAAGGATTTTGTTGTTTGATGGCCAGTTTGTGTTCATTAGCTCTCACATGTAATTTTCTATTTGTTTGTCCAATATAACTTCTTGTGCACCCGTTGCAAGGTATCTCGTATACTCCTTGATTTTCATTACAAATTTTGTCTTTCGGATTCTTCAAAAGTTGGTGTAAGGTAAGGTAAGGTTTAAAACGGGTCTAAATTCATGTTTGGGAAATTTTTAGCGATTTTATCAGTGATTCCTTTTATATATGGTAAAATTACTGGAATTTTATGTTCAGTATCTAATGAGTTGGAATGGTTTTTAGGTTTTCTGATTTTATTGACAATTTTGATTATTTCGTTCTGGCTGTAATTATTTTGAATTAAAATATTATGAATAGTATTCATTTCGTCATTTCTAGAATTTTTATCTGATAGATGATAAGAACGGAATATTAAAGAGTTCATAACGCTATGTAAATGACTGGGGTGATGATGTGAAAGAGAATTTAGGTATCTGTTTGTATGAGTAGGTTTCCGGTAAACACTATGTGAAAATTTGCCATTATCAAGTCTTGTTATAAGTGTATCTAAAAATGGGAG
Source organism: Vesta saturnalis (assembly GCA_036346205.1). Classification (NCBI taxonomy): domain Eukaryota; kingdom Metazoa; phylum Arthropoda; class Insecta; order Coleoptera; family Lampyridae; genus Vesta; species Vesta saturnalis. The sequence goes on from JARFJB010001071.1 coordinate 1,362,659, forward strand.
AGAGTTATTTATTTCAATTTCCATTGTAAATTTAATGTTGTTATGAATTTGGTTAAGGTGATCTAAAAAAAGATTTAAATTTTCTTTTCCATGTGACCAAATTGCAAACGTGTCGTCGATATAGCGATACCAAATCTTAGGTTTTAATGGTGTGGAATTTAGGGCGTTAATTTCGAAATCCTCCATATAAATGTTGGCAAAAGCTGGTGAAAGTGGGGATCCCATGGGTGCTCCCTGTACTTGTTTATAAAATTGTTTATTATATAAGAAGTATGTAGAATTCATGCAGTGGTGGATTAGATTTAAAAAATCTTGATTGATGGAGTGTTTTCTTTTAAAATATATATATATATATATATATATATATATATATATATATATATATATATATATATATATATATATATATATAATTATATCCTTACCTAGAAATAGTAATTAAAACCATAAATATTCTTCTTATTGTTCAATATTTCATCATCCGCTTTTAAGAAACTAATCAAATTATATCATTACTTAGAACTAGAGGTTAAACCCCATAAATATATTCTAATTATTCAATTACTATAAACCGTTTATTGTTACATTTAATTAATCTATCTTAATTATTATGATAAGGAATGCTTTAAAGAAGATGTAATGGCTAGAGCCATCAGATCTCATATTAACTGTTAAGTTAGTGATTTCTCACTACGATTGTTTCTTAATGTTTAATAAAATATTATACGATATTTTAAATAAACGTTTTTAACAACGAAAAACATAATTGGCGCTGCGAACAGGATATGTTAAACGGTATCTCCGGTGTATTTCAATACTTTGCTAACCATCCGAACCGTCCAGAAGTCCTGTTAGAAAACTCACTTGGAAGAAGCCAGAAGCACTTCATCTTTAGAAGGACTTCACCTGAGCAGACAACCAGAGCAATCTACACATCTACTATCCATTGGACAACCCGTTAGGCATTAAGGCAATGCTATTAACAACTCTTATTCTGTAAGTTCCCTTTTATTTTTCCTAATTTTATAAATAATATACATGAGTTATTCGCGAGATAGATCACCAATAGAATTACCTAGTTTAATTAATTCAAAGAATACTGTTTTTAAAAATAAAACAATGAATTTTTCTGAAATAAGTATTGCTAGAGAAATTGTTCCTCAATATGAAGGAGGTAGTAAAAATCTATCATATTTTTTACAACAGGCCGATAAATTTGTAAATCTTTATAGAAATCAAGAAGTAGGCCAAGAAGATTGTACGTTAAATAAATTATTATTTGAAATTTGCTGTTCAAAATTAGTAGGAGCGGCTAGGGATACATTAGTAATATCAAATTGTACAAATTGGACGCAAGTAAAAAGAACATTAATTAATCGTTTTGGAGACAGTAGAAACGAAAATTTGTTAGAAAACGACTTAGTTACATGCTATCAATTACAAAATGAAACATATCATGAATATTACGAACGAATTAGATTTAAGTTACAACAATTATTAGAACACATAAATATTTGCGAAAATAATGAAGAATTGAAAAGGTACAAAATTAGTACATTTAATAAAAAAGCTTTAGACACGTATATTGCGGGATTACTTGAACCATATCATTCATTCATTATGTATAAGACAGTAAATTCATTAGACGATTGCCTATTAAAATTAAGAGATTATGATAACTACAAACAACAAACCAATTTTATGAATTTTATGCGACAACGAACTCCGAATAAACAATTTTATAAAAATCAATTTCAACAAAAAAATTTAATACCAAATAATACTTATTCAAAATTCTCAAACCCTTCATTTAATTTTAATCAGAAATCTAATTTTAATTCACCACGCCCGGTTACAATAAATAATGATAATTATAAATCACAAAATGAATTCCCTCGTGGACCAATTAATATTGCAAGTAGGCCAGTATTTAACACAAGATACCCCTCTAATAGTGAAGTATTTGGAAAGAAATTAGAAGTCAAACCAACCCCTATGTCAATCTCAACCTCAAACACAAATAGAAACTATAATAATAATTTTCGGAATAATAATTTTAGAAATCATTATCAAAATAATAACCCTAGAAATAATTCACAAAATAATAATAATCCCAGAAATCATTTTCAATCAACTGGACCAAGAAATTTTCACTCTGAGGAATTATTTAATGTAGAAGACCATGAAAATTTTGAATCAAATCAAAGTTTTGAGTCCGATGAAGATTTTCAGGAATCATCAGAAAATTTTCGTGTAAAAGCCTTGGAACCCCAAATCTTGACATAAATTCATTATCAAGTAAACCAAAATTACCTTTTATTACCATACCTAGCCTTAATTTAAAAGTATTAATAGATAGCGGAGCCTCAAATTCGATTATGAATGCTAAACCTGCTTATGAATTTTTCCAAAATCATAGTTTTAAGAAACCTTTTACAGTCAAAAGTTTAAATAACGCAATATCCAGCGACGAAAATATTAGATATCCTCTATTAGACGAATTCGGAATAAAAAATAATATAGATTTCCATGTTTTGGATTGGCACGATAGATTTGATGCACTTATAGGCAGCGAAGATTTTCAACTATTAGGAGCAAAAATAGATTATTCTAATCATACATTAGAAATAGGAAATTATAAAATACCATTCTTCTTTGAACTAAATCCAAAGAACTTTAAACCATTTAAACAGATAGTTAATAATTTTATTAGCATACCAGTCAATATCGAAGAAGGATACGTAATTATTCCTGAAACACAATTAGAAAACATTTTCATACCCGAGTCAATCGCTTTAGCAAAAGATGGCATTTGCAAAATCCCATCCGAAAATCATGAACAAAAAGAAGTTAATTTTATTCAACAATTAGAGGTAGAACCAATAATAAACGTAGAAATTAATGAAAAAGTTCAACACTGTTTTACAAATTTTGATATACCCAATATAATTAGAACAAAACATTTAAATTTCGAAGAAAAAACGGAAATAATTGCGCTCTGTAAGAAATATAAGAACATTTTTTACAATGAAAAATCTGATCTAACATTTACTAATGCAGTGAAGCATAAAATTAGAACTGTAGACGATGAACCGATTTATTGTAAATCGTACAGATACCCGTATAATTTAAAAACTGAAATACAAACTCAGATTCAGAAGTTGCTAGACAACAAAATAATTAGACCTAGTATTTCACCATACAGCTCACCAGTTTGGATAGTACCAAAAAATTGGATAACAGCGGAAAAAGGAAATGGCGATTAGTAATAGATTACAGAAAACTTAACGAGAAAACTGTTGAAGATAAATACCCACTTCCCCGAATAGACGAGATATTAGAAAATTTGGGAAAATGTATGTATTTCTCAACTCTTGATCTTGCGCAAGGGTTTCACCAAATTGAGATGAATCAAGAATCCATAGAAAAAACTGCATTCAGTGTAAATAACGGCCACTACGAATACGTACGAATGCCCTTTGGTTTAAAAAATGCACCTAGCACATTTCAAAGAGTCATGGACAACGTGCTGCGTGAACATCTACACAAGTTTTGCTTTGTTTATATGGACGACGTAGTAATATTTTCAAAATCGTTACAAGATCATATCTTACATTTAAAACAAATATTTCAAAAATTTGAACAATACAACCTAAAAATACAATTAGATAAATCCGAATTTTTATGTAAAGAAATCCCCTTTTTAGGACATGTAATTACTCCACAAGGTATTAAACCAAATCCTTCAAAATTAGAAGCAATTCAAAACTACCCTTTACCGAAAACAGTTAAAGAAATAAAGGCTTTCCTAGGACTCATAGGTTATTATAGAAGATTTGTCCAAAACTTTGCAAAAATAGTGCAACCTTTTACTAAATGTCTGAAAAAGAATTCAAAAATTGATATTAACAATAAAGACTATTTACACGCTTTTTCTCAATGTAAAGAAATACTTTGTAATTCGCCAATATTAGCATACCCCGATTTCAATAAAACCTTTCACATAACTACTGACGCTTCAAATGTAGCCATCGGTGGTGTTTTGTCTCAAGATAATAAACCTATTTCATTTTACTCTAGAACACTTAATAGTGCCGAAAAGAATTATTCAACAATAGAAAAAGAATTATTGTCAATTGTGGAGAACACAAAGCATTTTAGACCATACGTATACGGAAGACAATTCATTATTGAAACTGATCATAAACCTCTTGTTTGGTTATTTTCTTTAAAAACCCCAAATTCCCGTCTAATTAAATGGAGATTAAGATTAGAAGAATTCGACTATAAAATTCAATATAAGAAAGGAAAAGACAATGTAGTCGCAGATGCATTATCTAGGATAGAAATAAATATAAACGAAACAAAAACCAATGATACAGATTTAGAAATTTCATCAGTATTTCCGAACGTTGATGAAAATCCAGAAATCAGCGAAATAGAAGAGATGTTAGAAAAACAAGATGCCGACTCAGATAATACTCGACATACCGCTCAAGAAAATCCAATATTTTTATTACCAATATCAGATAAACCACTAAATAATTTTACGAATCGAATAATTTTAAAGTCAGGAGATCAATTTCAAATTACTCACAAGAAACCATTTTTAAAAAATAACTATATTATAACAATTAGACAAGGATCAGAATTAGAAAACCTTACCCGAATGTTTAAAGAGATTATAAACCCTCAAACTTTGTATGGAATTTACTTTTACGATCAAAAATTAGAATCGAAATTTTTAAATATTGCACAACATTTATTTAATAATAATGTCAAATTCATTAAAAGTAATACTTTGTCAAAAGACATAGAAAATATAGAAGAACAAAATAAAGTAATAGAAAAATACCATAACAATAATCATAATGGAATTACAGAAACTTACAATCATCTCAGATTAAAATATTATTGGCCGGATATGAAAACAAGAATTAATAAGATCATTAATGAATGTGAAATATGTCTAACAAGTAAGTACGAAAGAAATCCTTACAAAATGCCATTCTCAGGACCTTTACTGGCACAAAAACCGTTTGATGTTATACACATTGATACGTTTAGTTTCGAAGGACACAAATTTTTAACTATAATAGATTTATTTTCTCGTTATACACAAGCTTATCTTATCAAGGATACAACTGGCATAACGATTCTCAATAAGTTAAGACACTATTTTTCACATCATAGCTATCCCAAGAAGATAGTCTGTGACGAAGGAAAGGAATTTAAAAATAAAGTTTTTCAAGAATATTGCTCATTATTTAAAATTAATTTACATTTCACGACAAATTACAATAGTAGTTCTAATTCCCCCATTGAACGAGTTCATTCCACATTACTAGAAAAAATAAGAACACTAAAAGTTCAAGATAATAAGGATAGTCCCAAAGATTTAATGATAACCGCTGTAATGACTTACAATCAATCAATTCATTCTTCAACAGGTTACACACCATTCACTTTACTTTACGGACCATATGAAGATTTGAATGCTCATGAACTAGATTTGGATAAACCAATTTATGAATTATATAACCAAAAACGTAAAGAAGAATTACTACCATTTTATGAAAAATTGTATAACAAACAATTAGAAAAAGGAAAACAAAAATTAACTAAACTTAATGTAGTAGCAGAAAATCCCATTATTAATGAACCAGTAGCATACTTTACTAGGCAAAGAATAAGAAAACTGATCCTTATTATGATAAGGTGAATGTTACAACAATTGACAAAGATAAAGTAATAGGACTTAGAGAAAAATCTAAAAGACTAACCAACATACATAAAAGGAAATTGAAACGCTCTAAAAAGAAATTTTTATTGCAGGATCACCCTGATCAGCCAGATCCGGGGCCTTCATGTTCAAAACATTAATACAAATGGATATTTTGAAGAAGAACTAGGATTAGTAAAAATTTTAAATCATTATCATAAATTTTATTTTTATTTTAATATTAGTGCATTAGAAGAGAGTTATCTCAAAATATTAACGAACGTAATAATTTTAGAAGCACAATCCGATTTGAGTCCCAATATAAAAACACAAATCAGTATGTTAAAAGAAAATTGCAAACTAGTAGAAGATCAATTGCATAAATTTAATGATCATAATCGATTAAAACGCTCTTTATTTAATGGCTTAGGCACAGCTATCAAGTATATCACTGGTAATCCTGACAATAACGACTTAATTGAAATTAATAAAAATTTAGATACATTATTTACAAATCAGGAAAAATTTGTTAAACAAATTAGTCAATACACATCTTTTGCAAATCACATAACTCAACGATACTACGATGATCAAAAAGTGATCCAGTACAATATGAATTCTTCAATAAATACAATTAAAAACTTAAGTAATAACTTAGATTATTTGTTAAACGTTCAATACAATAATTTTTTATGTACAAAATTACTATTCATACTCCAGAAGATTGAGAGGACAGTAACGCTAGCTTTTTCAGAAATAACCAATTTAGAAATTCTAAATACTAAAGAACTAATTGAAATTAGCAATCATTTAAAATTAATATACAGTAAACCTGAATTACTTCAATTAGATACCTTGCACGCCTTTAAAATACTTGAATTCTCAAGATTTCGAATTATTTCGATACAAAATGTAATTGCATGTATATTATATATCCCAATCCTGAATCCATCATCATACCAATATATCAGAAATTATCCTATACCCGATATACAGAATAAAATTATGTTACCACCTTTCAAATATAATCTACAAAACGTGGATGGAGAATCATGGACAGATGAAAAGTGTCAATCAATCGAAAAACAAACGATATGCTTTGAAAAACCTCAAGTGCATAAGTGTTCTTTAAGAAATGTTAATGATTGTGTTTTCGCTATTGTTAATAATAATTACAAGTTATTTTCACAGTTAAAAAATGGCAACATTTTATTGTCAACGAAAAATGATATCCAGATAATTGAAGAATGTTACGGCAAATTTGAATACTTTACAATAATTAATACTGTTTTACTATCATCAGGAAAAGATTGTAAAATCATAATCGACAAACAAACCTTTGATAATACTTACAGTAATTTTAGTTTTAAGGACAATGTTAGAATTGTAAATTATAAGATTCATAAAGTTGTAAATTTAGATCAAAAACACCTAAATGATTTGAAAACTCTTAGGGAGGAAGCAAGATCATTAGAAACACATGTCAATTTAAAACCTGTAGTACATCTAGTACACCTCTCAACAACATTTATTCTAATAATCTTGTTAATCATTATTTGTATAACTATATTTATATTTAAATCTAGGATATTAAATTTTATTAGGAATAAGCCACAGAAACAATTAATTCCGCTTCAAGATTTTCCAGAAGAAACAAATGAACCTAGAATCCACAACCTACTAAAGAACGAGGGCGTTCTTTCCTAAGGGAGGAGGAATTATATCCTTACCTAGAAATAGTAATTAAAACCATAAATATTCTTATTAGATAAAATATTAGAAATTGTTGCTTATGATTTCATCATTCATTTTTAACAAGAAGCTAATTAAATTATATCTTTACTTAGAAGTAGAGGTTAAACCCCATAAATATACTCTTATTAGACAGTGTTAGAAATTATTGTTCAATATTTCATCATCCGCTTTTAAGAAACTAATCAAATTATATCATTACTTAGAACTAGAGGTTAAACCCCATAAATATATTCTAATTATTCAATTACTATAAACCGTTTATTGTTACATTTAATTAATCTATCTTAATTATTATGATAAGGAATGCTTTAAAAGAAGATGTAATGGCTAGAGCCATCAGATCTCATATTAACTGTTAAGTTAGTGATTTCTCACTACGATTGTTTCTTAATGTTTAATAAAATATTATACGATATTTTAAATAAACGTTTTTTAACAACGAAAAACATAATTATATATATATATATATATATATATATATATATATATATATATATATATATATATATACACACTATTACAAAGGCCAAACAAACACGTCGATGAGACTAGTGCCAGTGGGCAACTACTGTACAATTTTATGGGCACTGCTTGATAGTGTAGAATTAAGATATCGGCTGTGCGCCCGTTAACATAAGGGAATACATGTTTGTGTGTGTATAATTCGGTACACCTTCATACAATTCATGTCACATGTGCATTATTTTAATAGGTTGTCCGTACATATTTAATAAGATATATATATATATATATATATATATATATATACTTCATGTGCATTATTTAATAGGTTGTCCGTATTTATTTAAATAAGTTAAATAACTCCATCATAGGGAGCGCAAAGAAAATATAGTACTCCTAGTAATAACGCACGGGGGGAACTGAGCAAGGGTACTACTACCTATTACGTGGTCAATTATAAAAATTACAAGTTAAGGTATGTAAGCGCTTACTCGCCATTTCTTGTTTGGTGCGATATCTGATCATGGTTTTCCATCTCTCTTCCTTACCAGCTTGCACAGTTGTTACCGCCACACTGCTACTGTTTTACTTACACCTTTATTCATTCTCTCTGTATTTAATACATAGTAAATCATTGACCGTTCAGTACACTTCGCGCTTCCGATGCATGCGATATGTTCAATTATTAAATCGTTAATGGTCTATTATACAAAGGTGTGTTTATACTTGTATGAAACATAGTCGTTGGTTGTTAAATTAAAAGCTAAATCGCTGTCGTTTTAATAACGATATTTATCCGACTTACCCCAATCCTAACCAATGCCACTCGAGTAATAACCGGGAATAAAAGAAAATGTACAGGGCAAACTTCTCTGGCTCTTTTTCGTCCGATGAATAAACTTTATTAGGAACAGGAACAGTAAAAGAATCATGAACATTAACAAATGGTTCCTCTGGTTTATTCTTTTTGACGTATATGTTCTGAGTTCTAGGAACTTCTAGTGGAAAAGTCGTTGAAAAGGACGTATTACATCACCATTTAAAGTTTTTACTTTTACCACTATTGAAACATTGCCTTTGCCGTGAAGTATTTCTAAAACTCTGCTCATTGGCCAACAAATGCGTTTCTTATTATCAGATCCAACAAGAACTACATCACCAACTTGAATTGAACCTTTCTTCCTTTTACCTTTGTCAACTAGATTCGCTAAATACTCGTTTCTAAATCGGCACCGTAGGGAATCACATATATTTTGTAAGTATTTTACTCCTCTTTTAAAATCATTTCTATTTATTGTGTCTATGTCAGGTGTCTCATTGTTAGGTATATTCTGTATAAAGACGACGGTGTTATTGGAGTAAAATCTTCCGGATCTTCACTCAGGTATGTCAAAGTTCGTGAATTAATTGTTGCTTCACAATCACATAAAATTGTCGACATTTCTTCGTAATTTAAAGTCTTCGTTCCTAAATTTCTTCTTAATAACTCTTTATCTATTCTAACAATCCCTTCCCACCAATTTCCCCACCGAGCAGAGGAAAATTGAACAATTTTGTTTCAATCAAGTTGATTTAACTGATTAATAAATGGTACGTACCAAATTCGTACCATTATCTGAATAAATAACTGAAGTTCTTCCACGTCAACACATACAAAAAAACAATTCTTATAGATTAAAGTCCCTAAATCCTACACTCTAAACAAATAATATTCGATAAGTGCGATTTATTATCCTTAACGCCTGAATGAAATTAACAATATAAATAATGACATCTCTAATGATAATCAACTTCTATCATTCAAAAATCTAAAATTATTCTTACATATATAAATTCCGTAGTCCCTTATCAGGTATAATGTCGTATCCACTGGGGTTGATTTGCTTTTATTAATCCTGAATATGTATGCACACTCGTCACTGATTAGTGGCCTCAAATATTTACCTACCTTGGCCGTCGCACTACTTACTAACTTAAATGTCCAAGTTCATTCACGGTTTTAAACTCGTGTCAAAATTGAGTAATTTGATTTACTAATTGCCATTAAAAAAAAATTTTGTCACAAAATGCTTTAATAGAACTTTAATTAAATCCTTAATTGTCTATGAACGGTCGATTTAGTGCTGTTAACAATCACATACGTATTTAAATCAGTAATATTAATATCCAATACTGTTTAATTTAATCCATAAAGCTTAAGCACTTTTATTTAGTTACATAAAGAATCACCTCAAGTTTATTTTAATCGCGGGGGTTCTTTATACACAATACTTAATACTTAATGATTGCTGTTTATTACCAATCTGTTTAGACACTGCTTAAATTTTGGAAAAGCTGAATTGTAATTCACAATTAATCATTTCGTTTGTAAACGTTTACATACTTCATCCTCAAAATGAGTTTTTGCCGTAAACTAATATGCACTGCGGCATTAATTATTTACAAGTAAAAACCCCCAAAGATCGTGGTGGTGTCACAAAATACTCGCACGCGACCACCCTCTTAAGTATAACTCTGATCTTAAGTATTTCTTGCCTTGCCCTGTCATTCTTTCCCTTATCTACCAGCGGTCATCCATTTTGAAAAACGTCTTTTCATTTATCTCGCTCTAACACCACTTGCCCTAGAGCATCCATCAAAATTTTCCATTGTGCAATATTATGACATTTATACAAGCAAAAATATACATACATATTCTTCCTCTACACTTTAACACAAATCAACATAATAAATTCCCATTTCTACCATTCTCGTATGTTTCACTTGACAGTTCAGGTACTATACTCTTGAGATTCATGATTTAGCAAATCACGGTGCCGTTATGTACAATTGCCATGAGGGGAAATGCACAAAAGGAGCGTATGAGGTTATCTCAATGCTTTTGAATTATTACAATAATAGAGACCCTGATTTCTCCAAATTTGGTGATAACTAGTGAACAAAAATTATGATATCGTCCATTTTCCTTACACACTGGTGCACGTTTTAAAAATCGTTGAAAATGTCGAGTATATCTTTCCTATGAGCGGCCACTCGTATTTACCGAATGATCAAGATTTTTCGTTAATCGAAAAAAAGATGCGGATCGTTGGAAAACTGGAAATTCTAGATGGCTGGGACAAAGCACGAACGCGTCAATTGCCTTTTAATTTGGTAACGATTAGCGTTTCTCAAATATACAATATTAAATCAGCTACTGACCCATATTTCCTGAAAAGTGCTAAATTACGTGTAAAGCTAAAGGATGTTCGAATGTCAAGGATAGAAAAAGCTCACCATTAGATTTTCTGAAAGATATTTATAAAGGCCCATGGAAATCCAGTGTGCAGTGTCCGACGTACTTTAATAATTGTCACACTCGTCACTTTCCTAGTGGTAGTAGTCCGGACTAGGCTACAGATCGGGCTGGTTGCAAAAGCGCCTATTGCGTATCTAATTCATAGGTTCTGTATTACGTCTAGTGGTCGCAGATTAGATGTTGATGCTGATCCGTAAGCGACGGCTCCATAATCAAAGATTAAATATTTGTTAAGTCGTATGACTTCTCTGTCAGCTTCCCATTTTGTATTAGCGAGACATTTTATTACATTTAAATGTTTCCGTGCTTTTAAACCTTCGTAAAGCTTGAATAAACTCTTCGCTGCTTATACCCAAAACTAGCTCAAAATGGCATGCTCTGTACACTGCACAAGTGAAAATCACTATCCAAACTTTTCTTTCACATTTTAAAAATAGTGGACCAGCTAAATCAACTCTTGATATCTCAAAACATTGGCATCTCTTACCCTATCTTTAGGTAAACGGGCGAAAGGTGTTTGTAAGGCTTTTGCTTTGTATCTTCTACATATGACACATTTTCTCACTACTTCTTTTACTAATTTTCTTCCACGAATTATACAAAATCTCTCTCTTAATTTTGATAAAGTTGTGAGGACTCCAGCATGAAATTGTACTCTATGATATTCTTCAACTAATCTTCTAACAACTTCATGCCTGCCTGGTAACAAAATAGGTACTTAAAAGAATTCTGATCGCTTAAACATGTAAGTTTAGTTTTAATTCGTAATAAATCTTCTTCATCTTTAAAGACCTGTAAATTTTCAATTTATTTTCTGTATTTTTCATCAAAATATTCATTCTGAATTATCGTCAAAAGTATCTGCTCTGTTTTTTCAGCTTCCTCGAACGTTAAGTCCTTAGTATTTGGTGAAATTTATCGATATATCCAAGCTAACATTCTTATCATTTTAAAATACTTTGAAAAATACAAAATTGTCTCAGTTTTTACTTCTTTTTGAAATGATAAATTAATACATACTGATCTTCTTGATTCTTCCCAGGCTTCTTTTACACAATATTCTGATAAGGGGGTCAAGAATATGCTTTTTCTTTAAGCCAAGATTTACCTTCCCACCATTTATTTTCAAGTAACATTTTTACACTACATCTTCGAGAAGGCAAATCTGCAATATTAATTATACCAGGAACGACGCCATTTTTGAACATTGGTATTAATACGAATGCCATTTACTCCGTTTGTTATAAAAGTGTTCCAGTTTGATCAGTACAAAAATATTATATTTTTAAAATCTGGAATCTTAATAACAGATTTGTATAGTCTACAAGCAATAACTGTTGCGAATAACTCTAATCTTGGTATAGTTATATGTTTTATGGGTGCAATACGAGATTTCGCTTGAACTAAATTTAAAAACACCATACCTTCTACTTCAACGCGTAAGAATATGCAAGCAGCATAGACAAGTTCGCTGGCATCACAAAATGCATGTAAAGTACAAGTACTGAAACTCTTTTTATTACAAAAGGTGATATATGCTTGATTTAACCATGCTTTAAATCTATTTAATATTTCATCAGATAATTCATCTTCCCAACTTACTTTACTTTTCAAGGTTTCTTGTAGCAATATTTTAGGCAACAGTGTCACAAGACTTGTAAATCTAATTGGGTCAAAGACTCCTTGCGCTGCGGAGAGAAGTCCTCCGTTTGGAACTGGTGTTTTTCTTATCTCTTCCAGAAAATGTAGATCACAATTTAAAAACATCTTCTTTAAAATTCCATATCAACCCGGGAATAGAGACAGTGTCATTCGTGATAGGCATCTCCTCTTCATTTTCTTAAAAAAACGTTCACTATAATACACCCATCCACGTAAACCAAAACCAGCTGTACATATAACAGAATTAGAATGTTGTACAAAATTTTTCAGTTCTTGTCTGTTATCTACACTTGTTACACAATTATCAACATGGGCTCGATCTAACTCCAAACACAACTCTCACATGCCTATATATTTTTATTATTCTTTTTGAATAATCTTCCCACCGAAGAAATCTTAATACATCTCTATCTTTTGGTGAAATGTAAAAATGCCTTTTTTATATCTGCAACTATTCCAATCAACCTAATCCTAAATTTTAACGAAATATCTGGAATAAGTTCTATTAAATTTGGCCATTTAATCAATTACCGTTTTCATCTTTGGCGGAAGCGTCAAACACAGGTCTTATTTTTGTAGTAGTACTGAGTTCTTTAATAACTGCGTGATTTGAAATATAGTGTATACCTTTATCAGTATCCTCATCTAAAACTCGTTCTATAATACCCAAATTCTCCCACTCTTTAAAAACTTTTGAGTAATCTTCGTATTTTCCTAAACTAACCAGTCTTTTAATTGTAGAAATAAGTCTATCTATTACATTTCTGTGTTATCTAATAATTTTGGATAGCCTTTAATCAATGGTAAAGGTGTCTCATATCTAGTATTGGATGTATCGCGGGTAATTGTTTCATTAAATCGATTTAATATTTCTGCCTCTTTTTCTACTTTAGTTTTAGTTAAAATAGGGTCACATATACCTAAAACATCCAAATTGCATAGATCCGAAATTGAAATATTGTTGAAACAACACAGTGACTCGAAAGTCGTGACCTTATTACAAGATCCCATTATTGTCCAACCAAAATATGTTTCTATGGCTACTAGTTCATTGTCGAAAACCTTAATTTTACCGTGATCAATTTTCCGTAAATATTTGCACTTCGTAGTAAACTTATCTCTTTAGTTTTAACTTTAGAATCAAAAATTTCAACGATATTGGGTTTTAAATAATTTCGAACAGAAATATTTTATAAATTAGGGATAAAATTATAAACCCTATCCTGTTCTAAAGCCAATAATTTACATTTAAACGTACTATTTAAATCTTGTAATGTGATATTATATAAACTAAGTCTTTTGGTTCTAACTGTTGACCACCAAATACACTTTGAACAATAGTTTCTTCACCAACCTTCTGTAAATTCATATTCTTTATACAATCTGATAAAATATACGAACGCTGTGAAGCAGAATCTAAAAGTGCTCTGAGTGTTTTTGGACCAGTATCAATGACGAGCTTTACGACAACAGTTTGTAACAAAGTACATTGAGAATTAGTTATCAGCGTGTTTGAGTTATAGTTATTGAATTTTATAGTTTTCGACTCTGACTTTTTGTTGATCGTCTAATCGTCACACCTAATCGGGTAATGACGTTTGGTACAAATGACACATTTAACAAAAACTTGACATTGTTTTGCAATATGTTTTCTACGAAGGCACGAATAACAACCATCTTTCTTTGAAACTACGTCTTTTCTTTCAGGTAACGTTAAATTTTGATCTTTAAAATAGTCCTGACTTGAATGAGACTTGGCATCACAAAATATACAAGGAAAATAAATTTTCTTGCCATCGTTTTCCGCGGAAAAATTGTAGACACTGTAAACATATCACGAGTCCTGTTTTGCTCCGTTATCCCGCTGCAACCTGTTCTTGGATTTCTGCTTGTGCTTTTACTATATCGCTGCTGGTTCTGTCCTTTTGATTAACGTTCTGTATTAAAACTTGTCCTAGCTAACTGTATCCTCTCTTCACTCTCTACTTCTTTACGTAATAAATCTAATAAAATTTTTAAATAATTGTTAGATAACGGACAATCAAAACTTTCAGTAGTAAAAATAAAATTATTACGATATCTCTCCCATATTTTTAAAATCTCTTCAGCAAGAGCGAATTCTACTAGAGGGTATAACATACTTGCACCTAGAGTTTCAGGCGCCCTAAGTTGAGTTTCCAGTTTATGAAATAAATTAGACAATGACATACATGAGTTTTTTGTTGCTAGCTTTAAACCCAAATTCAACAATTCCCTAACATATACCTTAATCAGGAATTCATCACTTATTACTGTAAGGCTTTATCGTAATTCTCTGCACACGGAGGGTAACTTTCAACCAACATTTCGCTGTGGAACCGTGTTCCATAGACTGTAACAAATACTGTAACATGTCGTTGTCATCTATCTCGTTATCTTCATGTATCTTCCGAAATTTCCCCCAAGTCACCATTAAATTTCTTCAACTGTATTTTTGGCAAGTGAAACTTCTTTTGACATTCATACCGACATAACTTGACACGATTCTTTCTTCTGCCAAACCATTATTAATTGCACTGGTAAACAGGAACTCACATTTATTTTGATATTCAATTAATTTTTCTTTTAAAATATCTTCTTCTAAATATTCGTCTTCCAAATCAACGTCTGAATTTTCTTCTATCATATATCGTCGTATGCTTAAAACGAACAGTCTTTCCGGTTTATTTTCTGTTTTAAACACTTGTTCTATTCCTTTGCAAATCAAATCGAATCTTCTTCTGACCACATTCCTTTCTTCTTTCAGTCCTGTCACCGTCGCCATTAAATGTTGTGGACTGATTTTTAGAGATAATAATAAGATAAAAACTCAGAGTATATTCTTGACGTTCTTTTTTAACATTGATAACTAAAAATTACTTTTTTTTCAAAACATTCCAAGAAAACAGGATAAATTCACAACAGTAGCTGCAATTAATATACATTTTGTAGTTGATATAGATGACTTGAGTATATTTTAGCCTTATAGTCCAGTCATTTTAGGTTTTCAGTGCAAAGCAAATGGCAGCAGAAATTTTTTTTTTATCGCTTCATTTTGTTGTTTTAAACAACATCTTAAAAATAGAGAACGATTGCCGCCAGGGTAAAAAAATTATTCAAGGTTCAACGTGACAAAAATCAGTTTTTTGCAAAAATCTCGTTTTCTAAGGCTCGGAGGTCAATTGAGGTTGTTACAAGAAAGAAAGTTCATGAAATTATCTGCAAAAATGGTTTTATCCATTATTCGCGTATGATGAACCGTTTTAACATAAACAAGCGGTGAAGTTTCATGTTGGCCCGTAAAAAGACATCTTAAGAGTCCCCATGTTGCCAATGAGAAGCAACCTTGAGTAGCAGCTGTCTCGCATTATATTGTAGTCTGTGGACCGTTATTTTATACCTGCAAGCGTCAGTATATAGCTGTAGTGTGCGTTGGTTTTCAGTAAGTTAAAATATTCGTGGACCAAGTGTGTCGATATTTTGTAAAACGTACAGAAAATAGTCATTATATTGATAAATCCAATGGCGGAAAATTGTTTTATATGTAATGAACTGCCCTCCAACGCTCCAACTGTGACTGTAGAGCGCAGCTTAAAAACTTTAAGAGAGTCAAGTGTTAAGAAGGGTGATCAACATAGTGAATATTTTAACAAACCTCAAATCTGTAAATGTGCATGTGAGGTGTCGAATGGTCTATGTTAATAAAAACAGTATTGAAGGATGCTAATTCGGCAAATTGTTTAAAACAGTCTCCATGATATTTAGCATTTGGAGCTATTAAATCAAATTCAAAGTTTACACGATTTTTACCTATTTTGCCGAATTGATCACCACGTGCATCCGCTACTTTCATAACCGTGTCTTTAAATTGAACTGTACTTACATTACTTATAATTGATCTGTTTATTTCTTCTTTTTTTATATTGAGCTCTGGGTCAGCTGGTTCGGCACAAAACAAACATAACTTTTTAAAAATAAAATGTTTACCTCGAGGTTCAAATCCTACTCGAGGTAAACTTTTTATTTATGTATTTAATAAAATTAATAATAATATTTAATTACATACTTACTTTTGAACTTATTCGTTCATAACAAAAACTTAAAATAACAAATTTTTAAAGTACCGCGGGGAGCATAGAGATGCACCCGGGCTCTCGTGAATGTGTCGCTTTTCATATACTTCAGTACTGTTTTTTTAACATAATCTATTCGACACCTAACATGCACATTTAGAGATTTGACATTTGTTAAATATTCAATATGCTGATCACCTCTCTTAACACTTGACTCTCTTAAAGTTTTCAAACCGTGCTCTACAGTCACAGTTGCAGAGGAGTTCACTACATATAACAAAAATTTATGCCATTGGAGTTATCAATATAATAATTATTTTCTGTACGTTTTACAAAATATCGATAAACTTGCTCTACGAATATTTGAACTCACGAGAAAATCAACGCATAGTACAGCTATATACTGACGATCGCAGGTATAAAATAACGGTCCACACACTACAATAGAATGCGAGACAGCTGCTATTCAAGGTTGCTTGTCATTGGCAACATGGGGCCTCCCAAGGTGTCTTTTCACGCGTCAACATGAAACTTCATCGCTTGTTTATGTTAAAATGGTTCATCGTACGTGAAAAATGAATAAGACCATTTTTGTAGATAATTTGATGAACTTTCTTTCTTATAACCACCTGAATTGACTTCCAAGCCATAGAAAACTAGATTTTTGTAAAAAACTGATTTTTGTGACATTTGACCTTGAATAATTTTCCGCTATCGTTCTATATTTTTAATATGCTGTTTAAATCAACAAAATGAAGCGATTAAAAAAATTTCTTCCACCATTTTTTTTGCAATGATGACCTTTAAAATTACTGGACTATTAATAATAAATTCTAAGCTCGTTTACTTTATCACTTGCTAAACTTATATGAATGAATAAATTTGCGTTTCTGTTTAGTTTGCTCTTTCTTACGTTAGTAATGCTTATGTTTAGTGCCGTAACGATGTAACTACGGTCCAGTGTTCACCAACTTACTAGCGGGCCCAACGTCCCAACTTACACGTGGAGAGGGTCGCTCAGAGTTTCACAATAATACGAAATAAGAAACATGTTAAATATAAACAAGCCATCATTTCTTAATTTCAGGATTTCATCTTTTGCATTATTAAATAAGTTGGTAGCTTCATTAATATCCCCGTCAACATTCTGCAAATGTTTATTTCAACATCATTGTAAATAACATTTTTGATTCTATCACTATTATAAAAACAATCTCAAACTCTTCTAACTTTTGTTTGAGAACCATAGTTAGGTACATCTATTTCTAATCGATTGCTTGAAAGGAATGGATGTAACTTTTCAATGTTGTCTTCTTAGAGTGGCCCATAACTGACACAAGCAATGCCCATCGTTTAATATATATATATATATATATATATATATATATATATATATATATATATATATATATATATATATATATATATATATATATATATATATATATATATATATATATATACTGGGTTTCCATAATCGATTACCCATTTTATTTTATTAATAAATTCCCTACGAGATAACTAAATAAGTTGTTCTCTGTGGGATTATCTTCTGTAGTCTTTGGGATTTAAGTTAATTATTAAACAGGTAGGCGCCTGTCACAAATAAGTTATAAATTAATAATTTCGTGTAACGTCATGTTACTACCAGAAGTTTGTTAGTTTTTATCAATAATTATTTAATTTTTGTGCTTTGAGACATTAGTTGAACATCCGTTTGAACTTTCATGGATTACTCAGTCCAACAACGTGTGTTTTGTGTAGCAACTTACATAAGAAGCAATTCGATAGAAGAAGTTAGGCGTGCATTCAGGCGTCAATTTAATAACAACAATAGGGGTCACGCGCCAAATCGTAAAACTGTTAAGTTATGGGTTCGTCATTGGCGTGAAAATGGTTCTGTACAAAATTTGAAGAAGCCTGGACGTCGAAGAACAGTTCGTACACCAGAAAATATTGAACGAGTTAGAATTGCGTTTACGAGAAGTCCTAAAAGGTCTGCTAATCGACAAACCCTTATCCTAGGAATATCAAAGGGAAGCTTAGACCGAATTCTTCAAAGGGATTTAAAATTTCATCCCTATAAATACCAAATGGCACAGCACCTTAGCAATCCAGATAAAGAAACAAGGTTAGCATTTTGTCACAGTTAATGAGCGACGAAGCAAATTTTTATTTGAACGGCATGGTTAATAAACAGAATTTTAGATACTGGTCAAATGAAAATCCTCGTGAAATCTTTACACAGAACCTCTATAATCCAAAAGTTGTTGTGTGGTGTGGAGTAGGATCTTTTGGTAATATTGGTCCATGTTTTTTTGAGGATGAAAATAACCGCTCTGTAAAAGTAACATCCGAGCGCTACGTAAACAGGCTAGAGACATTCCTCATTCCATAATTAAATAGACGAGGATTACTAAACAATGCCTTACTATTCCAACAAGATGGGGCAACAGCTCATACCGCCAGAAACTCAATGAGTGTTCTGCGAGAAATGTTTAATGGCCGACTCATTTCTCGATTCGGAGATTTGCCTTGGCCTTCGAGGTCCCTCGACTTAACGGCACCCGATTTTATCCTGTGGGGATATTTAAAAACCAAAGTGTTTGCGAGTCGTCCACGTACAATCGAGGAACTCAAAGTCAAAATTAGTGAAGAAGTTGAAGGAATAGACGAAGGTTTGCTACGTCGTGTAATGAACCACTTTTTATCTAATATTGAAAAATGTGTTGAAGCTGGTGGAGGTCATTTAGAAGACGTGATTGACGTGATTTTTAAAAGTTAGAATTAAATTAGCCAAATATTTATACGTTATAAATCCGAAAGAGTTAGCTGTAATTTAGTATAATAAATAGTTTGTTTTTTAACTAAAAAAATGTTAAATGGGTAGCCTATTATATATATATATATATATATATATATATATATATATATATATATATATATATATATATATTTCGACTATTTCATAAAAGTTTTGAAGGGTAATTGCATTTTTAACCAAATCGTTTAAAATTAAATACAAACTAGGGGCCGCGCAGTCAAAATAATGGACATTAGGAGCCAAGCGTAAGATTTTAGCTTGAACTCCATTGTATACTCCACTTATATTTGCGGCCCCGTCATAATCTTGACCACGCATTTTTTTTAAATGTATGGCTTACATTTCCCACGTGAATAACCATCATATGGCAAAAAAAAGGAAATGGGCTCGACTAAGCTCAGGTGTACGGTCGGAAGAGCGTAGAACACTCGGATGCGTGGTTGTTTTGGAGGTATAGCTTAAAGTGATGGTGATATGGTTAGATAAGAACCGGATAAGAGTAGGTGCCACAGGCTTTAATAAGGAAATACTCAATAAGTGTTGAAAGGAGAGTAAACCCTGTAAGGCATGAAACAGGGTTTACCAAAAAAAAGAAATAGAAATGAAAGGATGAAATAGAAATAAGTTAACAATTCCCCCGAAAAAAGTAATTTTATTGTCGATATCCTGACAATAGAATAAAAAAATAAATTTACATTCACCCAAGCCCACGATGGCAAGCAGTGAGCCTCAGCTTGTGCCCACGGCAATTACAACTTAAATTCAATAAAAAAAAATTAAATTATTATATACCCTTTTCCGGTCGCTGTAAGATCTTACTGTTCGTATTCATAATTGGCTGATTTAACAGATAATCCCATTGGGATGTTTAGTAGAATAAAAAAACAAGACAAAATTTGATTAATGAACTTACTTGCCTTACGGTTCACACAGTATACAGTAAATTGGAAAGCTTGTTCGGTCCACAGTAAGTAACTACCGTAACAAACAAAGTAATCAAGAAGTTTATAGGAAATAAATTGGCCCGAACAATCTTGTCTACAGAAAAAAAGTAATGTACATAACACAAGGATTACGAAATAAAATTACAAATTTTTTCTGAAATTAAAGGTCTAATTTTTGCAGTAGTTCACGGTAATACAATATCGTTACACCTGGTATATTTCAATCAAACAGGAGTTAAATCGTTGAGTGAATGTAGCCACAGAAGCTAGAAGTAATTAGGTCAAAATGGAAGCTAAACCTGTGTGTCTGTCTATTTTAATGATTCAACTAAAGTTTTACTTGTGATTGAGTGCAAAAATATTCAAACTGAATTAGTATATACCGTTTTAGATAAAAGAATTTTGTGAAAGTGAACTGCTGGAAGCACCTTAAATATATAAACTTAATTAAGAGGTAACAGTTGTCAATTATTTGATTACAAAATTAATATCCGTACACTTATTTTCGTTGTAGAAATTCACTAAGAACCTTCTAGGTGTATTTGAAATTTAGAAACAGAATTGTGTAACCAGGTGATAAAGAAAAAAAAAGATCTGACCTTTATTGTTGAAACATTTACTTATTTGATCTTGCACATTTCGGGTACTATTCCAATGATCTAGCAGCCTTCACGTATATGGTCATGGATGCCAGCAAGCCTCTTATGTCTTCCAGTGATAATCATGTACTTTGGATGTAACGTAAAATGTGAGCAGAAAATTTAAGAAGGAATGCCGTTAGAAATGTAGGTAGTACAGAGATGCTAAAAGAAGGTAAATATAAATACGATGTTTAATTAATTATGACCGTTCATACCTCTTACAGGTGACAAACGAGCCGGTAGTGAACATTCAACGTAATTTCGATTGAAGTGTCTTTATATGTGAAGAATTAGTATTGAATACTTTTATATTCGAAAACCGAAGATGTGAACGAATGGATAATTTCAATTATACCCGCCTTTTAAAAGCGTTAGTAATACTTTTACTTAACCAAGTATTACTTTAAGTGAGAATTTTCCAAAAGAATGATGCTTCAGCATCCAGAATCAGAAACGAAAAATTCTCTACAAACTTAACATCCACCATCAAAAGCGTTGTTAAAAAGGATGAAGGAAAAATTGGCCAACACCTTAAAATCAATTTTACACACTTGAGAAAATTTGTATTTAATCATTGTTGCCAAAAGTTAAAATGTGTAGAAAATATGTATTTATTATACGCATATGTATTATTTGACCCTAATAGATCCCAGGTTTCTTTTTAACTTCTTTATATTAAATGATCCGAAATCTTATAGATGTCGCTGAAGATATTAAATTTGACTTATTTTAACTAAATAAGAAACGTGTATGAAAGTTACATACGTTAATTTAAATGCAATTAGAGATGCGTAAAAATTTGCGAAATAGTGAATCGGAAGCATTCAACCTAAGAATAAATTGCTGTTTTTAGTAAGTAAATTTGACAAAATGACGAACGTTTTCCAATTAAACACGTAACACATTAGATAATGTATTTATAATTTTTTTATTTATGTATCTAATAAAATTAATAATAATTTTTAATTATTTATAATTGTATTTGTCAAGGATTCAGCAGTTGGCAGCTGGCAATACAAATAGATCCCGGGAAAGATTCATGTACCTTTACTTCAACCGGTTTCTTGCTCTCATAATAAATTGTTAAATATCTGACAACTAAACTCATTTGATCAGCTTCTGAAATGTCCAGTGTGGTATCAAGTATTATTGAAAAAAAAAGGTGCTTATTTGATATCTTTAACCAAATCATATTTTGCTAATAATTGAATTACACCCTGCACTAACCAATAAATTAATTTGGAAAAACGCCAACACCGTTCACAATAACACTGATTTAGGATTTTTGAGAAGCGAATCCAAGCCCTTTCAATTTTTATTTATTTTGTGTAAACGCATGACGAAAATCCTTGGTGTTCATATCCTTCGGATAAGGTCCTGGTGGACAGCAGGGACCATCTTGAATAATGAACCGTTTTTGCTGCGAAGTTAAGATAATCGATAAAAAATTTCCCCTGTCAGTGCTATAGTTGGTCAATTTTTCCACGACCACTGCACTAGATGATTCTAATCAAGTTACAATAAAACAAATTATTATAAAATCATTTAAATATTCCATTCATTACAACTTGAGGTTCATTGCCTGACTCTGATAAATGAATACTGGTGTTTGGGTAATATCAATGCTCTCATTCTTACCATCATTTTTTATTGAAATTTCAGTTTCCATAATAAA
Organism: Vesta saturnalis; assembly: GCA_036346205.1. Lineage (NCBI taxonomy): Eukaryota > Metazoa > Arthropoda > Insecta > Coleoptera > Lampyridae > Vesta > Vesta saturnalis. The sequence continues at coordinate 1,385,733 of JARFJB010001071.1, forward strand.
GGAAATTCATAGTAAAGTAAGTTTTCAATTATAATTCGTTATTCCAACACATGTTTTTGCAACGATCAGTGTAATCACAGCGAATTATGACAAATATGTTGCCGTAGTACCTACTACTTCGGATTACTTAAAAATTGCATGAACCTACGTCCTCAAGAAGGGGAGTCTAAATTCTTGCCATTTTTTCTAAATTATATAAATGGAAAATGCACCAAACAGTGTGTTGGAATAAATAAGTTTAGTAGTGTACCAACAAGAATTGCAGGATATCTTGGTTTATCAGATCCAGAACAATACACTGGCCATTGTTTTAGACGTTCGTCAGCCACCATCCTCGTTGATGCTGGTGGTTATATACTATCATTAAAAAGGCATGGTGGATGGCGGTCGTTAGCTGTGTCTGAGGAATATGTTGACACTTCCATACAAAGCATAACCAACAGGTCAACATAAATTCTTGCGCAATAAACACATCACACGACAACACCACCACATCACATTATAATGTGAATGCATCGTTTGCTACTATATCTACTGCCACTGAGCTTTCCTATGTCTTTAACAATTGTTCCGTAACGGCAAATAATTACTATAACAAAATGTGTATATTTCATAAATTTTTTGAATTATCTTAATAGAATGTTACAAATTAATAAAATATGTCTTTTGATTTAATGGGTATTCTAGTATGGAGCCGTTTGCATCGCTGTTTTAACGCCACTTGTTTTACGTGGCCAGTCGGTTGACATTTTGACCGAATGACATGTGTAGTGTAATGGTGGTTCCCTTGTGTTCTTCCTGGTCCTACTTTTTGTATCGTTTGTAGGGTGGTCGTAGAAAAAATATACAAAACTTGAGTTGTAAAGCAATTACGCAGTCGTAGAAATATGCACTCGCCGCTACGCGGCTCGTGCGCAGCTTTGTATACTCTTGCGTAATATGCTTCTTACAACTCTTGTTACCTAATATACTATTGTTTTCAATTGTCCATAACAGGTACGATTGTAAATTTGTATATACCATGAATCATTTACAACTTAGTAGAACATTCTTTTGTTCTCTCGCTCTCAACCCAGATGAAGGCCCTGAGGTAGTGACTCACTCGTGAATGTGATATTTCGCATAAGTATCGGATTTTATAGGAAATTTGTTTTGTACAGCATCGGTGACGTTTCTTAAAGTTTTGCTGGAGCCGCACTTACTAAGCATTTTCTTCCTTACACGGCGGGTTCAAAATAAAAAAAAATATATGAAATATTTCTTTTGTATTTTACGTCAAACCAATTAGCAAGATGTAAATGCAGGTCCTTTGCGAGCCCATACGCGGATTGTTCAGTCTTCGTCTTGTTCAGCTCAGGTGATGCTTCTGTTGTTGGTGTTCCGTTGTATTTGTGGTATTGTATTCATTACAATCATGAGTTTTGATTGGTTTGGTGTTAAAAGAATAAAAAGAGATTCGTTTTTAAAATTGTAAAATTATAGTCAGAGATGATTTGTACGTGTAGGTCGAAGATAACGTTGTGTAATGAAGTGTTACAACAAATTTATCTTTATTATTTGAATTAAATATAAATATTAAGTTTTTTTGTAAACTAATATCAAGTTACGCCATTAAAGAGGGTTGAAAATAAATTGCGGATAACTTAACACACTTTTTTTAAATAGATAATCAAAGTTAATATAAATGGATGAAATAACTTTTAGATTGTTAAATACTATTAAAGGGACCATGAACAAGTATTTTAAATAAATGAACATTTTTTAATTCAGTTTATAAGACGTAAAAAGTAACAAACTACTAATATAAGTCTTAATATAAATATTAAATGCTTAAAATAAACCTCACCAATCCAGATGATTATAGGCAATTAACCTTATGTTATGATAAACAGCAAGTAAATTATCCAAATCCTGATGCATCCAAATTACCAGTCAATAATAAATTTACTAAACGAAGAAGAAATACAAAACGAGCTCTCCAAATCGTTCCACATTATTAGTGTTTCACGAATTCGTAACAAACATAAAGTACCTATCCCAATATGTGCGGTATTACTTGAACCGGACAACAGCGCAAAGGAAATTTTCAAACTAACGCTATGATTTCACTGCGCAGGAAGACAACTGGCATCCCAAATTCCTTTGCTGCTATCGATATGGTCATACACGCAATTGCTGTAAGCTCCCACCTAGTTGCGTCAAATGCTCCGCGAACCATATGTATACCGAGTATTCCAAACTTCCCACAGTGAAACCCCAATGCGTAAACTGCAGCCAAACGCACCCGTCCAACTTCAAAGGGTGCCAGTACTATCTTGAAATTAAAGAAAAGCAAACTACCACACATCCATCTAGAATTAGCCCAAAAACAAACCTGAATTTAACTACGTGCCGTAAAGTTTTCCAAATTTTCCTCAAACGAACGCTACCTCCAAACGTCAACCCTTTACAAACTCACAGACGCAAAATACGCAATCCTCATCCTCAAACACCCTAACCACTTCCGTGATGGAACTAATTATTGATCTGATCACCCCATACATGGAGCAAATTAAACCCTCTACAATCGACCATGACAACCCTAAAAGCATAAACCACCTTTACTTGGCCAATTGCAATTTCAACTGTGTCAAAAACTAGAAAGGAATACTCACCGAATCGATCAAATATAGACATAATGTGCATAAGTGCAACCGATCTCATACTCTCAGGTTACCTCATTTACCGTCACGACCGTGCTCGAGCGCCAATAACCTCGAGCGAAACTGCAGTACTCGTTAAAAGGAAAATTAAACATGACGAATATGTCTTCACGAACCTTCACCATCTTGAGGCAAACAAAATTACATAAACTGACAACAGAAAACTTACAATAATCGCTGCTTACCAACCGCCAAACAAGCACCTAATGTCTCATGACTTGCAGACATTGCTAGAAAGCGGATCACCACCTGAATATTAGTAGATTTAAATAGCAAACGCGTGGCATGGGGATGTCGTATAAACAACCCAAACGGCAATTGACTATACTCGATAACAGCAGATCTAACCATACAGGTAATAGCTTCCGACGAACCGACGTACCACCCTTATAGGATTGATCACCAGCCAGGTATTCTCGACATCTGCTTTCAACGTAGAATATCAAATCCCATTTTCCAATAAGTACTGGCTGAATTGGATCTGACCGCGCCCCAATCATGCTCACATTTAACAAGCAATGGTCCCTAGTACAAAATACACCCCAGCTAATTAGGGAACCAATTCGACAAATAATACATTTCTATTGCTTACGCTATATAAGATTAGATGTAGATATGGTAGCAACTGAACGGAACATACTACCAAACAGGCAACGAAGTAATTTTGGTATGTGTTTGATTTTTAACAAATAAAGGTATTTTACATTAAGTACTAGTGAAGTCTGCTGCCAACTTAAATTGTTATTAGTGCTTTTCAGAATATAAGCGGCAAGTGCAAACATTGATGTAATATAATTTAGGTGCTTCTATTTCTGGTTCTACTAGCATGTCATATAAATTATTTTACATATCCTTTGTTATTTCAAATTTACTCAACAGAGTATGAAATGATTACACTTTTACTTGCCTATGAAGGTACAGTATATTTAATCAGAATTCAGCGATTTGAGAGGTTACGTTGGTGTCTTACCATTTAAGAAAGTGTTCGCATTTAAATGTCCATGTATGGCTGGATCTGAAGCGTTATTGAAGTTTATTCCAGACTCACTAGCCTTACATGTTTAATTTATAAAATAATATAATAATAAAATAACGATCTTTAGTTTAGAGTACCTTATATATTTTGTGTGTATATGTTTGTGAGCGTGCGTGTGCGTGTGTACTTCAAATATATAGAAATACCGGCGTATAGATATTTAATTGTAATTTATTCTTTGTTTTTGTTTTTTTATGCAACGCGTGTTGTGTTAATACATTTTTACATTTGCGTATACTGTACGAACTATAGTAAAGGGAAGGTATTGCGATCGGACAAAATTCGACCTCGAGATTTTGACGGATCTTCAGGTTTTGAGGGTCCCCGAATCCATTTTAACTGTTTTTGGCATGCCACCTGTATGTGTCTGTCTGTGTGTCCGTATGCAAACACGATAGCGGTCAGACTGCTTGAGCTAGAGTTATTAAATTTGTTATACCACTATTATGGAAAATCCTAGATCCGTATTAACTTTTGGGACGCGTAGGAGCTCCGGAAGTACCTTTTAACCTACACAGCTATCAATTTTTTTCAAGTAGAAATGGAGTTATCAATTTGAAATTTCTTACACATATGAAAGGCACTGAAAAACTATTAGATGTGAAATTACAAGATAATAAGGGCATCCGAAATTATTATTAATTAATTGAAACCTTAAACCAAGATTTTCGACTGGGACGTTGCAGTATCAATACATATCGTAAAAAACGCGTATATACGTAGTTTCAGCTTGATTACTGAACTAAAAATGAATCATAAAGGTAAAAATAAAAAATCTGTTGTAACGCCCTTTTCGTTGAATGAAATTGACTTTACTTTATTTTGCCTTGGAACTAACTCAATCGGTTCTTGCTTCTGCAAGAAGGGGGTTGTTCGTTTAAATCGGGTTGATCACTCTATCAGGTTATCCCACACTGAGCCATAGACTTATAGGGGTTTAAACGTATATTTTCACTAAATATTCACACTTAACTAGCGACGGTAATACATATACAGAAATGGAATAAATTAAACAGTTAACGACTCAAATTAAAACATTATTTTCGGCTGGATCGGGACTGGGTGGTCTCGTCCTTCTTCAGATGATACTAACGCCGTGGTATTCTCTTCTCTCTATCCTCTGGATGTTCTGTGAAAATGTAGTTAATAATGGCGGCTATACTTGCAAATGACCCAGTTCACGTCCTATTTTAGTCTTAGTTGAAAGAGTTATAAAGAGAAACGAATAAATCTTTTGAATCCAGCCCTGTCCTTTACACGGGTTATTGACTACTAGACAGCAGGTGCCGGGTGATAACATAGCGCAAGTCGTTACTTCGTATACCTGCGAAGGCCTCTTAAAGTAATCGATATTTTAAAGAAACTGGTTTATATATGAGCGAAAAATGCGAGTTTTAGTTTGCCTTTATAAAATAAAAGCTTTCACGGTTTTAGTGTATTGAAATGTATTTAGTTAATGGACTAAATAGTAATTAGGGTGCCTTAAGATTTGCCCTAATTATCTTAAGTAATTCGTTGAAATTGTATTCAATATAGAATTTATATTTTAACTAAACTACGATTTGGTTTTTACTAAAGCATTGCTTTTACGGTCTTACTTCTATTTTGCGTATAATTTAAAGTGGACTAACTAATTATTTGCACGAGGTTATTAACTACGTTGGTGGATCTATTCTAATTATTTAAAGCGGACTAATCTTATTATTTACGCGAGATTATTAACTACGTTGGTGGATCGGTTCTAATTGTTGATCGGTCTCTTAATGAGATCGATCGGTTTACTGAGTGTTTGGACTCATTGGACGGAAGTAGACGGTATCTTATCTTATCCTATCTACTGGATCTCTCACGATGGGTGAGCGGTTATTTACGTATTCTAAATAAAACGTGCTACTCACGTGTTTACACAACGTTTGGGATTTCTTTAAGAAACTAGTTGACCGAATCTTATCTACCTACGGGCATCTGGTTGCCGTCAATCTGTTACTTCCTGCACTTTAATTGTTATGCCTAGTGTAGGCGTATTTGTGTGAGTTTGTGTACTGTGTGTAGGTGAAATATTTACTAGAATCCGGGTAAATACCCGTTGCGCTGTTTAAATGATCTCCCTAGGGTTACAGAATTTAAGCGAGTACCTTTCTATTCAACGGAGTAAATGAAGGATAACGTCGGGTGTTTAACCCGGTGAAGCATCGGTCATCAGCGTATGTGTAATGTTGTGTGTTTTGACTTACATGCATTCAGCCTCAGATTTCAGCAGCTATAAGCGCCGTTATATATAAAGACCTTCAGGTGGCAGTTTCGTGTTAATAAGAAACTGCGGTGCAAGATGATAACTATGACAAACGGGTCGACACGTACAAAGGCCGACAGGTCGGCGGAATGGGGTGGCGTAAAAGTAGAACAGAACATCGTACAAGTAGTGCAAGTTGTCCAACAAGTAGTAACCCTGTAGCGCGTCTCACGGTTTTATAGAGGATCCGCGGAAGGCGGAGACGGCTTCTGTGTAGGGGTCTTCAGGTCGGGATTGGCGGAAAGACAAGGGGGGACTATGACGTAGAAAAACTTTCGATGTTTTTGAAATTAACGCCGTAGGGGATATAAATTCATTATTTGATAAAATCTGTGAATATTAATAATTAATCAAAGCAGGACAATTAGCAAATAATTAATAATGAAACGAAAATGTGGTAAAGGACGCTGAAACCCTACACTGTAAAAATGTAATAACATGCTAACAATATACGCTAAATATAAAAGAATCCAATGGCCACATAGTTAAATGATCGGACTGGTTATGCAAGGAGAGTTCAATCCCCGACCAGGAAATAATTTTTTTTTTGTTAACTCATTTTAAATTTTATTTTAATATGGATTTACACTAGAATCTACTTAGAAACGCATTTCTATTTTTTGTTTTAAATACAAGGCGTACATTAAGATTTTAAAGTGCATCTTAAAACACTACTAAAATATGTATTAAGCAAAAAGTCAAAATCCGTACGAAACCTTTTTCTGTTCTAGAGGTGCTGAAGGACATGTACAACATCAAATCAAAAAAACGTAGTGTCTTTATTATACAAATATATAAAACCGGTATGTACGTTTGTACGTTACTTTTGATGTTACGGTGTGTTGTGGGATGATTGTTACTCGTGTGTGCGGTGTGTGGTTGTGCATGCGTGTGTGTCGTGTGTCGTTGCGTGTGCTGTGTGCTGTGTCGTGTGTGTGCTGTGTTGCAGTGTGCGTGTGTGTGTGTGTGTGTGTGTGTGTGTGTGTGTGTGGTGTGTGCGTGTGTGTGTGTGTGCGTGTGTGTGCTGTGTGGTGTGCGTGTGTGGTGTTTGCGTGTGTGGTGGTGTGTGCTGTGTGCGTGCGTGTGTGGTGTGTGTGTGTGGTGTGTGCGTGTGTGTGCGTGTGTGTGTGCGTGTGTGCGTGTGGTGCGTGTGTGTGTCGTGTCGTGTGTGCGTGTGTGTGTGCGTGTGGTGTGCGCGTGTGTGTGTGTGCGTGTGTGTGTGCGTGTGTGCGTGTGTGTCGTGTGGTGTGCGTGGTGTGTGTGGCGTGTGTGTGGTGTGTGGTGGTGTGTGTGTGTGTGTGCTGGTGTGTGCGTTGGGTGTGTGTGTGTGTGCGGTGGTGTGGTGTGTGCGGTGTGTGGTGTGTGTGTGTGTGTGTGTGTGGGGTGTGTGCGTGTGTGTGTGCGTGTGTGGTGTGTCGTGTGTGCGTTGTGCGTGATGCGTGTGTCGTGTGTGTGTGTGCGTGTGTGGTGTGCGTGGTGCTGTGTGTGGTGTGTGTGGCGTGTGTCGTGTGTCGTGTGTGCGTGTGCGTGTGTGTGTGTGTGTGTCGTGTGTGTGTGTGCGTGTGTGGTGTGTGCGTGTGTGGTGCGTGTGTCGTGTGCGTGTGTGTGCGTGTGTGCGTGTGTGCGTGTCGTGTGTGTGTGTGCGTGTGCGTGTGTCGTGTGTGTGTGCGTGTGTGTGTGGTGTGTGCGTGTGTGCGTGTGTGCGTGTGCGTGTGTCGTGTGTGTGTGCGTGTGTGTGTGTGTCGTGTGTGGTGTTGTGCGTGTGCGTGTGTGTCGTGTGCGTGTGTGCGTGTGTGTGTGTGGTGTGTGTGTGTGTGTGTGTGCGTGTGTCGTGTGTGCGTGGTGCGTGTGTGTGTGCGTGTGTGCGTGTGTTGTGTGCGTGTGTGCGTGTGTCGTGTGCGTGTATGTGCGTGTGCGTGTGTGCGTGTGTGCGCTGTGTGCGTGTGTGTGCGTGTGTGTGTGTGTGCGTGTGTGTGCGTGTGTGCGTGTGTGTGCGTGTGTGCGTGTGGTGTGTGCGTGTGTGGTGTGTGTGCTGTGTGCGTGTGTGGTGTGCGTGTGGTGTGCGTGTGTCGTGTGTGCGTGTGTGTGTGTGTGCGTGTGTGTGTGTGCGTGTGTCGTGGTGTGTGTGTGTGTGTGCTGTGTGCGTGTGTGCGTGTGGTGTGTGCGTGTGTGCGTGTGTGCGTGTGTGCGTGTGTCGTTGTGCGTGTGCGTGTCGTGTGTGGCGTGTGTTGGTGTGTGCGTGTGGTGTCGTGTGTCTTGGTCGTGTGCGTGTGGTGGTGTCGTGGTGGTGTGTGTGTGTGCGTGTGTGTGTTGGTGTGTGTGTGTGTGCGTGTTGCGTGCGTGTGTGCGTGTGTGGTGTGGTTGTGTGGTGTGTGTGTTGCGTGTGCGTGTGCGTGTGTGGTGTGTGTGTGCGTGTGCGTGTGCGTGTGTGGTGTGTTCGTGTGCGTGTGTCGTGTGTGGTGTTGTGTGCGTTGTGGTTTGTGTGTGCGTGTGTGCGTGTGCGTGTGTGCGTGTGTGGTGTCGTGTGTGCGTGTGTGTGTGCGTGTGCGTGTGGTGTGTGCGTGTGCGTGTGTGCGTGTGTGCGTGTGGTGTGTGTGCGTGTGTGCGTGTCGTGTGGGTGTGCGTGTGTGCGTGTGGTGTTGCGTGTGGTGTGTGTGTGTGTGTGGTGTGTGCGTGTGTGCGTGTGTGGTGTGTGGTGTGTGCGTGTGGCGTTGCGTGTGTGGTGTGTGGTGCGTGTGCGTGTCGTGTGTGCTGTGTCGTGTGTGTGTGTGTGTGTGTCGTGTGCGTGTGGCGTGTGTGGTGTGTGTGTGGCGTGTGCGTGTGTCGTGTGGTGTGTGTGTGTGTGGTGTGTGGTGTGCGTGTGTGTGCGTTGTGTGTGTGTGTGCGTGTGTGCGTGTGGTGTGTGCGTGTGTGCGTGGTGTGCGTGTGTGCGTGTGGTGTGTGGTGTGTGTGTGGCGTGTGTGTGTGTGTGGTGTGTGTGTGTGTGGTGTTGCGTGTGTGCGTGTGGTGTGGTGTGTCGTGTGTGTGGTGTCGTGTGTGTGTGTGCGTGTGTGGTGTGTGTGTGTGCGTGTGTGTGTGGTGTGTGTGTGGTGTGCGTGTGTGCGTGTGTGCGTGTGTGGTGTGGTGTGTGCGTGTGGTGGTGCGTGTGTGCGTGTGTGGTGTGCGTGGTGTGCGTGTGTGCGTGTGTGGTGTGTGTGCGTGTGCGTGTGTGTGCGTGTGTGTGTTGTGTGTGTGTGCGTGTGCGTGTGGTGTGTGTGTGTGGTGTGTGTGTGTGTGTGGTGTGTGTGTGTGTGTGGTGTGTGCGTGGTGTGGTGTGTGTGTGTGTGTGGTGTGTGTGTGTGTGCGTGTGTGTGTGTGGTGTGTGCGTGTGTGTGTGGTGTGTGTGTGTGCTGCGTGTGTGTCGTGTGGTTGGTGTGCGTGTGTTGTGTGCGTGTGTGTGTGTGTGTGTGTGTGTGTGTGTGTGTGTGTGTGTGTGTGTGCGTGTGTGGTCGTGTGTCGTGTGTGCGTGTGTGGTGTTGGTGTGTGTGTGTTTGTGTTGTTGGTGTGGTGTGTGGTGTGTGGGTGGTGTGGTGTGTGTGTGTGCGGTGTGTGCGTGTGTGGTGTGTGTTGGTGGTTGTGGGTGTGTGTGTGTGCGTGTGTGGTGTGTGGTGTGTGTGTGGTGTGTGGGTGGTGTGTGTGGTGTGGTGTGTGGTGTGTGTGTGTGGTGTGTGGTGTGTGTGTGTGGTTGTGGTGTGTGTGTTGTGGTGTGTGTGTGTGTGTGTGTGTGGTGTGTGTGTGGTGTGGTGTGGTGTGTGGTGTGGTGTGGGTGTGTGTGGTGTGTGTGTGGGTGTGTGGGTGTGGTGTGTTGTGTTGGTGGTGTGTGTGTGTGGTGTGGCGTGTGTGGTGTGTGGTGTGGTGGTGTTGGTGTCGTGGTGTGTGTGTGGTGTGTGCGTGTGTGTTGTGTGTGTGCGTGGTGTGTGGTGTGTGTGTGTGTGTGCGTGTGCGTGTGTGGTGTGGGTGGGTGTGTTTGGTGGTTGTGTGGGTGTGTGTGGTGTGTGGTTGGTGTGGGTTTGTGGGTGTGTGTGTGGTGGTGGTTGGGTTGTGTGTTGGTGGTGTGGTGTTGCTGTGTGGTGTGGTGTGTGTGTGTGTGTGTGGTGGGTGTGTGGGTGTGCGTGTGGTGTGTGGTGTGTGGTTGGTGGTTGTGTGTGGTGTGGTGGTGTTGTGGTGTGGTGTGTGTGGTGTGTGGTGTGTGGTTGTGGTGTGCTGTGGTGTGGCGTGTGGTGGTGGTTGTGCGTGTGTGTGGGGTTGCGTGTGTGTTTGCGTGTGCGTGTGTGCGTGTGTGTGTGGTGTGTGCGTGTGCGTGTGGTGTGCTGTGTGCGTGTGTGTCGTTGTTGCGTGTGTGGTGTGCGTGTGCGTGCGTTGTGCGTGTGTGCGTTGTCGTGTGCGTGTGTCGTTGTGCGTGTGTGCTGTGCGTGTGTGCGTGTGGTGTGCGTGTGTGCGTGTGCGTGTGTGCGTGTGTGCGTGTGTGCGTGTGCGTGTGTCGTGTGCGTGGGTGTGCGTTGTGCGTGTGTGCGTGTGTGTGCGTGTGCGTGTGCGTGGTGTGCGGTGGTGTGGTGTGTCGTGTGTGCGTGGTGTGCGTGTGTGCGTGTGCGTGTGTGCGTGTGTGCGTGTGTGTGTCGTGTGCGTGTGTGCGTGTGGTGTGGTGCGTGTGGTGCGTGTGTGCGTGTGTGCGTGTGCGTGTGCGTGTGTGCGTGTGTGCGTGTGCGGTGTGTGTGTCGTTGTGTGCGTGTGGGCGTGTCGTGGCGTGTGCGTTGTGTGTGGTGTGTGTGTGTTGCGTGTGTGTGTGACGTGCATGTGTGTGTGTGTGTGTGTGTGCGTGTGTGCGTGTGCGTGTGTGCGTGTGCGTGTGTGCGTGTGTGCGTGTGCGTGTGTGCGTGTGGTGTGTGGTGTGTGAGTGTGTGCTGTGCGCGTGTGTGAGTGTGTGCGTGTGAGCGTGTGTGCGTGTGTGTGCGTGTGTACGTGTGTGCGTGTGTGCGTCTGTGCGAGTGTGCGTGTGTTTCTTTGTGTCTGGATGTTTGTTAGTATCCACGATAACTCCAGAACGAAGATAGTTACGTGCTTATTTTGTATTTAAACTTGTTTTCGTTTGGTCTAGAGTTGATTAGGTTTTGGGATAAATCCAGCAGTGGAGAGGGAGGTCTATTAGGGCCGTTTTTTTATTTATCAAATTTTTCTAATACAGCTGCATATATCAAAGATATTAAAATACGTAGTTATAGACCTTAAACATATCGATTAATTATGTTCTATGCAATTTTTTGATATGTTGTGTAATTTAGCGCCAAAAAATTCCTAAGGTAGAATATAAGTGTTACTTTAAATTTTATCATTATCGTAATAAGAATTAATTTTATAAGAAAAAGTGTGGAAGTATTTTTTAAAGATAATTTAGTTTTACATAAATTTTCTTTATAAAGTTTTTTAATGTAAAGCGAAATAAATATAAGAATTAAGTAAATATGATTGAAAATGCTGAAACTGTGTTATCAATGTTTTTATAGAAGCTTTGGAATTTATTTTACGTTAATATGTATTTATGTCTATGAATCTCTATCTGACATGAAGTTTTAAATGTTGTTCTGTCTTAGATTATTATTTTTGTTTTTACAATGTTGCCTATTTTCATTATGAACGTATGAAAGGGCGGTCGCATAGTTTACCCTAAAAAAATTGAAATTAAAATTATTTCATCTCTTTTAATTTAAGGTAGGGTCTAATACCCGGTATCACCAACTGCTGTTTAAAATAAGCCTAATCGCCGTTTATGTAACGTCTGATTAAGACATTTGATCATGGATTAGTTTTGTTACTGAAGTTTTGTTGCACTAACCTCTGTTTAAAATAACCGTTGGTTGTAATCTTATTAGATCTAACACACATGGCAACCCTGCCAGAAAACAGAGTTAGCCTCCCAAAACTGTTGCAATTAGAAAAGGGTGATGAATAACTAATGTCAAGTTGTTTTGATCTGTCCCACTTCAAACTATTTGGTGTTTTGCAAAGGACAAAGGACCTGTTAAACGTGAGAGTTCTCGCAATTTCAGCGAAAAAGAACAACAGCTATTGCTATCAATAGCAGAGAAATATTTCAAAGTAATCGAAAATAAAAAAAAACGGATGCGGTAACTTCTCGCAAAAAAATAATAGTGTTGGCAGCAAATAGCAACTGAGTTTATTAGCTGCAATATTAATGCAGCAAGAAGTTATGCAAACTTAAAGGTGTATTGTGAAAATTAAGAGGCGATTGAGGAAGCAAGCTGCTGATGACAAAGTAAGAGGTTTTATTACTGTATCTCTAATCGGGTACTTAAAATTAAGTATGTTTTATTATAGACGCAATTCTATAAAACGGGCGTAGGTACATTCACACCGAAGGTAGACGAAGAAGGTACGCGAATAATAGATTTGCTCAAAGATCAATTTGAACCTCAAGTGGTTCAGTTTGACTCTACAGTCAAATTTTATGGTGAACGATTACGCAAGCGCCAACTGATTCTGCTATCCCAGAAGTATCAAGCACTCCGATTCCTATAACGCGCAAAACGATTTTGAAAAGAAGGTGTAAACCGACACACGTTTACGAGAAGGTGCGGAAAAAAATGCAGTAAAAACCGACAAATTAATAAAAAAATGAGGTTTTGATGTTGAACTGCATCAGTTAAAGATGAAACACTTGGCAGATTTTATGTTAAGTAATATACATGGTGTTTGGGAAGGAATGGTACATATGTTAATATGTTATAACATTGACTATTTTAAGCAAAAAAGTGCATATGAATATATGTCCGGAATTGGTTTGTTATGGAGTTACAAGAATATTGGCTTATTTTTATATCAAAACTTAGTTGGCTTAGATTTTATTAATGCAATGCGAGTTGCTGCATTATTATTTCTGGCATTTTCTTCCTGCAATATATTGGGCATCTCAACTGCCTCATTAGGTAGTTCGTCATCTTGCGGTAGGTAGTCATCTGGAAATTCATCTTGGAGATGGATTGCGATGTTGTGTAGGTCGACGGTTGCTACCATGACATCAAAAATTTTTGCAAGTTGCTATCTCATTCCAATAGATAGACAAGGAAACCATCGTTTCGAAACTCCAAATTCTCTTTCAATACAGGTTCTTCTGGCAATGTGACACTGATTATACTTCTGCTCTGCTTCAGTTTGAGGGTTTAAAAGTGGGGTCAACAGATAATTTTTACGTGCATATCCATTATCTCCAAGCAGATAACAATTAGGAAATAGATTGTCTTTTAACTGTGTTTTTAAGGGGCATGCGTTAAATATGGTACTGTCATGTACCGAACCAGGCCATCTAGCTATTATATCATTCATTTTCACATACAGCTTGGATATTAATAGAAAATTATCCTTTGCGATTTCGATATATTTCGGCATTATCTCCACCAGGAGATTGTGTTCTGATATGTGACCCGTCGATTGCTCCTAATACACAAGAGAAGCCACTAATGACAAAAAATTGCATATGAGTTGCACGAACCTCTTCATTTGTTCTTGGCATTTTAACATATTGTCGTCGAAGTGCAGCAATACATTCGGTCACACGTAGTATAATTCGACATGCAGCTGATGTGCTTACATTGAAATGATCTGCTACATCTGCCTGAAAAGTTCAGTCCAATTATTTCTAAAATGTCTTTTACAGTAACTTTATCAAAACGAAACCGCCTTTTAAAGACTGTATCTTCAAATTGCAAAAATGAATTATTCCGTTCTTTAATAATTCGTTAACGTGGTAGATCTAAATGACTATCGTCTGAAGATGACGATGAAGAGGAAAAGAGTGAGGAAAACATTTCTTTCTCTGTCGTTTCTGCAAAATGAAAAGATTTTTATATAGTTTGATTTTGGGAAAGGAAAGGGCCACATATTTGATTCCCTCCCTATTGGGGAGGGCGGGCTGCTCCAGCTCTCCGAGCTCCTTCAGCCACAACCATAAATTCTCAGCATACATACATAGATTACGTATATATACATGGTGAGATTAAGGATGTGGTCAGGATAGGATCGAAAGAAACGGAGTTAGGGTTCTGGGGGGGAAAATACTACTCCAGCATTCCCCTAAGTAGTCGTACATGGTGTGCATATACGCAGTGACCATGCCGCTACATGTGTATGAGGAAAACCCCCTAAAAACACTTCATACAAGGTGGGCGGTAACGGGAATCGAACCCATTACCTCCCGAATGCTAAGTAGGTCATGTCACCACTATGCTACCACCTCCGTTTGATTTACAAGAGCGTAGCCCAAGTTTATCAAGTAAATAAGAGAAAAAAAGATACATTTATAACGTGTTATACACAATTATTTTTCCATGATATCTTGTAACTCGACATTTGGTCAAAAGGGCTTTTGAATTTACAACTGTCAAATTGACAACTTACATTTTCAATAAAATAATAAAAACAGTATTACCTTCTTCACGCATTTTCCTTGAAAATAGTGTGGTAGTTAACGAGTTTTCGTAAAAAAACTTTCAAGATCACAATGCAAAACAACGAGATTTTGCACTTGCATGTTGTTTTTATAATCAAAATACGGTAACACTACTATATGTTTATTTCGTACAAATAACTATACATAATACAGCCTATGTACTTACCAGAGTTGGATATTCGATTTAAATAGTTGTAGAACGCCGGCAGTATATACAAAGCAGATAAGAAGTCCAGCAGTTTATCACTGTTTACTAAGTTAAACGCCCGACATTGGTTGATTAGCTTAAACGCCGTTTAGTCAATTTATAACCAATGATTAACACTAATCAGTGTTGGTGCAACCCTAACCTCAACTGCAAAACCACGATTTATAAAATCACCGTTTAAGCCTGTTTAACTCTCTAATCAACATTGGTGCAATCTGCCATAATTGTCAATTAACCTCTGTCATGAAGTTTTAAATGTCTGTTTCACACAGATTATTGTTTTTGCGTTTACAATGTTGCCTATTTTCGCAATGAACCTGTTATAAAACAGGTTGCATAATTTATACATAAAAAATGTTATTAAAGTTATTTCATTTCTTTTAATTTCCATTTTGTAGTTTAGAAGGTCGTGTGGTGTTCCACGCCAGATATGTTAATTTAATTTTATATAACTTTCCTTTACAATGTTTCTTAATACGAAGCCAAAATGCGTTAAAAATTAATTACATAAGGTTGAAAATGTTTAAACAGTATTATCTAAATTTTTCTATAACCTAGTGGATATGAAATTTTTTTTTCAAGTTGGTATCTGTTTATTGTTCTTGTCATTTTCACAATGTTGTCTATTTTTGATACGAACGTATTACAAAAGAGGTTGCCTAATTATCATACAATATTCATTACTTCAATTTCTTATGTATTTCACTTTGTAGGTTGGAAGGTCGTGTGTTGTTGCACACCCAATTTTTGTAGGTATTTTAGTGAAAATCTGTCGTTTGTCTTCATTCGTGGATTAATAAATATAACGAATGTAATAAAATTTCCATTAAAGAGTATAAATATTTGCGTTATTTTTAACCCTCTATCGGCAAAATCTTACTGAAAGGGAAATGAGTTAAAATAATTAAGATAAAAGTCATGAAAAATTTTTTAATACGCAATATACCTCACGATTAATTAAGGAATGTTACCTATACTTCCACTAATACTAATATTAGCGCACCCCTCGCGCTTTCACTAATTAATTTTATGAAAATTTAATAACATGTCCAACATTACAATATCAAAGTAATGGTATTTGTGATTCGCGTCAGATTTTGAAAGTTCACTTCTCAAAAGCACTAATTTAATTTGGCTAATCTCAAACTTTGCATAATACTAATTATTTAAAGTGCAATAAGTACAAAATTTACGTTATTTCAATTCGTTTATTAATATTTCCATGGTGCTTAGTGGCCAACATTTATCAATTGAAGGTATTTATTTATGGTGGTAATGCTCTTATTGACATGTTATTAATTATATTGCTTCATGACAGTTTAGCTACATTTCTCGCTTCATTTCCCGTTTGGCAAATGTGTTATTAATTTTCATTTGAATGGTGTCACGAGCACATGTTCGATACAATGACAGTTCTAAAAAAGAAAAGTCTTTTATTTTATTTGATATTACTTAAAAAAAAGTAATTGCACTATTAGTAATTGTGTAGGTGTGACGATTTATTTCAATTAGTTTTCTGACTAAATTTAGCATAAAATTATTCAATTCCCAAACAGATCTTTTCATTTGAAAGGTGTGAAGTTTGTTCTACACAAATCTGTAGGCTAGAAATTTAGACAAAGATTTAAATATTTTCACACGAAAAACATTATAATGTAGTAATAGACATTTTTTTAATTCGCGTTTATATGTCTATTATGAAACCCAACTGGGTTTTATAATGCTTCCCTTCATGAAACTGAACATTAAAAACAGGTGTTATGAAAATTGTTTATTAATAAACTGTTTACTACAGTGAAATGTTTCGACCTTCGTAATAGAGTAAATAAAGCCAGTTGTTTATTTTATTAGTAATTTACTTTCCTTTTTAATGTTTAATGGCTTAAGCCGGCTGCACGCGGTCCGGCACGCTTATCAGTTCGGACTGAACAGTCCGGCTGCGGCCGGCCGCCCCAAGCTGGCCGCCTCAACCCTGCCACCTCAACGTGTACATATTCCGGTCGCTCCGTCAGTTAAGATTGTTCAAGCGATCGGAGAAAAATAAAAAAGATATGTTCGTCCAGTCGGCCGACCTAACGTAATCAAAGGCAAGTCCGAACGTATTGTTGCCGGTCGCCTGTCGGGTAATTTAGAAAGTTCAGTGGTAGTAGTAAGCTCCTACATTATGTCGCGCGAAATAGAAAACAGGTGTTTGGAGGATTTATCATAGTGAGCCGTGTCTGTGGGAAGTGAAATCGAGAAGCTATGACAAGCGTGACAAGAAAGATGCGGCCTATTTGAAAGTGGTATAAAAATGTAAGGAAATCAATACTACTTGTACGAAGTGTACTCTTCTGAAAAAAATTAATAACTTGAGAAGTAGTTTTCTTAAGAAAGAAAAAAAGTTAAGGATTCAATGAGGATGGGATGAGGCGCCGATGAAGTCTACCATCCCAAACTTTGGTATTATGATTTATTGATATTTGTGGAAGACCAAAAAGTCCCTCGGAACTCTCTGATGAAAGTGAGGTAAGTGACATCAACACTCAGTAAGTAATATGTTTTGTTTATTTATTCAATGAAATAAAATCGTAATGACAAGAAGCAATATTTATAAGCATTATATTTATAAAAAGTATTTCTACCATGGTATTATGAATAAGCTCTCAATGAACAATTATCAAAGTTCATTTTATCCAACCACTTTATCAGTAAATGTAATTTAATAGAAATTAAAACTCAAAATATATCTTATGTTACTGACCTCCAAACTGAAGAAAATTTTAACGTCACCATGTCTCCAACTGTATCTGTTGAAAATATAAACGAAACAGATTTTTTTTAAGCTGCCTAATACCCGACGATTCAGGAAATGTGTAACTAGTCATCATAGTTTAATACAAAAGCAAAAATTACCTGTTAAATCTTGTAAAAATACAATAGATGAACGACTAGATTTAGTTTTGTTAAATATACAGGTCATATCTGTGGCTAAAATAGCACAACTAGAAGATGATCTTCATAAGACGACATTTAATTTTCTGTGTTTAACTGAAACGTGGATGACCTTGGATTCTGTAAATACCTTCTATATGCAAGATCTCAAAGTCATTTCCTCATACTGCAGAATTCCACATATTAGGGGAGGTGTTGCTATTTTATCTAAGATAGATCTCAATGTAACACAAACAAAATCTGATCTGTCAAAGTATTGCGTTGAACTACATATAGAAATATGTGGTTTAATATGGCATTATAATAGCTGTTGCAAAATGGTTTATATCGTTCCTTTCGGAGAGCCATCGATTTGTCAAAATCAACTACCATGGTTGTTCACGTCTCATCGTTACTTCTTCCTATAAATGTGGGCGTGCCGCAGGGCTCGGTTCTAGGACCGATCCTTTTTATTATTTTTATTAATGATATCTCAATCTTTCTTAAATCAACAGTATTGTATGTGGACGATATTTCGGTATTAGTCTCTGTGAAATCATTGAAAGACGTACATGAACGCGCTGGTGATATTCTTCAACAATTAAAGGATTGGTTTAATCAAAATAAACTATTTTTGAATACAAAAAAAACAAAATTATTACCATTTAGGAAATACTGTCAAAATGAAAACAATGAACAGGTTCCTTCCCAAAACGACATCAGCATCACTTGGTCCAGTACCGTAAAATTTCTTGGTTTATATGTGGACCAGAATTTAAACTGGAAACATCACTGTGCCGAATTGTTAAAAGAATTAAATATTTGTTGTTTTCAAATACGCAATCTAAAGAAGATTATTGGAGTCCAATATGGCGTTTGTTTTTGGAGAATATCTGGTGCGGCAAAGGATGTGTTTATTGCGCAAAAAAAGATAATCCGTTGTAACGAAGGTATTAAACGTTCTGAATCTTGCAGACCATATTTCCATTCTCTTCAAATTCTACCACTTCCCTCTATTTATATTATTGAAATCTTATTATATTATTATATTAAAATCTAAAACATTTGCTTTTTACAGGCACTTTTACTACTTTTACTACTTTTACCACTTTTACCAGTTTTAATTACACTTCTACTTTTACTTTTAACTTTTAATTTTACGTACACTTTCATTTTATGATTGCATTTTGCATTTAATGCAGATCTAAATTTAGATCACACCTATTATTTGAACCTTCAAGAGTACAATAAATTTTGGATTAATCAAATTTCAAGGAATATAAATTTGTAAGAAGTAATTTCAACTTTGGTATACTTTACTACGTAAAACATTGAAAATACGATATATTGCGCAACATTGATACGAAGATTACATCATCTTTGGTTTACATTTCCGCATTATTTATAATAATCAGAGGTTCTCAAGAAGTAAGAAATTTTGTAACAGGTATTTATAACCCTAATGATTTCTTAGTATAAGGCTATATTTAAGATTTATTTTATATAATACCAAATTTAAATGCTTGATAAACGTAGTTTGTATATCTTTTTGACATTTTGGTGAATCTTGATTGTATCCTCGGTTTGGTTATTCCGAGCATAATCAAAAAAATAACTTGGTGTCCGAGATAATTTTTATTACTGTTACCTAGAACTTACTATATTGATGTTAAGTGGAAATAACTAAGCAGAAGTTTGTTGTAATTAAGCAAATCAAAAAGCATGAACCAGACCTTACTTAATCTACCTTCTGAGTCCACGGCATTATCTTTTAGTGAATGGTATGTATCTCTAGTTATTTTAACAATTTGTATGTAGAACGTTTTAAAACATTTACACCATTTTTTTTTAATTTTACACATATTATTGTTATACCTACACCATGCCATTTTATAACCTTACACCTGGCGCATCGACCATGGGACTTGATTTGCTTTCATTACCATTATTTAATTGTGCTGGATATTTCCGTTCTTGTTTGTTTCAGTTTCGATTGTTAGAGTTGACCATTTTAAGGTATAGTAACAGTTTAGAATTACGATTGGGTATTAGTATTGTGTTTGTGTTTATATATTATTTTTTACCATGTCAAATTTGAATTATTTAGTAGATGTTCTACGTAGTAGCGAGTTACTAATAGAGTTAAAATATAGAAATGTTAATGTGCGGAAATGTTAACTGTTGATGAGAAACGCAAATTACTAAGGCGTAAATTAAATTTAGAAAGGATTGATCCAAATTTATTTGATTCGTATAAGAAAGTTGAAATTAACCAGACCAGGGAATTGGATTGTTTAAAAGTAAACTTCATAACATTCAATCCTTAATTAAATTGTTTAAACATAAACCTAGTAGAGGAGAATACCTTAGTCTTCATACTCGTTTATTGCATATTTTGAACCGTTTGAATTATAGAACTTTTGATAATGAATATTTGTATTTACATGATCAATTGCTAACCTTATGTAATGAATCACTAGAATTAATCGAAAATATTAATGAACACATTGAATTGAATAATCAGTTACCATATTTAAGCAGTTCTAATACTTCTATGTCACATAACGACAATGTTAATACTTCAGTTAGTATTCCGGGTAAGATTTTTCCAAATTAATTCAAAATTTAAAATTTCTAGAAATTCTGTTCCAGTGTATAAACTGAATATTAAGTTTGATGGAAGTGAAAAGGGTGTTATTACATTTATACAAAGATGTGAGGAATTAGTGGTAGCTCGAAACATTTCGAAGTCGGAGATGCTTTTGTCTGGTATTGATCCATTTTCTGGATGTGGGTTAACGTGGTTCAGAGCAGTTAGGCCACAAATAAATTCTTGGGACGAACTTATTTTAAAATTAAAAAGCGAATTTTTACCCGACGGTCATGATAAAGTGTTGTTACACGAAATTAAGAACAGAAAACAGACTTTTGATGAAATTCCAACCCTCTTTATTTCGGAAATGGTTAACTTATTTTCACAATTAGACGTTCCTACTTCTGAATGTGAATAATTAATAATTATTATGAAATATTTACAACCTTAGTTCGCTACCCAGTTAGTTCTTGTTCATGTTACTGATATTCTCCATCTAGCTGAATTATGTAATAAATTGCAGCAAGTGAAAGCTCAGAATTCTAAATTCAAATTTAATTTTAGTTCAGATTTTCAGAGACAATCTGAATACAAACCCAAATCTTCTACATCGAATCAAAATATTAAACCTAAAGTCAATTTTACTGGTACTAAGCCAAAAAATACAAATTCAACTATTAATAATTAAAAAATTAATACAGCTAAATCTACAACGACATGTTTTAAGTGTAAACAATTGGGTCATACCTATCACACTTGTAACAAGGATGATGATAAAATCTTTTGCTTTAAATGTGGTTATTCCGATGTTACTTTTGCCCTAAGTGTAAATTTTCAAAAAAACTTGAAAATGGGAAGTGTTCTGTTAGTCGATACATTCCTTATGATTTTTCGGAGGCTGACAAGAATGTTTTTAAAGAATAGTTAATTACAGTTAATAAATTTTATGAAACTCCAAAAGTTTGTTCTAAATTTGTTGAAAAAAGAATGATATTAGTCCTTTTATTAATGTGAAGATTTTTAATGAAAATGTTGCTTTATTAGATAGTGGAGCTACCGTTACAATTCTAGGTAAGCCTGCTTTGTATTTAATTGATAAATATGATTTAAAATTAAATAGGGATTCACCTTTTTCATCATTGATTATTGCTGATGGTTCTTTGCAATCCATTTTGGGAAATGTTGATTTTACTTTACTTATACAATTTTCGTTATTGTTTCTGAATCTATTACTACTCCGATTACTTTGGGAGTAGATTTTTGTCAATTATTTGAAATTAAAGCTGATTTTGGTGAAAATTCTTTTGTTGCAAACTCTGCGGAGACAAATTGTTCAATGATTAAGAGTATTGATGATCTTAATAATGATCAAATTTTTGAATTAAATCAAGTTATTGACCTTTTTAAAACCTTATCAAATTCGAAATTAGGTAAAACCAATAAACTTCTTCATTCAATTAATACTGGTGATGCAATACCAATTGCATGCAAACAAAGAAATTGATGACATGTTAGAGCAAGGGATTATTAAACCCAGTACTTTTCCCTGGAATTCTCCAATGGTTTTGGTTCGAAAGAAGTCAGGCGAATTTAGAGTTTGTTTTGATGCGAAGAAATTAAATTCCATTACTAAGAAAGATTATTTAAGTTCGATTGATTTAAAGAAAGCTTTTTGGCAAATTCCTTTAGACCCTGAAAGTTGTGAAAAGACTGCTTTCACTGTTCCACGTAGAGGATTATTTGAGTATACTGTAATACCAATGGAACTTACCAACGCACCCAGTACTTTACAACGATTTATGGATTCAATTTTAGGTCATGATTTATCCCAATCGGTTTTTGTTTATTTGGATGATATTATTATATTTTCAAGTACATTTAAGGAACATATTGCTATCTTAAGAGAAGGTTTTAAAAGGCTTAATGATGCCCAATTAAATATTAATTTAGATAAATGTGAATTTTATAAACCTCATTTATCATATTTGGGTTTTGTTATCGATAAGAATGGTCTTCATATGATCCTTCAAAGGTGGAAGCTATTACTAAATTTCCTCAGAAGTTAAGCGTTTTATTGGAATGTGTTCATGGTATAGGCGTTTCATTCATGATTTCCCACAATTTTAGCTCCTATTAATAATTTATTGAAAGATAAAAAGAAATATCAAAAAGTTTTATGGAATAACGAAGCGAACGATTCATTTTTGAAAATTAAATCTTTATTGTGGTAATTAAGCAAACCAAAGAGCATGAACCAGCCCTTATTTAATCTACCTTCTGAGTCAACAGCATTATCTTTTAGTGAATGGTATGTATCTCTAGTTATTTTAACAATTTGTATGGAGAACGGTTTAAAACATTTACACTATTTTTTTTTAAGTTTTACACATATTATTACTATACTTGCACCATACCATTTTACAACTTTATAAACTCATTAACGCGTAATACAGATTTTCATAACTACTACACCAGAAAAAAATCAAACTTTTCTATTCCTTTAAATAAATCATTAATGACAAAGAACTCCTCTTGGTATAAGACTTTTCAATGAATTGCCACAATCTATAAAATAAACATGAAATGAACTTATTCAAAAAGGCAATAAAGGCTTTACTTCTAAAACACATAGTTTACAGCTGTGACGAATTTATAACCATATGTGATATTATGATGTGATATGATTGTAATGATAGTCCAACCTGTTATGTTTTTGTATCTATATTATATTATTTACACCATTTCCTATTATTGTATTCAGCCATTGACATGTCCCATATACGTATATGTATCAAATTGGGAACTAATAAAGATGTATTATTATTATTATTATTATTATTAATGAATCTATCGTGACAATAAACTTCACCTTCATACGCAAAGTAACTCACAAAGACCTCCCTAACTTCTTTTGCTGAATTCGTAGTACTTCCAAACGGGTCTTCGTTGCGAGTTGATCCTCCGTATCATCATATTCAAAGCACTCTGGAGAAGCATATGTTCTTGATGGCACTTAGCTATTAAAAGTTATGTAAGATGCAGCAAGCATAAGCATAAACATAAGTGTGAAATATTCTAAATCTGGTTGCCAGTATTCCGAATACATCTTCCACAACACGCCTTGCTCGTGATAAGTGGTAGTTGTACATTTTTTTTTCTCTATTAGTCAGGTCTGCCTGTCTAAAAGGTTTCATGAGGTCTACTCGCAATGGATATGCATCATCTCCTATAAAAACATAAGGTAGTTTTCAGGAAGTATTCCGTATTGTTTGTTCTCCAAGAATTTTTAGGAGATTGTTTTGTAGTTTTCCAAAAAAAATTGATGTTTTGTAATGCACCACCATTTGTATCGAAATCTCACATTAATATACGATAGTTTTGTATCAACTAATACAAATAGCACCATACTATGTTGACCTTTATACTTATAATAATACGATCCGCTACCAGGTGGGGGAATGATGCTCACATGCTTACCGTCAATGACCCCAAGGCAATGGGGAAAGTGCTTTGATGTATGACATACGATTAAGCAACACCCTGTGCAAACGTTCTCAAGAAGAAATATGTATATTGTAAGGTTATTTTGATGCACCGTGCATGTGCAGGATTTTGATAATGTGGGTAATGTGTTTTGAGTGCAGCTGAAGCGAGTTTGCATAAAAAGTATTTTTTTTTTGTGAGTATGAGTAGTATGGGTGGTGTAAATGATAAGCCACTGGATTTTTAATGAAGCTTTAGTTACCATATGAAGGAATAGTTAAATGTTATAGAAAGATTTTCGTGTTGTAAGCGTTAGATTTGATTGAGATATAATGCTTTGGGTAAATTTTTATTGATACGACTCTGGTAGGACTACTGGTCTTTTGCTACCAGGTGTGAAGGAATTTGGTTAAATGAAACGGGTGTAGACATACGAATGAATGAGTTTATAACTTGGTGATGTTATTTTAACGTACAATAAGGGATTCATATGCATATTTTTGATTGTAAAAATTTTTGGTAATGTTGTGCGATATTGATAGATGGAATGCGTGTATGTGTATGTAAAGAGACATTAGAATGTGATGTTTTCACGTAAATTGCGCGGAAATAAAATTCGCGCACAGGTAAGATGTACATGAAAAGTTGAGTTATGATCTGGAGCATATACTGAATGGATGTGGTGTTGATATATGATTTCTTCGAGGAGATTTTATAAATTTTCACGTATAATAAAGATGGCGACGAGTGTTGTATAAGGGGAACTATGATTGTCCATGTCGGACATTGTGACGCGAGAGTAGAGTCGCCGTGGAATGCTCAGTTGTGATAGGTGAAGTTTAAGTTTAGCGCGAACTTATTCTGACGTATTGGCAATATGGCGAGCAGAAGGTATATAAGTGAGTGCCTAAATGGGAGAAGGAAGATTTAGATTTTGATAGTCAGAACCGACGGGCCAAAGTTAAGTAAAGATCGCGCGCGTTGAAGGGAACCATTAGAATGGGTTAGAGTCGTGTTGTTCATGAAATTGGAGTTTCGTAGTACGCATTTAATGCGGCTACAATAACCCTTAGGGGATAAATCGTTTAGACAGTAATAATAAACAAGTTTAACATATTGAGAAGTTGACGAAAAACATCAGCGATTTTTCTTCAAAAAATTTTAAAAGTGCGATAGCAGATTTGAACATAACGTAGCAAATATTTTGTGATAGTGTTCAGTAGTAGAGCGTGTGATCCAAAGTTATTATATAAAGAAAGCCTGGATTGACCAGTTAAGTAAACGAAACAGGAATTTGTAAAGTTAGCTAACACACTTGTGAGCATCATTGATTTTGTATGAGATACATTTGTACAAGAGTTAGTAATACCAGGTGGAATGTACAAAGAAAATAAAGAGTTTTACTATTTACATGGAAGTAAACATTCTTCATAGTAATAAATATTTGAAAGGGCAAACATTGAAGCCATAAGGTGATGTAATGATGCGGAAGAGCCATACATCAAGTACGCGAGTGAACGAACGATAGACACTGCGTTAGTGATTACGGCTTACCTCTTCTGATTATGTGCATAGTGCATTGGCAAAGCTGTAAGGTTTATTGGGAGCGGACCATATGGACTACAATTTTACTACACAAAAAAAAAAGGATTAATTACTTTATTAAGTAGGAACTAGGCTTACATTTTATTGAAGCAAGACAAGTACCATTATCTTTTAAGTACATCCTTTTATTCTTGTGTTAAATACAGTTCTTTCAAAGTAAAAGGTAATCGGACTTGAGTTATTTTGTGTTTAGTATTAAGGATTTGTGGTTCATTTAACCACGCTGTTGTAGAGATTCACATGCGAATTTGTCAATATATATCCATTATTTAATTGATTTCGTTGTTTATGTGAAATGTGATACATTTGTAGAATTTACTTAACAGGTTACTATTATTTTTCGTTGTTGTTTATCACTGAATTTAATTTTTGTCTATTTGAAGTTTGATGATCGTCCTAAAATTGCATAAGCCAGGTCGATTGCAAAATTGCATTTTAGCTTTGAAGTATTGAAGCCGAGCACTATTAACAAAGTACTTATTATTTTTTTTTAATTATCATTCAGCATAAATCATCGTTTTGAGGTAATAAAGTTTGAACATATTAATGAAAGTCTATATACGATTTTACAAATAAAGTATTGATAAAATATAACAATTTTATTGACGGTACAAACACTAATCATTCTAACGTTGAATTATTCAGGAATTTACGAATAGTTCTTCTTTTAGATAACAATTCATTGTTAAACCGATTTCATTTATTTTGACAGAAATATAAATTTGTAGATATACGAGGTGCATTTTAAAAACTACATAAGTTAACGTTTTATTCTTATGAGTGGGAATTTCTATTTGTACAGGGTGTGTTCAGTAAGTTATGACGACCCGTGTATTAGTAAATTTTCTGAAGTTTTGAGTTGATTTGTTTGGGAGTGTGTTTGATTTTGAGAAGTTGTGTATGAATTTACTGAGTAGGCTTCAATCCTGTCTTCCACAGTCAGATAGGATTAACTTACCATCTCGCCTAAGACGATTTATTCTAGCAAAATTTAAGATTGTGGTGGGACTGAGCTGTATAAGTTATGAATTTATGGTAAGTGTAAGGTGTTTGAACTTGTTATTCAACCATTTTACTCTTTATCTCGACCCCGCCCATTTCAACTGTAGCTGGCTTGGCAACCCGCTCATTAATGTAAGCATACGCGACGCCTTGTGCAGATTGGACGTGTGACAATATATCTACACCAAACAAAATCTAACTAACAATTTTACGTTCGAACGTACATGTTTGTATTGAACCCAATTCATGAAAATGTTTTGTCACAGGACGAATCACATGCTGATAGTGAACACACATATTTAGACAGCCTTCAAACCGAGCTTGAAACCCAAGAACCTACTAAAATGACTTCAGACGTGGCTTTAGGGTCTCAGTTTCGCCATAGACCGATACCAAAATCTCGAATATCAGATGTCCACTCAAGTATAATAAAAGAAGTACTAGAGACCGTCAATAACCATTTCAAACAACCGCGCACAGCAGACAAACGGTTCGACGTTACGGGCAAAAACGTCACTATGTAGCTAAGAGGCTTAAACCAATGATCAGAAACGCCTTGCAGAGAAATTCATCAATTACATACTTTTCGTAGCTGAGAGTGGAACTCTTACAGCTTATAATAAATTTACTTATCAAGCACATTCGACTAATCGCTATCATCCACCTAGGGCATATGCTAGGCGTTCAAGCTCTCAACTCTCCTCAACATCAGCAGCAGTTACTACTACAGAACTCCCCATCTGCAAATGGACATTATTGCAATCATTCATCTACTTCCTATCCTAGCAGCCCACGCTCTCATCTCTCCTTAATATCAGCACCACCGCAGTAGTTGGTTCTACGGAACTCACAATCTTCATCACTTTCAGAATGAAAATTTTGTTCCCCAATCAGGAAATATTTAAGAAGTGGAACCATCGGCATCACCACCCCACGACCAGTCAGGTAGTTTATGGTTCTCTTCATTCATAAATTAATACTGATAACTCTTTTTTTGTGTTTTTTGTTTTTTTTTAGTGAAGAAATATAAAGTGTGCTTATACGTTTAATCTCCAAGAATCTATTTCCTTACCTTCAAGAAATCCTTGTGTAGAACTTCCCATATTGCCCCATAAGTTTCAGGAATAATGTAACTAAGAGCCTGCGGTGATACAATAATGGAAAGTTTTAGGTCCTCATAGGTCCTTGCGGTAGTTAAAAACGTTAAGGTAGCAGTCACCCCTTCATGATTGCTTCCCTCATTACAGTGTTTCTCTTTCTATCAAAGACGCTACCAATTATTAAAGCTGCAGATACATATTATCTTCATGTATACGTAGATAATTGTGCCAATCGTTTGGAGACAACTTCAATTCATTGAGCAAATTCAAATGAGAAAATACACGCCTTTTTTTCAACCAATCTTTACATCATACTTTACGTTTCTTTTTGGTTTTTTTCCAAAAAAAAAGCGACTACTGAACCTAAAAGTATTAACGCATCGTAGTCAGTAGAGGCCATGATGATTAAGACTGCAAAATATTTCAGATTCGTCTGAACAATCTCTTTTGTAATGTGCTCATAGCCAAAACTGTTTTAGAAACAACAACAATAATTTATGTCAGATAGTCGCTTAAACCTTAATCTCAGATAGATTTTAATAGCATATACGGCGTTTATGAAAATCAGATCCGATTGGCCCGCTAACTCTCAATCGATAACTTGAAATGAAAATTCCAAACCTATTGTTTAATACGTTCATAACGAAAATTGGCAACATTGTAAAAACAATAACAATAATCTATGTCAGATGGACATTTAAACCACCACGTCAGATGGGGCTTAATAGACACATAGATGCCAACTTAAACAAAATTCCAACGCCCTTTCTATGAAATGCCGATAATACAATTTCAGCATTTTCAATTCTATTTAATTAATTTTTAAGCTTATTAAGATACTTTTAAAAAAATTATGTAAAATAATATTTTCTTTAAAAAATCGGTCTACACAATTTCTTATGAAATTAATCGTTATTCAGGTATTGAAAAGATTTGAACTAACACTTAAATTCTGCCTTAGGGATTTTCTGCCGCTAAATTGCGGCGTCGTATCAAAAAATTGTATAGAATATAATTAATCCATACGTTTAAGGTCTATGTGTTGGTGTTTTTATATCTCTTAAATATACAGCTGCTTCAGAAATATTTGATAAAAACCAAAAACTGCTTCTAATATACTCCCCTCGCCGCTCCTGAATTTCTACCTAAAACTAATCAGCTCCAGGAGAAATGGAAACAAATTTAACCATGAAATTTGAAGTACGTACGTGTTGTCGTTCTGGAGTTATCGTAGGTACTAACATACATCCACACACACGCACACGCACTCGCGCACCTACGCACGCACGACGGATCTGTACAATAGTTTAATTGTACTGTTCACAAATTAATGAATATAACAATGTGGATGATATGTGTAGGAAGTGTCTTTTATTATTTCGAAGTGTCTATTCACCGGTACCGTACCGGTAGCTAAGAAGCTATTTATCGGTACCGTACCGGTGACTAAGAACCTGTTTACCGGTACCATAGTGGTGACTAAGAAGCTATTTACCGGTACCGTACCGACGACTAAGAACTTATTTACCGGTACCCAAATGTATAAAACTTTGTTGAGTAGCGTTTGAAGTTATCAATTGAACATTATTTTACACAGTATATAAATAAATAAGAAAATAATAATAGTAATGGTAATAATGAATATATAAGTATATTTTATAAGTTCAATTTAAAAAAAAACAAGAATTAATTTTTCAAAATACGTCTATTTATTCTTGTTCTTTTTCGTGTTGGTTGCTGGTTTTGCTCGATAGGCTCTGGGTTTTTACATTTGGATTGTGTTTTTTTATTAACGATGCTCTTATTGAATGAACAAAGCTGACGATCAGGACGTTTAGGTCTTCCGCGGGCTTTCAGTTTACTTTTAAATTGTAAGTCCTGAAATCGGCTTTTTGTTTTTTTTTATCACTTATGGTAGTTTCAGCAAGATCCTCATTTTTGCTAATAACCACAGATTCGTAACTAGTAGATTCGTGACTCTTAGAGCAGTTGTCTTTACCTGTGCATTGACCGCGGTCAGTCTGTGATAAAGTTTTTTCGGTGTTCGTAGTGCTTTGTGTCTCTTCTCTTATTTTTTCTTCATCTTCTTCTACATCCCCGTTGATTTCCTTAACTTGTGTGCATTGAATACTTGAGCCATCCCTAATCATGTTTTCAATTTTTTTAGTAAGTTCAAGTATTCTTTAAAATTTTTGGTAACATGATTTGAAGCAAAAGTAATGATATTCATGGCAATAGGAAATGCATCATTGTACTTTTCACGAGTGTTCATAACTTTTTCATTGATATTTTCACTTTCCTCATTGAAATTCTGCTGTGTAAATTTATCAAAAGAATTAATCTCGTTGGTTAGAATTTGTTTCTGTGACTTTCCCGATTTTAAGGGACAATTATTACTTTTATGACATCTTCTATGAAAAAGTGACAACTCGAAGACGATCATGTTCTCTCTTCGAAAGAATGTGTCGGCATGGAGACTGATTGTTAACACATTACAATCACACGTAGAAGCTGAAGTTGAATATATCTTTTTTGATCCTCTTCATACTTTTCACATACAATATTAGTTTCTACTTACATATTTTTTCGTCGAGCCTCTAGCCATTTCAAATTTTTATGCAATATATAACAGCCACGTTCATTCAAGCTGCGAAATGCATTTAAAGCCTTAATTTGAGGATCAGAATAAAAAATTCCTGCGTGTTGTGGATTGAGTTACTCGCTGCTTACAAAAAGTAACCAAATGTGCTAAATTAGTAGTTAACGCTGTTTTAAATAAACGTTCCAAATTAACAAAAGTCAGTTAAGTAAAGTCAGATACCACTGGTATCATAATTGACGGCGAGCGAGCTCGAGTGAAATACAAACTAAAGGAGGCCATCTGTTTAACATCTCCACGTTGTGTTTAGCTTAACCAGCGGAGCATGAAGTTATACAGTGTTAGTATGTTAAAGTGTGTTGACTGGTATGAAAATGTAAACTTTCACCACTATTACGCATAATTAAAACACTTAGCTTTTGGGTTTTTAAGTGGTGTATTTTTATATTTGTATTGTATACAAATCGATACTTTTCGATAATAATTACTGTTATCGTCTTTTGTATTTAACATCTTTAAGAATTGTTTAAGATGTTAGAACAAATTTGTGAAATATGAAAAGGATGAAAACGCAAACATAAGCCAGCTATTAGTATAAAAGTATCATATACGTATAAAGTCAAATATTGAATTTAATTTTAGTAAATTGTAACTAGATCCTTAATAAATTACATTATACTTTGATTAAATTTTGTTAAATTTGATCTTTGATTATGACTTTATTCATTGCTTGCCTCCTACCGTTGAGGGTATTCTGATTGGTCATGTTCTAGGCAGTTTAACAGTATTTAAATTTATTAAGGATCTAGTTATTATTCACTAAAATTAGATTCCACAGTTGCCTTTATACGTTTATCAAACAGTTATATGTATACCAGGCTTATGTTTGCGTTTTCATCTTTCTCATGTTCTAACATCTTAAACAATTCTTAAAAGATATTTTCCAACTACCGAGGACGAAAACTGTAATTGTTATCAAAACGTATATAATTCTGTAACATAAATATAATAATACACCAGTTGAAAACTCAAAAGCTAAGTATTTTAATTATACATTGATTAATGTTATGTACGATGTTTACTTAAATATTTTACATTAACTACTAATTGAGCGGCAAATCCAAACATTAACGTAATATAATTTAGATATTTTTATTGCTGATTCTACTGGAATATTACAGAAATTCTCTTACATACCCTTGTTATTTTAAATTTACTCAATAGATATATGTATATCAAAAATTTATATATTTACTTGCCTATGAAGGTTGTTAGACTACGTTTTAACTATTGGATGCTATCGTACATACAATTTACAATGTCTATTACCATTTATATTTTGAAGTATTTAAATAATGGTAGTTTGTTTCTCCAACGGGATGGGAAGTTTGAGTGGAACTTGCGCGTTGACGCTGTAAAAATTCATTTCCGTTTGAGGTAGAGAAATGGTGTTCTAGTTTTCTAACGCATGGCTTAATGCGAATTTTGTCAAAGCTTTATTAATTAATGTAGGTTGCTTTATCTTTGCGGGATTTACTATATTAATGCATTTCGACGTGTGTGCCTTTGCGTGAGTGTGCGGTTGCGTGTGTGCGAGTGGTGGTGTGCGTGTGGTGTGGTGTGTGTGGTGTCGTGTGCTGTGTGTCGTGTGCGTGTGGTGGTGTCGTGTGCGTGTGCGTGTGCGTGTGTGTGCGTGTGTGTGCGTGTGCGTGTGCTGTGTGTGTGTGCGTGTGCTGTGTGGTGTGCGTGTGTGTGTGGTGTGTGTGCGTGTGCGTGTGCGTGTGTGTATGAGTTTATGTCTTGGAAGGTTGTCATTTTAGAATATCCAGAGATCCAGGGAGCGGAATATCCAAAAGGGCCAAATTTGAGGCTACTTGACCAGAATTATGGGATTTGAAAGAATAGATTGGTGTTTTACTATTTAGAATTCAATATAGGGGTTGTGAAGTTTATTCATGATTCACTAACCCTACAGAATTTTTTAAAATAGATAAAATAATGGTTTTGACCAGATACTCATAAACTTTCAGAGTATTTTGTTTATTTCTTTGCGTGCGTGGGTGCGTGCGGTCGTTCGTGTCGTGTGTGTGTGTGTGTGTGTGTGTGTGTGTGTGTGTGTGTGTGTGTGTGTGTGTATGTGTGTAACCTTATAGTTTCAAAACATCCAGGAGGCGAAGGGCGGAATTTCCGAAGGGGTCGATTTGAAATGAGTTCACTAGATATGCCTGTCCTCAAATGCCTTCCCTTATTTACGCGAACGAAAACATCAATTTGGGACAGGGTTGCACCAATTTATCTTACCATGAGAGTTACGACAAACCGGATAAAAAGATCTTGCTATAATTCCCTTGAAATTTTTAGTATCCGACCCGTAACCGTACCGTCGAGTTTAACTTGGCCGTTTTGGATTTTGCTGTCCTAACCGAAAAGTAAGCTTTTAAGTGTAAATTTAATTTGTTTAATTAGAAGATGCCAAAAACTATCTAAACGGAGATTTTTTTCTTGCCTATTGAATTTATTTGGATGTTTACATATCCCAATGGCTCCACGTTGAAAGTGAACATAATAATGAGTTCGTCTTGACAATATTTCCTTATGATCAAATTGAATGTCACGATTTAAATTATTTAAAACATGTTCATCTACCGCAGACTCGTTTGGTTGACGTAATCTACTAAATCTCATATGTTCTTTAAGTCTTTTCTCAAAGCTGCACTTTGAGGTTCCAATGTATACTTATCCACAACAAGCGTACATACCCCAAATGATGAAATGGATTTGAAACATCTTTAAATATCCTTAAATGTCTCTTAACCTTCTTTGGTGGTTTAAAAACAGTCCTGATACCATGATCAATTATGATTTTTTCAACTACTGTATGTTAACATTATTGTCAGTCCAGGGTAATTAATAGCAGTATTGAATTAGGTACACTAGTTTTTCTTTAGGGTATAGGAAAAGCACAGTCATTAATATACTTCAAGTGAATACCCATTAGCTTGAAATTTAATTTGTTAAATAATTTATGTACATGCTTTGAAAACTATCTAGTATCGGAGATTCGTTTTGCTCAATGCACTAAAGATCTGAATTACACCAATTATTGACGTGGATAGTGATTTGACTATTTATCCCAATGGTATCAGTCACATTAGAAAGTGAACATAGCACTATTTCGTAATTGGTGTCTTAAGTTCAATATTGAATGCCTTTCATGATCAAAGTTGAATGTCAAATCCTAATATATAATGCTCTAAAACCATGTTCATGGAGCCACACAAGGTCATGACTCGTTTGGGTCCCAAATATGCATTTATTTCAATTCTATTTCTTATTGGCAATTATGTTTAACATTTTAAGACTTTTGCAAAGTCCTATTTCATTTAATTCTCATTGCACTCCAGTAATTAACTTTATAAACATTTACAAAGTACATTTTCTCTAAATTAGGACCTTGAACACTGCAAATTTGACAACAGTCTTTGACAATTATCCTATGCACAATGTCTCTTAGACCTTCTTTGGTGGTCATCAAACAGTACTTGTTTTACTCATTGATCAATTATCATTTGTGTGTTCTTATTTCTGTCTGTAACATTAGTCATAAAGGGAAAAATAGCAGTACCAACATTAGGCACTAGTTTTTCTTTAGGGTTATGTCAAGAAAAACGTCATTAATATATTCAAGTGAATACCCATTAGCTTGTAATGATTTTGTTAAATATTTATGTTCATCTTTGAAAACATTAGTATCTCAGATTCGTTTTGCTCAATTCACTAAAGATCTAATTACACCAATTTTTTGACGTGGATAGTGATTTGACTATTTATGAAGGTATCAGTAACAATTATAAAGAATAACTAAGCACTATTTCGTAATTGGTGTGTTAAGTTTCTATTTGTGAATGCCTTTCAGATTAAAGTGAGTAAAAAATCCTAATATAAAAATGCTCTAAACCATTTCATGGAGCCACACAAGGTCATGAAGTTTGGGTCCCAAATATGCATTTTTTATTTCAATTCTATTTCTTTTGGCAATTATGTTTAACATTTTAAGACTTTTGCAAAGTCCTATTTCATTTAATTCTCATTGCACTCCAGTAATTAACTTTTTAAACATTTATGAAAGTACATTTTTTGTAAATTAGGACCTTTGTGAACACTGCAAATTACAACAGTTTTGACAATTATGATATGCCACGCGAATTGTCAGATTTTCAGTGTCATCAGTACCGTACTTGTTTTCTCATTGTGAATATCATCTGTGTGTTCTTATTTTTCGTTTCTTTGTTGGACAAGCGTTCCTTTAAAGTGAACAATGGAATTCAGTACAACTGAGTATGCTGATATGTATTTTGTGTTTGGCTTCTGTGATGGAAACGCTAATGAAGCGGTCCGGGAGTACGGCAGAAGATTTCCAAATCGGCGCCAGCCATGTCATAATACCATCATCAGGTTAGATCTTCGCCTCGCTGCTTTGCAAATAATAATATGAATTACTCGTAAGTACAACTCTGTATTTTAATAATTAATATCGTCAATTTGACATACCAATTTGTTTGCGTTTTGCTTAGCTACACATGACTACATGACACCTGTGTTGCCAGACGTACACATTCTTTGTGTTGCTCCTGATTGACTCTGAAGCCATGTACGGCATTTTTGTAATAGGATTTTTTACTCAAAATAGTCCAAGGAAGAATGCCACGTGTGGTTTTTCCACTATTTTCTGGGCACCGTGTATATGGAATTGAATTAGTACGCAAGCTAGCATTAATGGTATTGGTAATGTAAAAGATTGAAAACGGGCAGAACATATTGATACTTATCCCATATTTTCACACTGCTTTAGTCGTTTTAGACGTAAATTATTACAACAGTCTCTATCTATCTTCTAATGCCGCTTGGTTAAAGTTCTGTTAGTTCCTTATATTACAATTAACTTGGTACGTAGTTCATGTTTTCGTTATAATATAAAGCATTTCCCCATCTTCTGAATTAAACATATATTTCATAATTACACAGCCAAATCACTGACCACTAATTATAATACATAAGACCTTATAGTTATTGCTAAACATATACTGTCAGCTACAGAAAGACGATCTAAAGCGACAAAGTAAGAAACAGTGTCAAAGGTATGCAAAATGCCTAAAATCGAGAAAAATAACAAATCCCCAGAATTCGCCTGTCTAGTGTCGTTATTCCACCTAAAGACTGAGAAAAAGGATTAGAATTTTTTTAAACTTGCAACTTTGACTAATTCAGACTTTACAGAAACCAGAACCCCGACTTAGAACGTCTTGAGAAATAAGGGGTTTCTCGAAATATATAGAAAGCTTCTAGCGATTTGTCTCCAGACAAGGAGTTTGTAAGATATTTAAGTAAATGAGAAATTATTGACAGAAATGTCAGTAACGGGTAATTTACAACAATAATGATTAAATTTATAGACAGAAATTGATTGTGTTGCACGTATAATTTTGGTTTATGTCCTTCTACTAATATTACCCACGTTTATTTTAATATTACACAGATCTATATAGAAAATATATTACCAAGGGGGAAGATAAATATCTCACTTAAGTTTCCAATAGAAAGATTGGTCAGAGTATCACATGAAATACAAGGGATGACTAATGTTCGAAATAAATTTTAATATTCAATAGTAAAGTTATTTAATCAATAATAGACGTTAAACCCAAACTAATTTCAAAATGGTGATTTAGGTTGATCTATTTATAGAACTAAAATTTGGTGTAATTCATTGTTGAAGGGTACAATAACTTATTGAATTCTATCATATAAAAGTCATCCTTTTGTACGATATTATACAAGAAAGAAAAACGATAAGGCTTAAAATGAGATCGGTTCTAGTGCTCAAAGATGGAGCTTTTTTTTGACATCAAAGGTATTTCTCTTCTTTCAGTAATTTAGATTGCTTGTGGTGGTTATGTAAAAATAAGTAGGGAGATACAAATCGTTAAAAAATTGTTAAAAATTATATTTAAAAAAAAATTGGAATTTGGTGTAATGTAATGTTAATACTTAAATTAATTGTAGAGTTAAGAGGTTCTTGGATTATATAGGAAAACTTGACGTGTTTTTATAGATTGCCTGCAGCATAAACGACTCATTAATAATCATTATCTTGATTCTCAACGGTCCGGAAAAGCAATCCTCATTTGGGAAATGCCATTAAAGTTTTAGGTAAAAACCATGCTGCATACTTTTATTTTGAAGTTAGATTTAGTTACGATAATGAACTAAATCAAAATGATTACTCTTTATACAAGAGAGCTTTAAGTTAAAAATAGTATTGCAATTTATTCTTTTGTGGTGATGTCCTATTTCAGATCCCAAACAATTAGCAATTAAGTGCTAACGTAAGATATAACAGAAACGAGACAAGCTATTGAAACACTTGCAATATTGATGGGGGATACATTCTATCCGAAATGTTAGAGTGGTTTATAGTTCCATCACGGTGCTGATAACAGTAGTATACTAAATTACGTTAAAGTCGATAAACCTATAGTAAAATACAAAACTACAGACAAGCAACAATAGTTATTTACTTAATCAGTTATAAAAAGCCTAATATTGTTTAACGAACATAATATTTGAGAAAACGAGTGAGTACCACGAGTTGTGTAAATTCTGTGAGCTAAACAAGTAAGTCTGTAAAAATAACAATTTTTAGCTTCCTGCCTATATAGGTATGTAGATATTGAAAGTTATGCAATTGACTTTGTTTTTGCTTAACACTAGCACCAAAACTGCCGTGACCGTGACATCTGGCCAAGGAAGGTAATTTTAAGATGTGTTTTACACTTAATTGAGAAAGAAACACAAAAAAACACGTTTTAGGTAAATATTTATTTTAATTAAATAAAACTCAAATTGATTCTAATACATTTAGAATTTGGTACAGTTTTACGTGCTGTATTATGCTCTACAGTTGAAACAAATCACGGTCTTTGTTACATTACCACATTTTTCACAAACATATTTGTTACACATTGACCAAACGTCATCAGTTTTATTTTTGTCACATTTTTTAATTTGGCACTGATGACATGGCCTCACGAAAAAATTGCGGTCCCCAAGTGACAGACCATAAACTGTCAAGCTGTAATGTTCTTGCGCCGTAAGCACCACGAGCTAGCAATATTGCAAGAAAAGCGTCAAGTTCTTGAAGAGACAATGACCAGTTTGTATCATCTCCTAGTTGTCGTTTAGCTTCAATTTCAGTACATTTCTGAATATGTTTTAGCGTTGTGTTATCTATAAACAATCGAAATGCACTTAGAAAAGAGTTAGCAAACACATTTCTTTTTACAAAAGGAGTTGTCCAGTGGTGGTGTGGTGTGTGTGTGTGTGTGTGTGATATGTGTGTATGTGTTGGTTGTGTGTGTGTGCGTG
Source organism: Vesta saturnalis (assembly GCA_036346205.1). Classification (NCBI taxonomy): domain Eukaryota; kingdom Metazoa; phylum Arthropoda; class Insecta; order Coleoptera; family Lampyridae; genus Vesta; species Vesta saturnalis. The sequence goes on from JARFJB010001071.1 coordinate 1,423,192, forward strand.
TGTCGTGTGCGTGTGCGTGTGCGTGTGCGTGTGCGTGTGCGTGTGGTGTGCGTGTGCGTGTGCGTGTGCGTGGGCGTGTCGTGTGCGTGTCGTGTGCGTGTGCTGTGCGTGTGCGTGTGTGCGTGTGTGTGCGTGTGTGTGCGTGCGCGTCGTGTGCGTGTGCGTGTGTGTGTGCGTGTGCGGGTGCGCGTGCGTAATGCGCCAAAATCGTTAAGTCCGTTACTTGTCCGTACTTTTTGTTGATTTTTAAATGAAACTTGGAACGTTTGCTCTTCTTGCCCCTAAGAACAAGGGAAAAATAATGAAAAAATTTCCGGCTAGTTATGACAATCGCGGTTTTATAAGTGTGCCATATGGCATCACCGGGACTCAAACGGTACGGGATTGTTGAATGGTTAATAATGCAATCACAGTTTCATAAATGCCATAAAACTTTATTCTAGCACAAAAGAAGCATTAGGGTTTACAAAAACTGACTTATAAAGTAGCATTACTCGGTATGATAAACGTCGAAACTGTCCAAGCACAGTCGGCATTTTCGGCACATCATGCGTGTATGAGATGTGCATACCTCCAAAGCACATCTCAACCTTTTGTTTTCTTGGGTCCTGCCAGCATAATGGTCGACCCTGTCATATCGCACACCAATGCTAACGCGGGAAGTCAGAGGGGCAGATGGCCCCGGGCGACTTCTGGGGGTGGCATATGTTGTCAAGTATTGAGTCGCAATGAAACGACGAAAATTCAGCTGGCTGATTGGGTGTGTTTTACGGTAAGCTATCCATGAATTCTGCAAAGCTGTGTCCACAAGCCACGTAAAAATAGGCCAGTAGAATTTTTTTGATCTCATAGCGATCCTGTATGCACCTATATTTGCATCCATTTGATCAGTTCCCCCCATTCCTTTGTTGTAAATAGCTATAGCTGAGGGGCGAGGGCATTTAATATTTTTCTTCTTTTCCCTCGAATATCTTGTGACGTTAGTTATTGGTTGCACTCCAAAATCCGTTGATCCTATTGTGACAACCCCATTGTCTCGCCAACGAATAAAAATGATACCAGCATTTTTTTCCAAAACTGACTTGTATGTACCTCTTGGCTCCTTAGCGAAACTCTTCTTTTCAGGTAGGGATATGGAGTTTCGGTTGGCTTCCTGGTCTCGTGGTCTTTTTTGGCTCTCATTGATGAGAGGCTTGAGGTGTTGTTTCCGTCACTAGCTTTTTGGCCTGGACTTTTAGGAATCCTATTTTCATTCTCAGTAGCTGAGAACCCCCGCTCTTTCAAGTACCTGAACAAGTTTTGCCCACTAAAGAGATTATCAAAAAAGAAATTAATCGGAAGTTTTTGTACACTGAGTGGAAACTGATTTAGCATAAAGACAAATGGGGTACAACACTTCCCAAAAAGCTGATTATACTCATCAGGAATTTTTCGATCGGAACCTTGGTACAGATCAAAATTGACCAAGTACCCATCACTGGAATTTATGCACCACATCTTATATCCAAAGCGGATTTTCAATGCACTTATCTCTTATTTTGTCCATTAAAGGACGAAATTTGCCAAATTTTGTCGTGTGGGTCAAATTTCCCATTATCAGCAAAATGAATAAACTTTTTAATCGTGTACACTATATTTCGCCTCATCGCATTGGACACTAAATCATTTTTGATATCCTCTTGAGAATCCCAATATAAACTCATTGAGGGAACAGGTGCATACCCTGAATAAATGATCAAATCAAAACAAACATTTAATTTCCTCTTTTGTAATGTTTGGATCATCAAAATTTCCAAAAACGGCATATTTTTTTGTTTCTGTGGTTCTGTACTCAAAGATTTCATCGGTAAAAAACCGTTCAAACATCTCAGTTGGGGAATCAGCTGGATTGGAGGGGCTAGTAGAAGGAAAAATGCGGTTATTATCTGTGTCAAAATCACCTTCAATAAAAACAGGAACTGGTTTTCCTTTCGTGAGCCTCATACGTATCCATTCATCACCGAAATCATCGCAGGAGTTAGAAGTAGCAATATTAGGAACATTATTACTTGAACCAGTCGCTTCATTTGGACATATTACAGCATCAGGATCGGTAGCTTGCGAGTTGGAAGTAATAATATTATCAACATTATTACCTGGACAAGTCGCTTCATTTGGATATATCGCAGTATCAGGATCGGTAGCCTGCGAGTCCAAGAGTGTGCGGAATTCACTGCTGAAAACTACTTCAGCTAGGGCTAGAACTTGTCTCCCAGGAAGGTGACGGATGTCCCCATCTTCTTCTTCGTCTCCGCATTCTTCGTCTGTCAACATGGAAGGTGCAGGGGGCTCCATGAACACCATTTCAGGCCGTTGGTCGCCAATATATTCCTCCCTGAGTAGTTCCAAAGCATCCTGGACACTGAGACCGGGCCTGAAAAAACCCGTACCGTTTTAGTCCCAGTGATGCCATATGGCACAACCTTACTAATTTATCATATATACACACAGGAAATGAATAAAATATGTACAAAATCTAACAAATCAGTGCTCACACATGTTAACTATTCAATAATATAAAAATTATTAAATAAAAAAAATAAATTTGGTACTTACACCAATAAAGCTCGAAGTGCGTCCACATCAAAATATTAGTCCATGACTAAAACATCCTCCAACTGCTAGAAGTGAAATGAGAGCTCTAGTTCCCCTTCTCAGGCACAGACAAGCATCCATGGAACAGGTTAAAACATGCGCCAGCTTGAATAGTTGAGAAAACAATGAACTAGAAATTAATATTCAAGCATGAAATGGCTGTGCCGTACGGCATCACCGGGACACAATGGGTTAATGAGCAAATTCCAACCAGTGGTGGGCATTTTTAGGGACTAAGAAATCCATTGCCTAAAATTTTAAAAAGTTATAAAATTAAAAAAATGAACATCCTTTTTTATATAATTTGTAAAATAAAAAACACAGGAGTGCGAAATTGTGCATTTTCTAATTTATAAACCGATTTTTTGAAAGTCTGGTATTGGAAGTTGTGAGATGTCTAAGTATAAATCATTTGTCAAAATTAAAAAATAAAAATAGCGCTACATTTTTTTTGTAAGTCGAGTATTGGGGTTTTTAAGATCGCTAAGTATAAATCATTTGTCAAAATTTGTTTACACATATGAAAAAGCATTATGACAGATAATTTGGCATCGATTTTATTACAGTATCAATTTTGCAATTCTGCAAATGTAATATAATGGGTGATTCTGAAAGGGATATATGTTCTGTTATTGAAGAAAGTGCGAATATGGCTATTGAACATTTAATAACAACGAAGTCGATACGAATTGACCTACAAAAAATTTTAAGATTGGTGCACACGGCAGAGAGTTAAAAAATCAATGAAACAGTAATGCTTGCGTATCTTGAAGGACAGAGAACACTTAAATATTTCACATCCTGGAGGATGAATTCCATACTGAAAACGGAACAATTTGATAACGAAAACATTAACATCAAAAACTATACGCAATTAATTCCATTATTGAAGAGACAATCATGCAAAAAGTCACAGATTTTTACCAAACAACACAACGAAAAGTGTTTAAAAGAAGCTGACGACAGAAAGTTTTTATTGACCCAATGGTTTCTACAGATATTCTTTATTTAAAAAAATGATTTCGTAGGTAGCAATGGTAATTGGAGCTGCAGGAGCTTCCAGAAAATCCGAACTAACAGCTCTGCGGATACAAGACGTCATAGAAGACGGAAATATTTTTTAAACTACCATTCCGAAAACGAAATCAAACGTAATGCGACAATTAGTAGTTACAGATGGAAACGTTTTTGGAGTGAATTTGATTGCTCTTGTACGAAAGTACATAAATTTACTAACATGACCGCTTTTTTGTGAAATATTTCAACGAGAAATGTGGAGTGCAACCAGTACGCATTAATACATGGAAATTTACCACGTATAATTGCTAGAGATCCTGGACTACAAAGTGTGTCTGAATTTATAGGACACTGCTTCAGAAGGACGTCTGCCTCCTTATTGGAGACAGCAGACATATTGAAAATTAAGCAGCATGGGGGCTGGACGTCAAATACTGTGGCCGTAGGTATGCAGCCAGTTCTCTGATCAATGATTACAAAATTAAGATGATTTGAAAATAGAAGTTTCTAATTATTAGTATTGTTATGAACGAGTAAGTTCAAGAGTAAATATGTAATTAAAAATTATTATTAATTATTAAGTACATAAATAAAAAGTTTACCTAGAGTCAGATTTGAACTTACGACATCTACTTTGCCAGAGTAGCGCTCTAACCAACTACGCTATCGAGATACACGCCCCAATCGATTTAAATTTTATCTTTATGTATGTAGAACTGATGTAAATTCTGTATAAAATAATTCATAATAATTTTTAATGACATATTTAATTTGACTGTAATCTCATTATGTATAGAATTTACATCAGTTCTACATACAAAAAGACAAAATTTACATCAATTTGGGCTAGTATTTCCATAGCTCAGTTGGTTAGAGCGTACTCTAGCAAAGTAGATGTCGTAGGTTCAAATTCTACTCTAGGTAAATTTTTTATTTATGTAATTATAAGTTTTTGTTATAAACGAATAAGTTCAAAGTAAATAGGTAATTAATAATTATTATTAATTTTATTAAATACATAAATAAAAAGTTTACCTCAAGTAGGGTTTGAATCTAAGATCTGTACTTTGCTAGGGTACCGCACTAACCAACTACGCTATCACGTAATTAATGGCTTGAATCTTGCAAGTTCAAATTTCCCAACATCAAATAATCTTAAACCTCTATTTTAGTTATCTGAGTTATCATCGTATTGATTACGTAGAAAACATAAATTCGACAAACTTAAACAATGTAAATATCAACGCACTATGAAACACAATAATCAAACACAATAGTGTGCAGAGCAGAAAATGCAGGGTGAAAACGCTTCGGTAACTGATCCTTCAGACCTGAAAGCCATCTAAACGGTACTATACCACAAACAAACAAAGCGTATTCATCTGCGTATTTACACACAGTTCTACAATTTTTAATAAAAGCAGAAAAGTAATTTACACAGATTTTCAGTCTAACTTTTTCTTTCCCAGCTCACAGAGACAGGAGGCGAATTTTCGTACAATTGACCCTTCGTTAATTGATTGCACAAATATCAGTCGTAGTAACGGAACCCTGCAATATATATATATATATATATATATATATATATATATATATATATATATATATATATATATATATAGTTACTCACACTTGTCATCGAATGTACAGTGTCCACACAAATTGAAACAGTTTGATAGGAATTTTTTGACTACTTCAATTTTAAATTAAATTTTGCAAATCCCAATTGTAAAACACGTTATCTATTATCTCAATTCTCAATTAAACAGCGGATCATACTGCAAACGTTTAATTGCTGATTTGTAACGTTTTACCCATACTAATGAGTAATATGTAACAAGGTAACATTTGTTTTTCACACATACAAATACAATTATTATTATTGTCGTAAGTAGCAACAGTTACTCTCAGTTCGCTACTTCCTCAACCTTCGCGTTCAATAAATTTCTTCTACAAAATTTTCGTAATACACTCCTACATATCACGGGAGCGATTTCTTAAATTATTTCCCTAATTATCCTTTCCAAATGGTCTAAATTTCTAAACGGTCCTTGTTGATATACCTCCTCTTTTAAACAACTCTACAAGAAAAGATCTAGTGTGGTCAAGTTGGGAGATAGTGCCGGCCAAAAATCACAGAATATCTATGTATGACTCGTCCATTCAAAATATTGTCAAGGTATTCCCTACCATCGAGCATAGTGTGACATGAAGAACCGTCCCGCTGGACTATATCTGTTGTCGTTCAGCTATGGGTATATTATCTAGAAGATCAGCCAATTCATTTTGCAAGAAGTCCAAATAACGACCTGCGTTTAGAGTATTTCGAAAAAAGAAAGGACCAATTATTTTATCTTTATAAATTCCACACCACACATTGGTTTTGAATGATTACTGATCGCGAGATTTTATGGTCAAATAAGGGTTCTCATCACTCCACCACCTACAGTTTTGGTAACTGGCTGTACCGTTGGACGTAACCTTGATTCGTCCGAAAACGTAATACGTCTTGTCATGAAACGATCATCTACCATTCCTTGAATATCACAGCAGAAATCTGTCATGATCTCTTGGTTTTAAAGTATCAAGAAGCTGTGGCTTATATGGACGAAGCCTATTCTCTTTTAAAAGTTTTGCAGCTGTGTCTTTGTTGACAGGATTTGGTAGCAAATACAATCTTTTTCCCAATGAATATTTTTAGGATGTTGAATTGCAGAAAGCATTACCTTGTAGCCCAGTGTCATCATTGGCAACATGTTTTTGACGCTTGTAGGTATAATTGTTGATATTTCCAGATGTTTTGAATTTATTTGCTATTTTCTTCACTGTTGACTGGTGAATATGTTTCTGTGGATGTCGCTGATTAAAGATGTCTGCAGCGTATCGAAAGCTTTTATGCTTATCACCCACAATTAACATAATTTCAATTTTCTCTTCTAAACTCAATGTCGCCGGCATATTTGTTTATTTGTTACTACAATGACGTTCGGTAAGAGAAATGTCACAGTCAGTGCAACCCAGATTCTAAACTATTCCGTTCATTTTTGTGTGTTACAGTAGAAAAATCATTATTCTGTTGGATACTACATTATTATTATTATTTATTTACACGCATTGCTAAAATCTTACAGATTAGCGACTAACATTTGAAGTACGATCCGCTGTCTAATTAAGATAATGGATAACGCGTTTTGCAAGTAGGATGTTTACTAACAATCGACGAACATCCCCACATAAATTTTCGCGGGGTGATTAAATCGTATCTATAATCCGCAGGTAGCGAAAAGGGTTAACTCCCTCACGACATCTTTAGGTAATACCGGGTAGAAAGTAGGTAAGTACATCAGTCATCCCAAGCTCTCCATCACCTCTGCCAACTGCATATTACTGACTAACTACAAGAATAAAAAAGCAAAACCCATTGCCTCACTATATTAACGTCATCTTTTAACCACTTTCATTAAAAAAGTTCCAACTGCACACTTGACGTTTCCCAGGAGAAAAACAAACCTTCAGCCATATATGTCCATTAAACAAGCTAGATATCTGGAACTGAGAAAACAAACATATTGTTTTCAATAACAAACCCTATTATGCTAAGTTTATGGCCTGAAAACTACTTAAAGGATTTTTCTTAATTTGGGGTGTTTACATTAGAACTAATTCCCAATCACTTGACATAAAAATTCAAAATGGCCGATTTTCGATTTTGCCGGAAACGAACCCAAGCCTTGATTTTTAAAATCCAACATCCGGTATATTTTTGGATATTTTAATTCTACGAGTCAAAATACATGCAACCCGATGTAAAAAAAAGTTTTTTTTTAAATTTAGATGCCTGAGACACAATTCCAGGTAGTCAAAAAACATCTTAAACTACCAAAAAAATATTTTTTTCTTAAAAATGTTGCTTGGCTTCTATTCATTGTAGATCAATTTAAGTGACACCTTTTTTGTTAGTTATTTAAGGAAAAATCACTTATTTTAAAAGGAACATGTATTGGTCCATTCCATTTCGTTGACCATCAGGAGTCAATACCCATAATCAACATAAACTATTGATTTGACATTTGACATTCTTTAAATTGTCTCCTTTTTAATTTCTTTGGGTCTTCCTTTTTATCTTAAGTTCTTGTAAGGGGTCGTAGCGATTTTGTTTGTTGCTTAACCACAAGCGAGCCTTGGAAAACATATTTGATGCCTTTTGATTTAATTTTATGGTACATGAAAATGTAATTATTACACATAACTTAAACACTTAGATTTCCTAGGGTTTCTAACGCTGTATCTTTACAAAATGTTATGCAATGTGGAATATTAGAGAAGAAACCTGGTGAGAGACGCACAAGTAATGCGCGGATCGTAGTGTGGATCAGACCACTTTTTGACTGTGTCGACGGTGTGTTCAGGGCCAAAGCCTGGAGAAGGAAAGTAAACGTAGTGCGGACGTTCAGAATTAAGGTAGATGGTAGATGATGGTGCGAGAATGAAATATGCAGATGCTGTGAGTAGAGTGTTGAATGTGGATGAAGTAGTGTAGAACGAACAATATAACAGACAACGACGTTGAAAGTGCTGGATAACCTTGAAAGACTGTGTTGTCTATTGTGCCGTGCAGATATGTGCAAGATCGACTACAGGTAGATAGAAAAAAATTTGCTTGTTGGAATGAATCGATAAAAAAAGCAGCATGTAACAAAACAGACGCGTACATGGCAATGATTGCTGCAAAAATGAGACTGGGAAAAACCATTTGTATGAGATGTACAGATTAAAAAATAAAGAAGCGAAGGAGGCAGTGAGAATAAGTAAAGAGGAAACGATGAATACGGAAGGAGATAAAATGCAGACAGGGGAAGCAAAAACTCTTCTGGAAATGGAACAAAAATACAAAGCGTGGCCGAAAACAGAACGCTGCTGGAGTGGTGAATAGGAGCAATGAAATAGTATGGAACGATTGTGAAATGAGCAAATGCTAGCAAGAATATTTCGAAATATTTCAGAACGATGTACGGTAGTGAGTAGAATAAGACCGAAGAGTTTAATAATGAGAACGTCGAAGGAATAGCGAATGTAATTGAAGAGGATATTGGGTTAGATGAGATAGAGAACACCGTAAAAAAGTTGAAAAACGATAAAAGGGCGGGTGTGAATAGAATCACTGGTGAAATACTAAAATAAAAAGGGGCAAAGCTTGTGAGAAGATTGTGTGAACTATTCAATGTATGTCTTAAGTGTGGAAAAGTGGTTAGTGATAGGAAGAGCGCGATGATTGTACCACTGTAAAAGGAAATGGGAAACAAGAGCGATAGCAAAAGCCTGATCAGGGTACCTGGTAAAGTAGTTGGAATACTGGTTGATAGGGTACATGAAACTACCCAAACTAAGATTTGGGATGTGCAATGTGGCTTCATGCCAGGGACAGGATCTGTTGATGAGATGGTTGCTCTCCAGTAGGTGATCGAAAAGTGTTTAAGTGTAAGAGAGAAGCTAAATTGTATGTTTGTAGATTTGGAGAAAGCATATGACGGAGTGAATAGGGAGAAGCTGTGGGAAATACTAAATGAATATGGCGTAAGCAAAGGTCTAATAAACGGAATAAGGGTAGTGTATAACGGTAGCCGGGCATGTGTTAGGGTGTGAGGAGATGTGAGTGAATACGTTAGTATTGAGCAAGGAGTGCGACAAAGCTGCGTGTTGTCACCCTGGTTGTTCAATGCATGCATGTGTTAGAAAAGCATTTATCGATACAAATGGTGTAATTGTTGGTGACGTAATCGTACGCGTTCTGGTGTATATAGGTAACAGTGTTATATGAAGCGAGAATGCAAACAGTTCAGAGACAAGTTTGATATGAGATGCTAAGTAGCATGAAGCAAAACAAGTTGTGTATGTTACCGCATGAGGAAATGGTGGACAGTGGACGAGTTAGTATATCACATGAATAGCAGATGGTACAATCAAGGCGAGATTGGTTCGACGTCAATTCTCACAGTACAGTCCTTCCGATCGGACTTAATGAAACCAGCGACTGCAACTGAATCCCACCTAATGCATGTATACCTAAGATGTATGTATGCTGGGAATTCATGATTCTGGCTGTCAAAGGCCACGAAAGCAAATAAATGCCGCGACTGGAATGTTATGTTAATTTATATTTATGTTTCACGTCAAATCGATAGCGATAAGATCGAATCCTAAGTAGTACAATTAAGAGACCGATTACGATGATTGATAGGTATAAGATGTTAAAACTATGATTTGGTCAGTTAATCCAAAAGTTTAAGAATTTTGGATCAGATTTTATGAAAGGAAATTTGAAACTAACTGTAGAAGGACAAGGTATGAATCTTGTTATAGAAAGCGTATGAATTAGGAAAGCATGGACAAAGATGTCACATGAAAAATACACAAGAGGCAGTGATTGCTTCTAAAAAAAAACTTAATTAAGACCTCCGATCCTTTCCTGACCACACTCATCCTTAATCCCACCTTGCATGTATACCTAATGTATGTATGTATGCTGGGAATTCATGATTCTGGCTGAAGGCCTACCGTTCAAGGGAAAGCCGCGACTGGAATGTTATGTTAATTTATATTTATGTTTCACTCAAATCTATACGTTATCGTCCTAAGTAGTAATAAAACCTTTTAGAATTGTTTAAGATGTTAAAACTAATTTGTTAATCCAAAAAGTTTAAGAATTTTTATCATTTTATGGGAAATAAACAAATTAGAAGGAAAGGTTAACTTGTTTATAAGCGGAATTAGAAAAATGTTCGAACATCTAAGGCATTAATTATTTTAATTCCGTATCTCAAAAAAAAAAAAACTTAATTATGAGACCGTCGGAAAATTAAGTAATACAATCATTTTATTTATTATTATTTTCGTGTTGAAATGGCAAGCGGAGATAAATAAATTAGTAGAATATATGCGCACTATTTAATTTTGTTGAATGTAATGTTAATGTAGTAATTATAAATACTTCATTATCATTTAAAGCTTTATGATTAATTATGAAGCTCTTGATTGTATATAAAGGTACATGCATTCGTATATGCCGAATTCAGTTTGTATTCCACTACTTTTCTAGCAAATTGTATAATGTAGATTAAAATTATTATGTACAATTTTATCATCATATATAATTGTTTGTAAAGCTTAACGCAAAATTGTTTATTGTATATTTTTTGTGTTCAGGAAAAGTCAACGAGTCTGGCGAAACATAAATAAACAGAAGCTTCATAATTAATTATAAAGCTGCAAATGATGAATTATTCATCATTTCTATTTTTACACTCTACACTGAAAAAAAGTTAAATAACATTACTACCTTCTATTCATTTATACATGATTATGTAAATTAAAACGCACTAATGTTAGTATTCAGGACCGTAACGGATTTATTTATAAAAGATGAAAAAAATTAAAAGCAAAACAAAATTACCAATTTCTGATTTTTGCATAAATGAATGAAAGCTTTTGCTGCTTATGAGTATTATGCCTCATGACGATTAAAAAAATGTAATGAAAATACAAAAAATGAAGTAAAATGTAAAAAATTAAAATCGAAAATGTTTCATTCGTTAACCTGCATTGGATAGAAAATAATTTAAGTGCCTTACAGACGGTACGATTTGTCGTACAACGTATAGCATGAGAAGTCATATCAAATATCGTTTTAACGTGTCGTACGACGTAATTCCCTACAAACGTAAACGATAAGTGTATGGTTACACTGGATGCCGATACGTGCGATTTTTTAATCGTGTGATGTCGTACGATGTCTGACGTGAACAAACTGACTAATTTAAAGGTGTGGAGTTACATTAACTGCGTTTTAGTCGGATGTTATCCTGCGATGTCGGCCGACTAGGCGAGAACAACAAACGCGTTTGTTTTTCTCGGCGACATCGTACGATTTTAACCGTATAAAAAGCTGTCACATTCAATAATAATTGAAAAGATTTATTTAAAATGGACTTAGAAAAGCTGATTTTATGTGTTCAATCGAGGAAGCCGTTATGGAATCAAACATGTAAAGAGTATCATTATAGAGTTATAGTAAAAAGGGATGGGAAGAGGTAGCAAAGGAAATGGAAGAAACAAGTATATAAAAATTATTATTAGGGTCGTAGGTACTCGAGATAAACTTCTTATTTATGTATTTAATAAAATAAAATAAATAATAATTTTTAATTACATATTTACCTTTGAACTTATGCGTTCATAACAAAAACGTATAATAAGTAAGTATATATTTTGCATATTTATATTTAGCAAGTAGAATATACAATTTGATAATCTTGAAAAATAAACAATGATACAATGATATTGTTAAATAAATTTTTATTTTACTTGAAACGGAACTGACCCTATAGGGCTGCTAAAATATTTTTTTAATTTGTCTCGCACAGCATATGCAACTACACTTGAACGATTATTGGTTCGTGTGATTCTATTGTAATCGTTTTGTTAAACATTTAATACCTCAGAGTTCATTTTAAAATTATTTTCTTTCTTTATCAATAATTATATTATGAAGAATACATGCGCATTTAACAATAATATCTGCTTTGTCGGGATAGCATTCTCTCTTTTTTGAGGATCCTCCATTTGGAACATAGTATGCCAAATGCACATTCGACAATGCTCCTTGTTCGGGATAGCCGATAATTATAAATCTCTTCTTGTTGACTGAGGATACGACCAGAGTAGGGCCTCATTAAATACACCTTTAAAGGATAGACTTCAAGCACTTAGGGAATCTTAATACATGTATTTGGAGTAGTTCGATCCTCTGGTACGCAAAAAGTTTTATTTTCTAACCGTTCTTTTAAACTGCTAGCAGCAAAAATTCCACCATCACTTTGTTTTCGATATGATCCGATATCAATGTACAAAAATATACAATGCGCATCAGCAACTGCTTGTAGGATAATAGAATAATAAGATTTATAATTCCAATACATGGAACCGGAATTTGGTGGACAACGGAGCCTTATATGTTTTCCATCAATAAATCCTATGCACTGTGGAAAATTCCATTTCTTAAAAAAGCCTTCAGCGACAGTTTTATGCATTGTTGATATCGGAAATGGCATATGTTCTGTGTTGAATTCTTCCCGTATTACTTGGCATACTTCGTAAATGTTTCTTATTATTGAATATGACATTCTGAATGAGAATGCAAGAGATCTGAAAGACAGCCTTGTCGATAAAAACCTACAAAATATTATAAGATGATAGTTATATGTATTCAATTCATAACTAATGCGTTTTCGTAGGTGTTGCAGTAAAGGGCAAATGGAGAAATTTGCGGGATACATTCCGGAGAGAATTTCCAAATACACAAAGTAGTCGATCGGGAGATGAAGCTGGAAGTTCAAAGAAAATCAAATGGGCCTATTTTGAATTGATGCTGTTTCTAAAAGATACATTAAGTGCGAGACCATCAACTGCTAATATTCCAAGGGATGAAGAAAGTGAAGGACAAAATGAAGTAGATAATGAAGATAACAATCATGAAAATAGTGACGAATTTGACAATGAAAGTTAATTTGATGGAGATGAAACGACACAAAAAGACGAATAGAGAATAGTGCTGGTTTTCGAAATCCTGCTAGAGAGAAAATCGTAAAGGAACACCGAAGTAAACTGCAACAGAAAACAAAAGGGCCTAAAGATGTGTATGAGCGACTTATCAACATAGAACAAAAAAATTAGAAACGTTTCCCGCAAATAATGCACTTTTTAATGATAGTAATTATCATTTCGTAATGAGTTTAGTGCCGCTTATGCAAGCTCTTCCACCAGTGAGAAATATGCAAATGTGATACGTATTCTTCAACATCTACTGTATTATCGCAACAAGTTTATAGTTCGCCAACTGACTCTACTACCCAACATGTAGACCTATTATCACCACATATGCCCTACCAAGATATGTTATCATTAACCCAACAACCAGAAAATGTTGCTCGATATTTCCACACTTTTAAATAATGATGTGAATTATAAACATATGTATGTATTTAAATAAATAGTTTTTACTTACCTAAGTTAATTTTTGTCAAGGATCAATACTTTTCCGAAAATTAGAATAAGTTTCGAGTCGTTGGTGGATTCTATTTAGTATATAATTAAATATTGAAGGTAACATTCTAAAATACATTTGTGGTTGTTCCCTTAGCTGCTTTAAAAGGGTTACGGACTCCCCTTCCTGGTCCCTCCTTAAATATTTATCATTAACCCAATATTTTCTTTTTTTATTTAACATCACAAATTTCAAACAACTATTTTCAAGGAAATACAAATCCCCTACGTCATCCATTTTGAATTTAAACTACCGATACAACGAATCGCAGACAATGTAACCACACAATCGTACGATAAACGGTGTTAACGATATCGCGCGGCAAAAAATCCCACGTATTCGCATCCAGTGTAACCATACACTAAGTCGATCAACAAATGTCGCAAACTATGAAAACAAACTTCAGTGAGTAGTTACAGGTGCCTAGAATGTACAGTGACGTGATCAGTGAAACAATTTAGCAAAATGCCACAATTATCAAGGAGAAAAAAAGCGGCAATTGTTGCGGCAGTGCTCCTTTTAGATGACCCGCAAGAAAAACATAAAAGAAAAAGAAGGAAATGGTGTAAGAACTGGATATTGAGCAGGAGCATGTATTCCCATATTGGACTACTTTATGAGCTGCGTAATATTGAACCTAGCGATTTCAAAAATTATTTAAGAATGGACGGTGACACATACAACTCGATTTTGGAATTAGTTTGAGACAAAATTACAAGATACATTTATGAGGAATGCGATAACTGTTGAGGAAAGGTTGACAATTACACTAAGATATTTGGCAACTGGAAACTACTACGAGGTTTAGTACTGGAATTTCTCCACAATTGTTAAGCCTAATAATCCCTGAGACATGTCAAGCTATATATGAATCATTAAAACAGCGTTACATAAAGGTAAGGAAACAGTTTAAAGTTAAAGAAACGTATTATATTATCAAATACTTAAATGCCAACATAACTCTTATTACTATAGACCTTTAATTATCATCATTACTGCTAAAATTAATATATCCAGACAATGAAAATGGTACATCATTTGAAGAAGATAGGGCATTAACGTGCGTTTGGAAGAAACAAGTTTGTGATGACATCTGATGAGTTGGTGGAACAGTATGTGTTGGTTGTTGGGGGGTTACGTCTGCTTGGCGCCGAATGGGTTGTAACTGATGTATATTTGATCCAAAGGTTGGCAGCTGTGCAGTGGACTTTCTGGTAAATTGCTCTACTCTGCTATCCTCACCCAATTTTGCCAATTTGGCGTAATACATCACATCATAAATCTACTATTTGATTGATGAAACACAAAAATGCGCCCAATTTTGTAACAAACCCGATTCAAAGGTCACTTTATCTGAAATAAAATGTTTCCCTGGCATCCTTATTATTCCAAGTGGGTACAATTCACTTCCTTCCAAATGTATTGGGATGTAAAGGATGATGCCAAAAATTATTCAGTTTCTATCTCAATGCGACGCAATATATTTCTACTTATACCAAGATAAAATAAAAGATCATTTTTTACAAAATTTTATTCATTCCCAAACCTTGCCTATGACGAAGCGATGATACTATGGTCGAGATGGACGCAAGCAATATATCCGAGGTAAACCATACGGTTCGGGTGTAAGATGTGGTGTCTGAATTCATCCGCAGGACATTTGATCAATTTTGATCTATATCAAGGAAAATCCTCGTGGTAGCCAGAACTATGATTCAACCGATAAAGGCGTTTCTTCGATAGGTACAGTCAACGATATTCGCAGAAACAGAAAAGGCATATAATGATTAATCGACTTGATTGTATTGCGCGTTATAACTGTAGCATGGGAGGAACTGACCAAATGGACCACGGCATTGCTAGCTATAGAGTTGGTATTCGGAGTAAAAAGTGGTAATGGCCAAATTTTACATGGATCCTGGATGCAGCAACAAACAATGCATGGTTTTTAAACAGACACAACCACAAGACAACATCCAACTTAGATTTTAGGAGGGAGTTAGCGCCAGTTTACTTAGCACGGTGTGGTGTACAATCAAAATCACCAGGCCCGGCAAGAACATCCGTACACTTGCGCCAAGTATTCGGTACGATGGTATGCACCATTACGTTGCTCCTCGCGATAGAAGATGTTGTGCAGAACTGGATGCAAGAGATTTGGTAGAACAATGTGTTCTAAATGTTTCGCTAGCTATCATACAACATAATTGTAATATTTTTTTGGAAAAAATCGATCTTTTGGATATTAAGTGTTTGTATTTTGTAGTACCCTACGCTCTTAGTGATACCGTATGGTATCACTGTTTTTTTTTCTCTTCTGATTACATGCCAATTAATAGAATTACTTTTTTTGCATCTAGTTAAGATCATATTCAATTCAACACATTCACATTCAATTAAATATAATAGAAAATAGCTCTGGGTGCTAATAGGTTAATCGTGAATAAAAACGAGTTCCATTAATTTCTTTTTCAAATGCTTAAACGTTAAACAAATAAAATCGGAGTTAGATGAACTTCATGGCGAGTCTTCGCTTTCGCATATAACATTTTCAAACTGGGTTGCTGAATTTAAAAGCGGTAGAACAAGCATAGAGGACGCACCACGTTCTGGCAGACCAAAAACAGCTACCGATGAAGAAACATTTAAATCGTGATGAAGCATCGCCAAATAAAGTTGAAAGAGATAGCGGAGAAAGTAAGCATTTCATAGGACAGTGTACATTGCTGTCAATTGACCAAAATCGATTGACTGGTTTTGACGTTCAAACGCAACGAAAAAAATTTTGCGATGTTTTATAGCTGTTGACGAAACTTGGATTCACCACTATACTATACATATTGTTTTGTGTAATTGTAATTAGTTTAATTGTATACTTTAATTATACCATTGTTATATTCTACAGCATTATGTATGCTTTTGAATAATAAACCACTACTACTACTACTACTACACTCCAGAGACCTAAGTGCAGTCAAAGCAATGGAAAAAAAAACGTGGAAAGTCAATTCCAAAGAAAGCATAGACGATTCCATCTGCTGGTAAAGTCATGGCTACCGTATTTTGGGATTCCCGAGAAATAATTATTGTTGATAACTTGCAACACGGGAAGGCAATAACGGGCGAGTATTATGCGTCGTTATTAGACAGACTAAAAAAAGAAATGAAAGCTAAAAGGCCTCATTTGGCAAAGAAAAAGGTCTTGTACCACCAGAATAACGCCCCGTCCCACAAGTCGGCAGTTGCGATGCCGAAACTGCACGAACTACGATTCCAGTGAACATGCACCCTATTCGCCAGACTTGAATCCGTCGTATTTCTTCGATGGAATGAAATTTCCATCGAATACTGAAATCATCAAAGCTGGAAATGGATATTTTGAAGATTTGAAGAGTTCTTATTTTAGTGAAGGGCTGGAGGGTCTTGAAAAACGTTGGATTAAATTTGTACAACTGAAAGGAGACTATGCAGAAAAATTAAATACGACTGTCCCCAAAATTTGTTTTTTTCCGTCTTGTTCTAGAAATTTTTCGACCTATCCTCGTGTTGAAACAAAAGGGTGGTGGAAATGGTTTAATAACGATGGTTTCCTTAACTTTTTTGGTCGCCCCGGTGTCCGTTCGAGACCAGGTTTGGAAAAAAAAGTTTTCCAACAGTTTTTTTTAATACTGTCATCGTAAGATCTAATTAATTTATTACACTTAACTTCAGATAAACAGTATATATTTTCTAGCAAGAAAATACAAATAACAAAAATATGCTTCACAATAAATCATTCAAAAAGAAATAAAGCAAAATGTGTCATATCAACTAAACAAAATGAACAAAAAAAAATTAATAAATAACTATTCTTAGATAGGTTCTTTAGCAGTTCTGGTAAATTGGTTCTTTTATTCGAATTACAAGGCATTTTCGCTGCAAAATTGGCAAATGACAGTTATATTTTCCAGATACATATGACCACTGCATTTGAAACAGGAAAATCTCTTTTTTTCCAATTGCAATATATGCATCGACGATGAACAACATTTTGGGAAGCCGTTTGAAGCACAGTACCGCAGATTTCGGGCAGTTTACATTGAAGGCTTTGCAGACTAGTGAGTGGCGCGTAACGCAATATGAGAGCGAATTAGCTGATCTGCTGTTTATCTCAGAAAATTTCTTCTAAGTAACATATTGACTAAATATATCACTAGGGAATTAGTGCCACCAATATTTAGCAAAAGACACAAAATCACCATGGGCCACACTCTGGCGTTTCTGGAGCAGCTACAGCTTGCTTTAATTTGTGTCTCAGTATGCTGTGTCACATATATAGGATTCTGTGCATCTCGTATTGCAGGATGAATGTCATTGCAATGATGAAAAATTGGACACTAAAATAACGTTTTTTCCTTCTTTGGTATATAGGAAACTATTATGCAATCATTGGTAAACCCAAATATACTGGTGCGTTCTGATCGATTAGCAGGTTTAGTGAATTCTAAAAGAAGCTCTATTTCATTTTTTTCTTATAGTCCCAAGACTTGTAAGTTTATGGTCATGGAGCAAATTATTGCCAAGAGCAATTGACGTATACCAATTATCCATAGTTACGTTTCGACCAGTACCAAAAATATGTTTACAGAGTCAAAGAATTACATCTGTTAGATTATTCGAAAGTTTAAACGGTCCATCCGGTTGAGTTCCAGTGTACACATCCATTTTGGCTGTCTAAAACACGCAGAGCTAATACTTTTAACCCGTACTGATTGGGATTGGGAGAAAGATATTACCTAAAGCTGCATTGTCCTCTAAATACAGAAAGAATTTCCTCTACTGTAACAAAGACTGAAACACGGCAGTTATTTGGGAAATTTCTGTTGAAAATTTCAAAAATGGTGCGAATAGATGCAAGTGTATCAGTTAAGAAACACAGTCAGATGAAACATCTCCATACCATATCCGTTTCTACTCTAAGGGCTTTTACAATTAAGACCATTAGCGTTACCTAATGCAAAGAGATATGAAAGCCCTAACAAGGCATTCCTCATGATAAAGTTGTTCTTGGTCAGATACGTCATTATAAACAATTTTGGTCTCTTCGGCAGTCGAACTGTCTTCTAATAATCTTCTCAAGCGTTCTTGCTTTTTCTCATAGTTTGCAATTTTGCTAAATTATGAATAGAGATTTATTTATTTAACAAACACCCGCATTAATTCTTTAAAAATATACCATTGGTAAAGGTATATCTAGAAACAGTATTGGTCACCCCGGCCTGACACGCGGGATTATGTTGTAGTTTACGGGATGTTCTCCCACTCAAGTCACAAGTGGTACTGCGTGCTAAATGTAGCCAAAGTAGGAAGGTATATGGAAGGGAAAGTCGTGACTCCTTCCAGTTTAATGGATACGATTTATCGAATACCCTGATACCGTTAACTCCGTTATTGTGTTAACTGCAGATCTAAATTTCGTCAGCTTTATATGACCCCAGTAGTATTGGCGTTCATGAAACCTTCACCATTAAATCAGTGAATGAGGATGTATCAAGAATTATACTAAACCACAAAAGTTTAGAAATATGTTCGTATTCTATTAGTCTTTCTATGATCTAGTTATGTTTTGACCTAATTGTACGTCACATGGCCCACATAATGGATGTATTGAAACCTCCCAATTCCCTACATGCTAAAGGAGGCAAGTATTATTTCTCTACCCAAAACAAGATTTTACAAAACACGTTAGCAATCTTAAACGAATTTACGTACTATCAACACTTTCAAGAATTCTATAGCGTGTACTAAACCAACAGACAACAGACTTTTGTATGGTCCAATATTCCTCCTTCTATACAATCTAATTTTAGACCAACTCACATCTGAGAGAGTGTTATTCTGCATGAATGTGATATATGTGATAAGTATTTTATTATGAGTGTTAATGGTGAAAGTTTACATTTTCATATCCCACACTAACCATTCAACCATTCAAAAACCAACTCGCGCGACCCTTGCTTAATCTTTTCACTGAACCCCTTAACTGACACTGTCTCTCAAATTGAGCACTCGCTTATATACCCTCTGTCTGTCATGTTGTAAAACCCTTCGCGCTAATATTAAAATTCGCATATTACGAACGTGTATTTGACGCGCTTCTTTGCCGCCTCGAATGGCGGATTGATCTAACGCAAAATCTTAAGAACAACGTAACCATCTTGAATTACTCTGTAAATTCACTGAAAACTCTCCGAAAAAATCATTAATTACAATTACGTTCACACAGTATACTCTCCAGGTCATAACTCACATGTCTCACATGTCCGAACAATTCAGCGAACTCCCTCACATTCTATCAACTTCATTCCTGAACATGAATTAAATTCTCCTATTGCACAATATTACAAGCATTTCTACAAGCAAAAATATACATCCATATTCCTTACTGCACTTTAATAAAATATCAATATATCATAAACTCACTCACTCATAGATCTACAACCATTTCTTTAGTCCGAATTTCTTCATACACAGTAGCAAATACCAGTAGTCTTACCAGTGCCGTATCAATACAAACTTACTCAAAACATTTCTCAACCAACTTTAACGTATTCAACACGAAAATCTTTCTACAGCATTCAAATATTCCTTCACACGATGACGAATGCTTCATTAAATTCCAGTGGCGTATAATTTGCACCAACCTACATTACGCATACACAAAAAAAATTTTTTTTCATGCAAATTCACCTCAGCTACGTTCAAAACACGTTACATACGATATCAAAAGCCTACACATACACGGTGAATCAAAACAACCTTACAGTAGGTGCCCTTCAGGCTATCAGATCGATTGTTCACGCATTCTTACCATGTCTTTTCTGAGCTGCACGTTATTGTGTTTCAGTAGCGTTTTTCAATGTGCATTGATATATACATTCTTGCACGATTGAGCTTTTTCGTTTATTTACCATATCTGTTTCCAAGACAGTAGGATATGTTTACTGGTTGCGCGGCCCAACTCGTCGGTAAGTATATTACTTATCGACGTCTTTTACTTACCAACGTAAAATTATATATATATATATATATATATATATATATATATATACTACCTATATTTCACAACAATAAGAACAAAAATTTGGACATTTCTATTTAAAACGTCACGTTGGACTTTTCGTTTATTTAGTAGAAATTAAATCATTTCAATTGTGATAAATGTAGTACAATCGTGCAAAAAATAGTGTGAACATTACGAACATTAAGGGCTGTACCGGTCTCCGGCCAAATTGGAGGTTTCGCTATGGCTCAGCCGTCGACCGGTATACGTCCCTTACTGTTCTTGATACTCAATATACTATTTAAAACTTGTGAAACTTATGTTTTCTACGTGGTCAGTATGGTGATAATTGGACGATTAAAATTAAGGTTTAAGGTTATTAATTTTGGAACTTTGAATTTGAAATTTTAGGTAAACAAGATTGCGCATAACTTCCTTTCCGAAGCAAATCTATTTGTTTTGACTTATAATAATTGTACATTTTACTCATTGAATATTATTTTTTTTATACTTACAATGTACAGGGTGTCCCAACGATAGAGTAAAGTAAGTTTATACTTAACTAGAATTATTTGTGTAAATATTGTATGGACCAT
This sequence comes from Vesta saturnalis, assembly GCA_036346205.1. Classification (NCBI taxonomy): domain Eukaryota; kingdom Metazoa; phylum Arthropoda; class Insecta; order Coleoptera; family Lampyridae; genus Vesta; species Vesta saturnalis. Next base: position 1,444,580 of record JARFJB010001071.1, read on the forward strand.
GGGGTAGAGGTAAGAAGTGTGCATTTTTTTTAAATATTGGAAGTTATACAGGGTGCGCCAGAAAAGCAGGACGTGAAAAAGTATGATTTTTTTAAATAGAACACCCCGTATTTGATTTTAGTTTTTAATTCTACGTGTCCATACAAACATATTTTGTCATACAAAAGATTGGCTGAAAGTTTTTAGTTCTTGAGATAATCGCGTTTAAAGATTATTATGGTCATTTTCGTGGGGTTGATGAATGGGCAATTGTTCCGTTATTTCACAATAAAAAAAATTGATATTTCGTGTGAAAAATGAGTGATATTATACTAACGTTTAGACCGAGTAGTATTTCTAATTTTCTCAACAGGGCGTTTGTTATAACCATTCAAATTTGAAAATTCTCAAATTAAAAAAAATCAGTTTTTTTTAATTGCACACCCTATATATTTTTATTTCATTTTATTCGGGATTAAAAAATCTATCATTTTTGTCAAATATATCCTATATCTATCTTTGATAGTTTTCGAGGAATTTCGATTTTTCTCACTAGCTACGTTACATACGATAATATAACATTATTGTGGATCGTGGTAGCCATGGAAAACAATTGCGACGAAATAAAACAAACCACCTAAACGAGAATATTAACAGTTTTTATTAATGAGAAACAGTAATTCAATAATTATTCAACATTGCGTCTTAGTAAATGCTCAAATAGACGGCCTTCTTGCTGAATACACATATTGAGCCTTTTTCTCATGTTCTGTCTCACTTCGGATAACATAAGAGGGGTCACTGTGCGACAAGCTTCGCGAATTCTATTTTTCATGTCCTCCCTTGTTGTAGGTTTAATAATATACACCCGATCTTTTGTGTATCCCCATAGGAAAAAATCCAGTGGAGATAAATCGCATGACCTGGGTGGCCATAATATAAAGCCATTACGTCCTATCCATTTCTCCGGGTATTGCTGGTTCAAGAATTCCCTTACGTCCCGATAAGAATGTGGAGGTGCACCATCCTGTTGCAACCACATATTTAGTCGTCCTTCTAAATTGACATCCTCAAGCAATTCTTCACATAAGAAATGCAAATAGCTGCGGCCCGTTAATGGATCATCAAAAAAATAGGGATCGATAATTTGGTCATTAAGTATACCACACCACACATTTAGTGACCAATTATTTTGGTTTTGAACTTCTCGTAGCCAAAATGGATTATCAATGGCGTAATAGTGCATATTATGCCGATTTACAGCCCCATTGCTTTTAAACGTCGCCTCATCGGAAAACATTATGGAGCACAAAAAGTTGTTATTTAATTGCAGCCGTTGATTAATGATATTGCAGAATTCAATTCGTCTTGCAAAATCCTCTTCTCGCAATTCTTGATGAAGCTCAATGTGATAGGGATGGTACTTATACTTCAGCGTTGTTCGATTCACGTTTGATTTGGAGGTATCACATATGGTCGCTAATGTTCTAGAACTCACTTGGGGATTTTCTTGAATATTTAATAATATTTCAAGTTCTTTTTCTTCATTAGCTGCCCTTTTATTAACAACTTTACAAAAAGGAAAAAATTGAGCAACTTCTGAAATTTGTTCTTTGCTAGAGAACTGCGTTACCAACTACGCTATCGAGGGAACAAATCTCACTCCATTTAAAATTAATTTGTATGTACTTTTTATTAGTTAGTGTTCACTAATTTTTATTTATTAAACTGATCACAGTCAACTTTTTGTACTTGTGGGTTCACGTTTTGGTATTATTTAAAATTAAGATACTTACAATTGACGATTTTGGGAAATTTGAAACTTGCAAACGTCAACCTAATTTAACTAATGGAGTTTACAAAATTGAATCAATTTTAACTTTGGTTTCACGCTGATTGTATACTTCAATTCTGTTTAATTTTTATGATAATATACAAATTATTTTTGTGAGTCGATTCCCATTACTGCGTTATTATTATTTACGTAAGGTCCAATTCAAATGATTAGATATTTAGGTTTACGGTATTGCGTAGTTTATTTATTTTATGAGAATTTAGATTATACAACTAAACAGCGACAACGTTCAATTAATTTTCATTATTTTAGCTTTAACGTAACGATTTGTGAGAGATTTCTTTACTAGATAATTTTCTCTTTTGGGTTTTGTGGATATAATTTCATTTTAAGAAATAGGCTATGAGATATAACGTAACGTAAACATACAGTAAATAAGATCGTTAACGGATCATCTGTGTTTTTTGTTGCACGTCATTACTTTGCGAGTAGGTGTAAATATTTTGAAGTTTTATAGGCTGTAATTCACTGATTCACCTGGATTTGCGACAAAAAGGTAAGCAAGTTTCTTGTTTGTTTGTAAACTTAGCTGTGGAGTTTTCGAATTTAGGTATTACAACCTCAATATTGTCGTTATCAAATTATAGAAACTTTTAAACATTTTAAACATTCGTTTTGTGTCTTTTGTTGGAACGTATATTCATTTTAAATCAAACAATTCTTTTTTGGTTGTTTGAGTGAGTAACATTACACTGAGGTGTACCGAAATGTATAATGAATTTTGAGTTTAATTATCGCAATTTTTACGGATTCTAAATGAAGCTTGAAATTTTATTTAAGTAAGACTGAACTTTGCGTAGGTATTTTTAAAGTAGCATTTTCAGGTGGAGGCGAGTGTATTCTTTTCGAGTGAACATTATGGTTTCCATGTTTGGCCATTATTTTAAGATCTAGTTCATGACTTTTTCCTCGTTATAAATTTATTTAATAGGTGGTGCTTTGTAACATATTTTTCGTGATTTATGACTACCCATAATCATGTTTTACGTAATAAGAGCTATCGTAAACGCAATATTAGTAACACGCCCACGCCCATTCTCCACTGAGCTACCGGCCCATCTCTTATCTGGTACTTCTGTTCTACTGCCATTTTCGCCCGAAACATCTTGAATATTTTGAAACTATTATAGAAAGCACCGGCCCAGAAACCTTTGGTGATATACCTAGTTAAAGCTAAAAAAAGTTAAGCAAGTTATTGTTTGCTTTGAGCATTGCTGTGAGCTAGCGGCTATTTGGCACCCTATGATTTATTACTTTCCCTAGTTTGATTGATGTTATTCTATTCACCCTGCACCAAAAACAACCCCATATCCACCCCGACTACTAAGCTATCGGCACTGACCTCCATATCTGTTACACATCAGGTTGTACTGCCATTTTTACCCGTAACACTATCGCGAAAAGCGGAAAAATTCAGAAACTGCAATATTTATCTATGGTTTCCGTCGCCGCCGTGAGCTTCGCATAATCCTTCTAAAGCGGTTACTCTCACTACCTTATGCACACTATAAAATCACCTTTTCTACAGGCGTACATCAGCTAAATCTTCACTAAATCCTTCACTTGCCAAAAATATGAATTAAACTCCTGAGTACTTAACGATATGGTCTTTCAAATCTTTTAAAAATGAATATCTACACTTTCTTTTTTCTAATATTTTTGTTTTCCTCCATGCTTTGTTATAAAATATGAAAAACAATTGCAAATTAAATTGCAACTTTGCATCTTAATTATTCGCTTTTTTCTCGTTTGAGTTTGTACTACATAAAGAGGTTAGTGAACTATTTTTTAATATTGGCCGGGCTAAATGGTCAGTCACCGTTATTCTTGCACGTTGACCGAAGTTCCGCCCTTTTCTACTTAAAATGCTATTTCATTACCGTATATTACGGATTAGAACTAAACTCATTATTATTATAGACTCTATGCCTACTTGCGGTAATGGGCAGTGGCGTTTTCTTTCAAAATTGATTGGATTTCCACTTCTAACTGAAAGTAAAAAAATTGCGACTTTAGGTAGTAGTAGAATAATACCAAAGGTCTGGAGACGCAACAATTATCTCATAAATTACTAGTCCGAATTGTATAAAATTTGGTTTTGGTTTTTTTAATACATCACCCTGTATGTGCAGTCATTATTGGAATCTTCTCTTCAATACGAGTTCAACCATATGTAACACTTATGATTTTATGTAGTCTAGAAGGTCTTAAATACATAGAATAGAAGTCTGGCAACGCCTAATTGTCTCAATACATTTTTTAATACAAACTATTTTTGACTACATTAAAACGTAACAATTGAAATGCTACAACATTTTTAACATAACGATTACGTAACGAATTGTTCAAAATGTGTAGAATACGTCTACCACATTTATCTATGATTATCTAGAAATTAATCGAGATTCGTCGATAATTCGTTGCTTTAACTCTGCAAGACTTGCTAGCTTAGTTTTGTAAACTGAATTTTTCAAGTATTCCCAATGAAAATAATCTTTCGGAATGAAATCAGGTGAACGTGGAGACTTCAGTACTATCTCATCTACCAATCTATCGTCCGGGAAATATGTCATCTAAATAATGCCGAACATTTACACCAAAATGAGCTGGAGCTCCATCTTGCTGAAACCATATCTGATTAAAATTGTCTCCAAACAAGTTTCTCAGTATAGGTTCAATTTCATTTCTAAGTACCTATCTCACGTTAAATTTCCTTCGATAACGAACGGCCCAATTACTGAGTACCCACTATACCTTACCATACATTTAATTTTTCTGGTCTTTGTGTATGGTTTTCACGCATCCAGTGTGGATTTACGTCACTCCAGTGCCTTAAATTTTGTCGATGTACACCACACAGTGTAAAGGTTGCTTCGTAGGAAAAACATATGTTGTTAACGAAATTTCCGTCATTTTCAATTTTATCTATCATTACCGCAGTAAACTCTAATCTACGATCGAAGTCATCCTCACTTAATTCTTGCAAATAAATGAATTTCGTATGGTTGAAATTTATTCTTATGTAATACACGTAAGACTGAAGAATGACCTATATCATCTAATTGTGCAACCCTGCGTGAGGATGTATGTGGATTTTCTACGAAACTCTGCATTATATCTAAAGTTTTGTTGTCATTTATAACTGGTTTTGGTCTATCGTCATTAGAATAGTAATGCATTCTTTTTCATTAACAACCATTTTAGAAAAACAATTTACTTTGCAGAACTTTTCAAAACACATCAAACTACTGTCAATTTTATTTAATAATGTAAGTTGTGAACAAATGTCAAAATCACAGCATTCTATATTTAAACTCTTAAATTTCTTCAAATCTACATATTTTGTTTTATGTATTTAAAACCTTCTAGACTACATATGGTTACATATGGTTGAACTCGCATTGAAAAGGAGATTCCAATAATGATTGGATATACAGGGTGATGTATTTAATAAACCAAAGTGACTAATAATATCAGAAAAACGACAAATCTGGAAACATTGCAAATGTCAAATCTGGAATCTCCATATCCCAAAATAGGCTTATCCAACATTTTGTACAATTCGGACTAGCAATTTACGAGATAATTGAGCGTTTCCAGACTTTTGGTCCACTCTGTATATGTGAAAAACGAAGGAAATGTGTTGTCCAGTTTATGGTGTGCTTCGGAAATTCACAAACAATTACCACACTATCGTTATGTTTTTGATAACAGATCAATAGATTCATGTTGCAAAGCGAAACATGTTGCATTACTAGTAATATTTTTAACTTCATAGAGATACCATTGTACATTAAACCTACGTATACATTTCTTTTACACGTTAATGGCTTAATATAATTTCAACTTCATTGCTTTAATTTCCTTTGACACTTACGAGGTTTTTAATGCTCTCACATTTCTGTTGTGTTATCTTTAATCGCCAATCAGGCTATTAACGTAGGAGTATCATTTTTTCAATTTCTAATTAAGATCGCATTTTTTCGCTATCAATAGTTACTTGAAATTCATATGTATAAACCAAAATCCTATAAAAATAATAACGTATCATATCGGTACCTATTATCTGGTTGGTGAGGTAAATAATCTAATATGATTACATGAAGTTAATATATCTTCGATTAGAGTTCTACATTTTGATATTTGGCCAATAACTTACAAAAATTAATGAACCGGTGGATCGATTGAACCATCTCTAATATGAGCACGAGCACAGTAACTGTATTGACTTTGCCATAAAATTTGTTTGTGATCGACGATAATAAATATACCATAAACTATTTTCCTACTCGAATGCTCATTACTGTTGGCAATTAAAGCATGGCGGCAAAGTGAAGTAACCTTATAGTTAAACAATCTAAAGTGTGTTTAAGTATTTCTAAAATTGTGTTTACTGAAAATGGTGGTTGTGGTTATCTTAATCTTAATTTAGATAGCTCTTTTAAGCAACATGAAAGTAACTCTTAATAAATCGAAGTAGGAAACCAACCGACAACCCGTGAATGATTTTAGTAATTGAAATAAACTTTGAAATTACAGTAACTTTAATTTTTATTGATATATTTTATCCATATTAGTCAGATTTGTGTACATAATATAGGTTTAACTAGTTATTCGAAATTGTTTTAATCCACAATTTACAATAACTCAACTAGTGTGGGTTAATGTGGCCTTTTACGATTTCAATTTTCGTTTGATAACAATTATTAATTATACAAGGTGTCCCATAATTAATGGACAATACGGCAAATGTAGAAAGAGGTGATCAAAATAGGTGACTGAAAAAACATGGGGTAGTAAAATGTTAATAAGTAACGACAAATAGGGCGTTAAAGTTGTCATAATTTTTTATGATAATTCTATAGGGCGCTAGTTACACAGTACGAATGGGATAAATCCACGTTATTTATTTTACTCCCTGTATTTATGTGCATTTTAATGCTAAATAATAAAAATTTCATTATTTTAAAACAAAAAAGGCATACTTGTTCGACTCCCCATATTTTAAGGTGTTTTCGAGATATTACCATTTTAATATTGCACGCCGCACTGGCGCCGTCTCTAAAACGATAATATTTTAAAATACGATTGAAGTGTATCCTCTTTGATTTTAACCATAATATTGTAATCTACTTTGAGAATATTAGTAAATAAAACATTTGTTTTACAAAAAAAAATACTATTTAATTGGAAAACAAAACAAATAATAAACAATAATTACATTTACTTCATCAAATTTTGAAAGTGGTCATCGTTTACTTCAATACATTTTCTTAAACTTTTTCTAAATGTTGTCTCATCTTAAAAAAGACGGCGTTGTCATTTTTTAAAGTATTTGCGGCTTCATAAATTTTTTCTAGGACTTCATCTCCATTATTTCATGTATCGATTATGGATTTCACTATTGTACACTAAAGATTTCATGTATCCCCATACGTAGAAATCCAAAGGATTTAGTTCCGGAGTACGGGGCGGCCAAGGGAATTCGCTGCCCAGTCCAATCCAACGATGTGAAAAATTGTTATTTAAATGCTCTCGAACTCTAAGTGGATAGTGTGGCAGCGCACCGTCGTGCATAAACCACATATCCTGCGTTTGCAATTAGAGGAATTTCTTCAAGTAAACCGCCCAAATGACTTTACAAAAATTCTAAATAATTCTTTGCATTTAATCTTCTTGGAAGTTCAAACGGACCAATGAAATGATCGCGAATACTTCCACACCAGATATTTATCGAAAATTCATGTATAAAATGAGCTTCTTCGTATTTATGAGGATTATCAAAACCATAGTAATGGTTATTTCTCCAATTAAAAACTCCGCGGCGTGTGAATGTGGCCTCCTCAGTAAACAGTACCTTTTTTAAAAATATTGCATGTTGATTGATTTTATTGAGCATCGATTGACCGAAATGTATTCTTCGTGGTAAGTCATTGGACAATAAATTTTGTATAGGCGTAAAATGATACGGCTACTAATTTTCTGTACGTAAAATTCTTGAAATACTTGATTTACTTACACCAGTAGCTGTCTGCAAGCGTCGAGTACTCAATTCAAGATTTTCTGAAATTCTAATTAAAATTTCATCTTCCATATCAGCTGTAATTCTTTTAGGTCGGCCACCAGAATTCTTCGTATGAAAAGAATCGCTTTCACCTAAATTTTTTACGACTAGGCACAACTCGATTTGGTTATAACTGTACATATCGTCTAACTGCTGCACATGAATTATAATTTAGTTGTGCATAAAAACAAATCATATCCCTTAGTTTAATATCTGTAAACTCTAGGCGTTTTTGATAAAAGCGATATTGTGAATTCAGTATTTACACAATAATTCCAAGTCTCTGTATTCAACTAATAAATAATTAACAGTTTAGTAATCACACGCCACTCTCAAATATGTTGATTTTGAGGTGCCGTGCAATGAAATACATTGCAATATTAAAATGGCAATATCTCTGTAAACTATTATTTACTAAAACCTATTTGTTATTCTAAGTATTTCTTTCTATACCCAGTGACCTGAAATTATTGATTTTTGTGTGAATTTATTAACCTATTTCATTTTTCAATTTCAAATTATTTCAGTTTCCCTTTTCAAAAAACAGAAATTTTTGGTTAAAGAAACACCTTTTCTAAAAGAAAAAAATATAAAAGTACATCATCTGCTCAAAGGTTATATGTGCGTGTGTGCGTGTGTGCGTGTGTGCGTGTGTGCGTGTGTGCGTGTGTGCGTGTGTGCTGTGCGTGTGTCGTGTGTCGTGTGCGTGTGTGTGTGTGTGTGTGGTGTGCTGTGTGTGTGTGGTGTGTCGTGTGTGCGTGTGGTGTGCGTGTGTGGTGTGGTGTGTGCGTGTGTGCGTGTGTGTGTGTGGTGTGTGTCGTGTGTGGTGTGTGTGTGTGTGTGTGTGTGTGTGTGTGGTGTGTGTGTGTGCGTGTGTGTGTGTGTGTGTGTGTGTGTGTGTGTGTGTTGTGTGTGTGTGTGTGTGTGTGTGTGTGTGTGTGTGTGTGTGTGTGTGTGTGTGTGAATGTACGTACGCCTGTGACCACAATAATTTTAAAATACACATCGGCCTTTAATAAAACCCTATATTTAGAGTGAATGCTTAAGTGTGATGGATCTAATGTTTTTTTCCGAAAATCGGTGTACAAATAAAGAACCTAAATTAAATTAAAAAAAGAGCTACTGTTGCAGTGGCCAGGGAAACAGCCGAAGGACCAACCCATGATAGAAGAACCAACAAAATAACACAAGATCAGTATATAGCATAGAAAAATGATATGTAGTATGTTACTATAACGTTATTTCGACCATTTTAAAAAAAATTATATTTCGAACAAATTTAAAATGCTTAACCTTTTTGGATTATTTAATGGTATATTTTTGTTTTGTATTATATTTTTATACAAATCTAAATGTTTCGATAACACTTACAGTTATGTCAAGTGTCAAGTTGTCTTTAATAACGTACCTATAATTTCTGCTATGAGGTTAATAGCTTTACAGATATGAGCTTTAGGGTTTTTCGGCATATTCATTACCGCACAAAAAAAAAGGTATGTATCCAAATTTGTCTAAGATTTGAAAATGTAAACTTTCACCATTATTACACATACGTAAAATCCTTATGTTTTTGGTTTTTTTAATAGATTATTTGTGTATTTATGTTTATATAAATCTAAAAATCTTTTACAGCTGTTTAAGATGTTGAAACAATTTTATGACATATGAAAATTGAAAACCCAAACATAAGCCTGCTATTAATGTAACAGTTTGATAAACGTATGAATACAATTGTAGTAAAAAATAACTGGATACTTAATAAATTAAATACTGTTACACTGCCTTGAAGAAGATTAATCAGAACACTCTCTAACGGTCGAAGGCTAAAAGTAAAAAATTTCATAAACGAAGAAGAAATTTAACAAAATGTAATCATCTAGCAAAGGAATAGCTTTATTAATAAATGCAAATGTTATTTTACAGTGAACTAGCAATGTAGTACGTTTAATATTATTCTTAATTGTAATTTTAATTTCAACTACATATATTAAATCATAGTGATGTGGTAATTTAACACATAAATAATTAGTAAACTATTTACTTCAAGGTCTAGGAAAAACACGGCAAAAACCTAGACGTACCAAAAGATAAATTAAAATTAAGACGTACCATTATGCCTTTTTTTAACTATAAGATGCCAAAACATATTTAAACGATGATTTGATTCTTGCTTTATTTTCAGTGGAATAATGAATTTTATGGACAGCTTGACAGTATAGCCATGGGTAACCCTCTTAGTCCTGTTATAGCTAATCTTTACATGGAAAAATTTGAAACACTAACTTTGAAAATGCATCTGAAAAGCTTTTAGTTTGATATTGATATGTAGATGACACATTTGTTAATTTGCTATGTAGGGGCATGGACAATTACTACGTGAATGTTTAATTTTTATAAATGGTATACATGTTAGCACCCAGTTTACCATGGAAAAGGGAACTAATAGAAATGTACCACTTCTTGACATATTAATATCTAAAACTAGTAATTCAGTATCTTTCAAGGGTTACAGAAAGCTGACACACACTGATATTCATAAACTATCAAACCACCAACCATGTCAAAAAGTTGGTGTAATTGAATCTTTAGTGGATTGAGAAAAACGAATTTGTGATCCAGAATTTTTGAAAGATGAATATGAATATTTAACAAAACCCTTACAACCTGATGGATATTCACTTAATGATATCAATAATGTAATTAAAATATTTTTTAAATGCATAAAGTACAAGTCATAAGTTCATACCCCACCCGAGGTAACCTTTATCGTTATGTAGTTAAAAAATGTTTTAATTACACAATTCACATGTGAACGTCTATACGTTTGCTGAAAACAAACAGCTTGTGTAATTTATTCGTCATATTGGTAAAACACATTACTATGGTATGTTCGAAACCTAGCGATTAGCGGGCTCACATTCCAGAGAGTGAGTTAGTTACTGCCATCTCAGGTGTATATACGGGGTGTCCCGAATTACAATGTCCAAACTTTAACAGCGTATTTTTCAAATCACTCCATTTAATTTAGACCAAATTTTATCCCTTCACTTTTTTTCGTACCACTCACCGTTTTCGCATAAAAAAATAAAAACTATTTTCATGCATGGTCAAATTGCAAAAATGTTAATTTCAGTGGCAAAACTTGTAAAACGGTAATTACAGTTAATTCAATTTCTAAAATGGTACATCATTTTACAAAACTACTCTTTATTAACCAAGTTTCATTACCTTAGATCGTCAAAAATTTTACAGAGCACTATTAAATTATTTTGTTCATTAACGAATAATGAATTTTAATGTGGTCCCTAAAGTTTACAATAATTGCTCAAAATGGGCTCCTCCAACTTCGATATATTTTAGGCATCTGAGCTTAACTGAGTCAGTGGCGTTGCTTATAAAATTCGTATTGGCCCACAAAGTTTCACAGGCTTGCTCTATCGTTAGAATTAGTTCTTGCCTTTTATCAACTAGTGTCGAATAAAGGCGATTTTTCTAATAACCACACACAAAGAAGTCGACAAGGGAACGTGGTAGCCAGACTCTAGCTCCTAATCGTCTAATCAACCGTTCTGGATAATTATTATTTAACCACTCACGATTTATAAGTGCAAAATGCGCGGGACCCCGTCCATTTGAATCCAGATTTCGTTTCTAAGATTTAGAGGAATATGTTCTAGATATTCGAATAACTCATTACGCAGGAAATCATAAAATAATTTTCCATCTAGGCGTGGTGGTAAAATATGGGGCCCACAGAACATTCCATTTATTACAACACACCAAACATTAACAGAAAATTCGTGTTGAAATGCTCTCGTGCGTACAACACGTGGATTCTCATGTCTCCAGATTCGTAAATTGTGGTAATTTAATGAGCCGCTTCGTGTAAATGCAGCTTCGTCAGTCCATAAAATTTTTTTTTTGCACGATACGATGATTTTAGTTAATTATCGGATTTGTTGCGAGATCAGAAGGTTGTTTTTACTGGTGACTAGGATATACACGTCGGGTAAGTAATTCACTTATCGTGCATGTAGCGCGGCAAGTAAAAATCTAAATATATAATTATATAATTCAGCAAACATTCATAAAAATATTTATTTGGCATTGAAATTAAACGTACAATTACTACATTTACTAATTGTAATCCCGCTGGCTTGTGCAGTACATGAGTTTACAGAAACTGTTTCTGAATTCAAGAAAAAATTTGGACATTTCTATTTAAAACGTCACTTTTAACTTTTCGTTTATTTAGTAGAAATTAAATAATTTCTGTTGTGGTAAATTTAATACAATCGTGCAAAAAACAGTATGAGCATCACGAGCATTAAGGGTTGTACCGGTCTCCGGCCAAACATGGCCGTCGACCGGTAAACCTCCCTTACTGTTCTTGATACTCAATATACTATAAAAGTTCTCATCTTCCTCTACTTTTCGTAAAAACCAATTACAAAAACTAACGCGTTTAAGGCATCACCAGGTTGTAAGGTTTGAACTGGTTGCATCTGAAATGGCTTCCTGTGATCATCTCCCAAACCCGATGAACGCTATTTTTACAGACAAAAACGGCGTTGCCTTGTAAATGGTAAGCTGCTCTTCGTAGCCTTAATGTTCTATTATTGTCAAACTTATTTAAAATTACGTTTCGCTGTCGTTTATTTCTCCTACCTTCATTTCTCGGATTCTTTTTGAGTCCGAACAGTAAATGTGTTTTAATAAAGACTTGTTTGCGCAATCTTCTATTTGGAAATTTTCATTGGAATTCCCGTACTGATGCATTTGCATTTCCATTACATGGCTGGCATGTATACTCCATGCCAGCCGGGGAGGTACCACCACCCTTACCATGGGCTCCTTAATATTGGGTCTCCGATTTTCTGAGCTCGGTAAGGGCTGCCGGTTACCTTTTCCATCATCCTCAATCTATTCTCATCCTTATTCTTCCTTCTCGCCCTCACTGTCTTCCTATCGGATTAAAAGTCCCAAATTAAAAAATAAGATGGCTGTGGTTTCTAGGGTTACAAATTCCGGACGTAAAATCCTGCCCCATTCGGATGTCCGGGAGGGCAGGGCCCAAGCGACCTCGGTCATCGAAAGTATCAACTTTCTGATTCACTACTGCAACATCCGCGGTATCAGGTCTAATCTTAATGCTATTCACCAACATCTTGAACAATTAAAATCTGATATATTGTTTCTATCTGAAACACAAGTCTCCTCGGAAAGCTCCGAGTCACCCGACTTGCAATTTCCTCAATACCATCTTCACTCTAACTTTCGATATAAAGGAGGCGTATGTGCCTACATCAAGGACAGAATTGCTTGCAAGAGGGTTTCTTCCTTAAAAAATAAAAATTTTGACGTGATTTGGTTTAAACATTCTGGTCCTAATTTTGTGAAATTCTACTGTTGCATTTATAGGTTTCCTAATGACAGTAACTTTTAAGACTTCTTAGATTACCTTAGTATGAAAGTTGACTATATCCTGTTTCAGTTTCCATCTTGCGATATCTCAACTGTAGGTGATTTCAATGTTCATAACTCTAATTGGCTTCATTTTTCATCTACTACAAATCCTGCTTGTCATAGTGCAGAAACACTTGCTATTTCATGTGTTCTCACACAAATGATTTCTGAACCCACAAGAATCCCTGATAACCCTAACCATACTCCACACCTTCTAGATCTCTTTCTTATATCAAACCCTCTTGTTTATAAAACTTCCGTTCTTTCGCCTTTAGGTCTTTCCGATCATTGTCTAATAAAAATCATTTCTACTGTACCTAATTCCACTGTTGTTCGCAAAACCGATAGAACCTGGTGTTTTAAGTCAGCTCAATGGAGTGATTTACGGGATTTCTTTGCAACCTTTCCATGGCGTGAATATTGTTTTAAGTCGTCCTCTTCTTCGGACATCGCTCTTTCAGTATCTGAAGTCATCCTCATGGGAATGGAGTTATACATTCCGAAAAACAGTACCGTGTAGGTCATTCACGTTCCCAACCCTGGTTCAATAAGACTTGTTCTGATGCAATATCTTTAAAAATAAATGTTACATTAAATGGAAATCTAATAAATCGGTTGACAGTCATGTAGAATACGTTGGTGCTAGAAATATCTGCAAAAGTGTCATCACTAAAACTAAAAAGTTGTTCGAACAACGAAAATGCAATGAACTAGCTACATCTCCTTTAGGCAGTCGTAAATTTTGGTCTTTAGCAAAAGCCATTAGTAAAACTTTCGAACATCTTCATTTCCCCTGACATCTATTGACGGATCGGTAGTTGCTGATTCTGTAGACAAAGCCAACGTTTTTGTGGATTTGTTTGCATCAAACTCGTGTCTCAATGATTCTGGAAAAGATGTGCCCTAGTCAACTCTTCTTCATACGTTATGAAACCAATTCATTTTCGGTACAAGCTCTTGGAATCGATCATCAGTAGGCTTGATCTCAATAAGGCGACTGGCCCAGACGGTATCCCAGCTATTGTCTTAAAGAAATGTTCCCCGAACTAGTACCAGTCCTATCTAAGCTCTATACGATCTCTATATCTTCTGGGGAATTCCTTCTTCATGGAAGTTAGCAAATGTTCAACCTATTCCCAAAAAGGTGATAAGACGATCCTCAAATTACAGACCAATTGCCATCACTTCCATTTTGTCTAAAATCATGGAAAAAGCCATCAATCAGCAACTGCTCACGTTTCTTGAAACTAACAAACTCCTTAGTGACCATCAATATGGGTTTAGGCAAAGTCGTTCAACAGGCGATCTTCTTTCATATGTGACCCAAGTTTGGAACAATACAGTAGAGCAGCCCGGTGAAACAGTTGTAGTCGCTTTAGATATCTCAAAGGCATTTGACCAAGTTTGGCATAAGTGTTTACTTGCCACACTCACCTCGTTTGGGTTAAATGATGCGCTCATCAACTGGGTTTCTAGTTTCCTTGATCAAAGACGAATACGTGTCGTAGTTGATGGCTTTTTTTCAAAAGAAGTTAGCATTAACGCGGGCGTACCACAGGGATCCGTTATAGCGCCTACACTTTTTCTGCTGTACATAAACGACCTTATTTCTTCAACAACTAACCCCATCCATTGCTTTGCTGACGATATCACTCTTCACTGTAGTTCATCTCTGTCTACTCATAGTGATAATCCACCTTCTATGTCAAATCAAGAAATTAAAGCTGAAATGGCAAATTCAATCAACAAAGACATTCAACGTATTCTCGAATGGGGAAGCAATAATCTAGTTAAATTTAATGCTAACAAAACTCAGTGTTGCCTTATGTCCGCCAAAAAAGATCGATCATTTCCTGTTGTATGTATGAATGGCTCAGTTCTTAAGTTTTCAGACTCTATTACTCTGTTGGGTATGACTGTATCTTCAAATCTCTCATGGGTTGACCATCTTCTGTCAGCTACCAAAACAGCTGCTCGTAAAATAGGCTTTTGTACAGATCTAAGCAGTACTTTACCTCTCGACAACTCCTTTTGCTGTATAAGGCCCAAATTCGGCCTCATCTGAATATAATTCTCACATTTGGGTTAGTGCTCCCCAATACGCTCTCGATATCGTTGATCGTATTCAAAAGAGAGCGATTAGGCTTATAAATGACCCGTCTTTAACTTCTCACATACAGTCCCTTGAGCATAGAAGGATGGTTTCAGTTCTTTCTTTGTATTATCGTTATTACAACGGCTATTGTGCTGGTGAATTACATTCTTTGATACCATCTCCGGCTATCTTTGCGAGAAACACTCGGTTCGCTCAATCACATCATCAGTATGCAGTACAAATCTCCACTTGTCGTACCAAACGGGCGCAATCCACATTTTTCTACACGGCTTCTAAACTCTGGAATGATCTCCCTAGTTCCTGTTTTCCTCTCACTTATGATATGAGAAAATTTAAGGTAGCTGTTCATAGGCATCTATTGGCAATTCATTATCCCTCTATCCATCCTCCTAAGTGTTCCTGAGTGCTTTAGCACGATAGGCCTTATTTAGCCTGTTCAGGTCCACAATCATAAAAAAAAAAATAAATAAACGAAATATACTCAAAGTTACTGAATGACACCATTTTAAAATTTCTGGTTAGACTGATAATAATTTTTTTCGTACAAACTGTAAGTATCTGATAATTTACTAATAAAAGCTCATCTGTCATACGTTAAAGACATGTAGCAACTGTTCAATTGTCATAAAAATGCAATCTGGCATACCAAGATTCGACAGTGGAGGAGTGATGGTCAATACACACGTTGTTCAGAAATTATGAACTCAACGGGAATGCAAGAAATGAATATTGGAAACCTACATTTTACATTAAAAACACAATTTTTAAAAAGTTGGAAGGGCTCATTTTGAGCAATAATTGTAAAATTTAGGGGCCACTGTACTCGTTAATGAACAAAATAATTTAATAGTAATCTGTAAAATTTATCTCGATCTAAGCTTTTGTAAAATTATTTACGAACTTAATTAATAAAGAGTAATTTTGTAAAATGATATACCATTTTAAAAATTTAATTAACTCTAATTACCGCTTTACAAGTCAGCCACTGAAATTAACATTAATTGAAATTTTAGCAATGCATGAAAATAGTTTTTATTTTTTTACGCGAAAACGGCGCGTCGTACGAAAAAAAAGTCAAGGGATCAAATTTTTTCTAAATTAAATGGCGTACGATTTTTTCCTTCAATAATATTCAGTTCAAATACCGTATGGACGCCACTGGTAGACATTTTAAAAAATCTTTTACACCAAAAAATTTTCTTTGATGCTCGAAAGATGTGTATTAAGTTTTATAGAGATAGTGATATTAAATATATGGCAAAAAATTATTTTTTTCTTAAAACTTTAACACCCTGTACCTCGAAAACGGAGCATTTCTCGACATATAGGAAATTATGGCTTATTTTGGACGCAGAATACGCTGTTAAAGTTTGGATACTGCAATTCCGGAGACCCTTTGTACAAAAGAAAGTCGAAATATCGTGTTGGTTTTGTTGTGACGTAGTTTCCGTTTTAAATTGAATAATTAATTATCGTATTGATCAGTTTTTTGGATAGTTGAGGCAATAATTTTAACGTTGAAGTTTATCGAAATGTTTAATTGGTTGTAGTTTTATTGTCGCAATTTTACGGCTTTTATATGAAGCTTAGGATTTCATTGAAGTTTGAGTGAACTTTGAGTAAATATCTTTGCAGTAGGATAGTAGTAGAGGTGAGGGTTTTATTTTGAGTGAATGTTATGGTTTCCTGTTAGACCATTATTAAGATTTAGTTCATGACATTTCCCGCTATAAATGTATCTAACAAGTGGCGCCTTTTTGACATTTCTCCCGATTTTGACAGTTTTGCAGATGTGACGGTGCCCTTTTGCAGCATTAAGTAAGAACTCCACCTACACCACTGAGGTATACAATGCGCGCAAATTGCCTTTACGGGCTTGATGCTCTAATAAATATTTGGCCTGTAACAACATTTTCGGCCTCTTTTCTTATTTCAGAAGGAATGAATCTTCTACTTTCTTCCACCGAACCCACTGTTCAACAGACGCGCACAAATGTAAACAAATTGTTTGACGCTCATGACAGTATCTCGACAAACTTAACCCTACTTGATCTCTGTGACGATATTTGAAATCAGCGATAATAATTTACTTTAAATTTACATATATTTGGACGTAATTATGCTAGTAGTAAAAGTGAATATATAAACCGCGGCAGAATAGTATATTAAAGCATAAGTTGCAGAAGGCCAACTATTCTTACATGTACTCAAGATTAGAATGAACGAGTGCTTAGAAGCCCTTCTGTAACGAATGTTTTATACTATGTTCTCGGTTTCGGGCTTATTTCATATTATTTTTTAATTAATGACGACTTAAGAAATCTGGTTGTAAAGTTAGGTTAGTTAGGTTGGCAATAGTGATTTAACTTAATAGTTTCCATAGTAACTAATAAACAACTTTTATATTTAATTTCCTAATAACGTGTTATTAATTGTCCACGGTATTAATATTAGATTGAGACGTAAGTACCATAATCTTTACGCATTTAAAATTAATCAATTAGATTTCAATAAATAGAAGAGCAAAATGTCAACATCGGAAATAAGTTTAACGCCACCTAAACTGCGCCAGTGCTAATACTAACGGTAATGAATCAACTAATAAGGGGAACATAAACGTGTTGAATTATCAGAAGAATGTTCCTGCGATTTTAATGAATGCAGCTTCCTAATTTAATGTTATTAAAGTAAAGTTGAATATCAATATGTCGAAATTACGCAAACTCTTGAAAGAAAAGCCATTAAAAATCGTTTAAGAATAGAGTTCATTCTAACATCAAAATGGGTGCGAGAATTGTGTATTCTAATCCCGAAACAGAGAAAAGACTTTTCTGGCCCTCGCTTTCCAATTTCCCTCAATCCTTCGAATCTCGAGAAGTGCCTCTCTCCCTTGGTATGTCATTACTATTAGTTAATTAGGTACTGTCATAAACACTTTATATAGCAAAAAAAATTTAACCTTAAGTTGTCAAATAAAGCAACAATTTTGTGTTTAATAAAACACGGAAATGAACTCATAAAAAATGCAGATTCAATAACGGCCCTAGTATTATGATTCCTATGTCTATTGGCATGTTTTAGAATGCTTCATCATTACCAAAGTTTAGTAACTAATGATGATGGTAATTAATATTTACTTTAGGAAATTAAAGACTTCTTCCGTAGACCAAGTAATTTTGTAGATGTAGCAATGGTCCTTAAAAAGAACGTAAATACGCAATAAATCAGAATAAAAAATGCATTAAAGTAATGGCGTGTACTAAAGGAATTTTATTACTTTCTTGAGTCACATTATATGTAATTTTAAATAATTATTGAGTTAGTGTATTTTTTGTCACGCAGAAACCTCATTTCACTATAGCACCGAATTTATACTACGATGACGGCGGCGACGCAATGGTTTTCCAATAAGTTCTTTAACAATTTATAACACAAAAAAAAGATAAGACAGTTTATTATCTGAATATTTCTCTAAATCTTTTTATCGTACGAAATAAATAAAAAATCGACCATTTTTATAAGATAGGCCATGTTTCGAAATGTTTCATTACAAAACGTTTTATAATATTTAGTAGATTTTATTAACAATAATGTGTAGAATTCCATAAAATAAGTAAAATAATTGAAAAACCTTTAGGAACTTGTTTTTAATTGCTTGCTCTGAATAAAAAAGATGATTAATTAAAAAGCTTCTCTAAATAAAAAATATTTATAAAAGAGTAATCCTTTGCTTTTAACTTTACACTTAATAAATTGTACTATAAAATATACACAACGAACTTCAATAGCAGATATTAAATTCAAAATAATGGAAACAACATTTGTTTCAAATGATTCATTAATTGCTCAAACGAAATTCCTTCATCTCGATAATTTAGAGGAAGTTCATCATATTTATGCATCTAAGAACCGTAAGAAATAAAAATAAAAACAGAATGAACAACACTTCTTACTCAAAATTTATTGACCACCAATGAATATGTATTATACAGGGTGTCCCATAACTAATGCAAAATACAGCATCTGTAGAAAGAGGTGATCAAAATAAGTCGTTTAACAAAAACATGCGTTAGTAAAATGTTAATAGCAAACGAGATATAGGGCGTTAAAGTTGGGATATTATTTTTGAAAATTCGTAATAGTTAGAAAACAGCTGAATGTATTGAACTCAAATTTAGTACACTTTGGTTTTTTAAGGGTGATAAACACGAATCTGTCATAATTTTTTGTGATACTCCTAGAGGGCGCTACTTACACAGTTCGAATAGGATAAACCCACGTTTTTTTTTTACTCCCTGTGTTTATGTACATTTTAATGCTAATAAATAAAAATTTCATTACTTTAAAACAAAAAAGGTATACTTTTTCGACTCCCATATTTTAAGACGTTTTCGAGATATTTCTATTTTAATATGGCACGCCGTCTCTAAAACGATAATATTTTAAAATACGATTGAATTGTATCCTTTAAAAGCCTTTGATTCTGACCACAATACTGTAATCTACTTTGAGAATGTTAGTAAATAAAACATTGGCTTTATAACAAAAAATACTATTTAATTGGAAAACAAAACAATAATTACATCTACCTCATTAAATGTTGAAAGTGGCCACCGTTTACTTCAATACATTTTCTTGAACTTTTCTAAATATTGTCCTTCCTATCTTAAAAAAGACGGAGTTGTCATTTTTTAAATTCATGAATTTTTTCTAGGAGTTCATCTAGATTATGGATTTCACTATTGTACACTAAAGATTTCATGTATCCCCATGCGTAGAAATCCAAAGGATTTAATTCCGAAGTACGGGGCGGCCAAGGGAATTCGCTACGCCGCCCAATCCAACGATGTGGAAAATTGTTATTTAAATGCTCCCGGACTCTAAGTGGATAATGTGGCGGTGCACCGTCTTGCATAAACCACATATCCTGCATTTAGAATTAGAGGAATTTCTTCAAGTAAACCGCCCAAATGAGTTTGCAAAAATTCTAAATAATTTTCTGCATTTAATCTTGTTGGAGGCTCATACAGACAAATGATCTCAAATAATTCCACACCAGATATTTATTGAAAAGTCATGTTGAAAATGAGCTTCTTTGTATTTATGAGGATTACCAAAATCATAGTAATGGTTATTTCTCCAATAAATTAAAAACTCCGAGGCGTGTGGATGTGGCCTCGTCAGTAAACAGTACCTTTTTTAAAAATAGTGGACCTTGATTGATTTTATTGAGCACCGATTGACAGAAATGTATTCTTCGTGGTAAGCCATTGGGGAATAAATTTTGTACAGGCGTAAAATGATTCGGATTCAATTTTTCTGTAGGTCAAATTCTTGAAATACTCGAATTACTTACACCAGTAGCTGCCTGAAAGTGCCGAGTACTTAATTCAGGATTTTCTGGAATTCTAACTAAAATTCCATCTTCCATATCAGCTGTAATTCTTTTAGGTCGGCCACCACAATTCTTCGTATGAAAAGAACCGCTTTCACCTAAATTTGACTACAATCTTAGACATTTTTTACGACTGGGCACAATTTGATTTGGATATAACTGTAAATATCGTCTAACTGCTGCACATGAATTATAATTTACAAATCATATGCCTTAGTTCAATATTTGTAAACTCTTTAACTCTAGGCATTTTTGATAAAAGCGATATTGTCAATTTTGTATTTAAAAACACAGTACTTACAAGTCTCTGTATTCCACTAATAAATAATAATACCTTTAGTAGTCACAAGCCACTTTCAAATATTGTTGTTTTTGAGGTGCCGGAAAATGATATGCACTGGAATATTAAAATGGCAATATCTCGAAAACGCCTTTCTGTTTTAAAATAATGAAAATGTTATTCCTTAGTATTAAAATGTGCTTAGATACAGGGAGTAAAAAAAATACATGGATTTATCCCATTCGAACTGTGTAACTAGCGCCCTCTAGGAGTATCATAAAAAAATATGACGGATTCGTGTTTTATCACCCTTAAAAAAATAAAGTGTACTAAATTTGAGTTCAATACATTCATCTGTTTTCTAACTATTACTAATTTTCAAAAATAACATGCCAAATTTAACGCTCTATATCTCGTTTACTATTATCATTTTACTAACGCATGTTTTTGTTAAACGACCTATTTTGATGGCATGGGACACCCTGTATACATCGCGTATGCTAATCGACTGATTTCCTAATTAATATTTTCCTATAATTAATCAAAGTCGTGTACGTGACTCTCACAATTCCGTTCGTAAACTAAGCATATTTAACAAACATATCTTAAATACAATATCATATCACTAACAGACGCCTTATTCGGTTAACAACGGCGCCTTTGTTATTTCTACACTCATTACTTTATATATAATTAAATAAATGGGACACTAGCCGTATACTAAACTCGACTATCCTGGCAAAGCACAACTCCGTTTTCTCCAAAGTCCATTAAGTCCGCCTTCCAAGCGATAGTGAACAGCACTGGAAAAATTATGGGCAGACCAGACCCGTATGGCGACAACGACCTATCAAAACGTTACATATCTAGACAGCCATGCCCATGTGGGGACAGTCACATCAGAAAAATTATATAACTGGACAGCTATGTCCGTGGGGCGACAACTACACCTCAAAACTATGCGATACTGGACTAAACTGTGTAACAACCCATTTTGAGTTGTATTAAAATATACCGTAATTTATGTTCTTCGTTCATTTAGTTGTAAATATAAGAAAAAAAATTAATTATTAATGAAATATAGCAATGTGGTAGGCAACTTAATTTGCATTTTGGTGTAACTTAAGTGCATATCTTCTCAAAGGTTTATATTCCCACTTCTTTAAATTATTTTTCTTCTGCTCATATTTTCGCGCAACGCGCCATCATCGTCGGACTTCCTAAGCGCCCATTTTTTCACTTCTGGTGGTACGCTGTGTGATGCAGAAAGCCATTTTTGGGTTTCCACCTAAATTTTGTGAAAAGTGCCATTGATTTAATGGCACTTTTATTTTTTTTTGCTCATTCAATTCTATTTTAATTACCTTTAATTATACTTTTACGTACGCTTTCATTTTATGATTGCGTTTTCCTTTTAATGCAGATCTAAATTTTGATTACATTATTTATATGAACTTTCGAGAAAATGCAATAAACGGATTATTCAATGCCATGAAGATAAATTTATAAGAAGGAAAATTCACCTTTTGGTATGGTTTACAACGTAAAGCATTGCTATTTCGAGATGTTGCGCAATATTCGTGCAAAGATGACATCACCTTTGGTTTACATTTCCGTAATCGTTTAGATACCAGACGTTATTAAAAAGTTTGTGTACAAGAAGTTTTGAACAGGTATTTATAACCATCATTTAGTAATTTAAGGCAATAACTAATTTTTAAGATATATTTTATAGAATTCTAATTTTAAATGTTAATAAACAGTTTGTTTATTTTTTTATTTTTACATTTTGGTAAATTCTTATTGTAAACCTCGGTTTAGTTATTCCGAGCATAATTAAAAAATAACTTGGCGTTCGAGATCGTTTTTATTAGTGTCACAACCATGCATAAATTCGTGGTAATTAAGCAAAACAAAAGATCGGCCCACTTTAAACTACCGACAGGGACAAAGGCATTATTTTTGGTGAATGGTTTGTATCTCTAGTTAGTTTAACGATTTGTTATGAGAACATATTTTTACACTATTTATACCTATTCATTACATTATTATCTTTTTATACCTGGCACCTAAACCACTTTTTATTACAACTGTGTGATCACATTGGTGGCTAATATTATTTACACCTGCACCGAAGACCATGGTCGTAACTTCTCTATTGCTATTACAGACTTGTGATGTCCCTTATGTAACACTAACTCTACTACTAAGTATCTATCATTAAAGATATCAAACACCACCTTGAACGGGCTTCTATACTTGGGTAAAAGCTTTTCACTTGATCCAGCGTTTGTCGACCTAGTGGCCCTGCGATATTTGTCATAATACTCCTTCTGGTGAACTTGATCTGCCGTGATATACCTCTTCGTTTTGTCTCTCACCTCGGATAAGTCAAACTGTTTCATCCCAGTTTCAACTTCTGCCATAGGTATTGGTTGGTACACCATCAAAGCTTCGGACGGTGTCTAGTTGATACCTTGATTAAGAGCAGTATGTATCGCGCTTCGTGACCTTTCACATGCGTGTCCCATCGCATACCACCCGTATCATCACTTGTCCGTATGCGCGTGAAGTAGAAACAGCGTTAAGCACATGTTTGATGTTGTATGTTTCACAAAAGAGTTTAATCGAATGTACAATAAAAACACTTCCTCGATCGCTTATTATACGGGTTGGTACTCCGAACAAACATATGATCTGTTGCAGCACTGGAACCACTGGTTGTCTTTTGCGACTTTACCACTTCGATGATCACAAACTTCGTGAAGGCGTCCACTATGACGAACGCAAATTTATTCCCCCGGGCACTGGTCTCGTCTCACATGGTCTACATGGGTAGTATCAAAAGGTACGTCCACTTTTTCAATGGGATACAGCTTCCCTTGCTTCTTACCAGAACAATTCTTGTCATATGAGCAATACACGCACGAACGTGCTTCGTTACAAAACGTCGCATTTTTGCGAACCAATCGTGACTATGCATCCTCTTTACCGTGCTTTCAATACCAGCATGACCTGGCTGATTATGACACAGTCGGTGTACTTGCCGTCTTACATTTCTGGGAAGCATCCAGGCACTTTTACCATTTTCTAATCTTCTATAAACTCGTTCATCCTTCATCAAAATACCTTTTTGTCTCTCGCATTTCCTCTTCGCTGCTCAAAATAGTGTGTATTCGAGCCATCCGTTCGTCCTACAGCTGTGCTACCAACGCTTTCAGTGAAGTCGACCTGGTTAATCTCCGGTAAGTCGACCGGTTGCCCACTCAATGTATCAACATGAGACAAGCATTTCCCTGCGCGATACACAATTTCAAAATTAGAGTCTTGTGCTTCGAGCCACCATCTCGCCATTCGAGATATCAAGTCCCTTTTTTAGAATCCCATTCTTAAAGCATTGCAATCAATTACTACTGGAAATTTTAATCTAACCAAGTATACTCTAAAATCCCGCAAATCATACATAACAGCCATTGTCTGCAACTCAAAGGAATGATAACATCTTTGCTCCAACGAGTAACATCTCGTGAATGAGCATAGAAATTTGATTTTATTTCAATGTAGCATAAAATATTTATTACTCTGCAGTAACCTGTATAAATACTTTTATGAGAATTACTTTGTTTATTATAGTTATATGTAGATTAAGTTGAGTGTGCGCGGAGGAAGAGACGCTAACAGAAGCGGGAAATTGACAGTCGGTGTTTGACAGCGAAAGGGTGAACACAGGTCAATCTGAAAAGCACAAGCAAGTGCTGCAAGTCATCCGTAAACAAATATAAAAAAGGGCCATTAAAGGGTTACAGTGAATTAAAACGCTGTAAAATATTAAATTTATAAAAATTCGTAAGTGCGACATTTATATTAGTGAGTGCTGTTTCTTCAGGACAAGTAAACTGCAATCTACATTGGCTACAAGGAGCTTAACTTTTGTAGTACCAACTGGCTTTTGTTTGGTTGAAAAGGGAATCGCGTCCAAGCAACGACACAGTGGCGGCCACCCTGCATAGGACGGATGTGCTTAGGTGCAGAAAGAAGATCGCGAGCTTAGACAGGTTTTTGCATGTATTCTGTTTAATGTTTAATAATTAAAAAGGTGACAATAATTTAGTAAATGCGTCTCCATTATTGAATTGAATTGATATCTAGAGAATTATTACGTCAGATTTCAATTGAATGTTAGTAGTAGTTTTAAACCGCTGTGCCCTTGTTTATCCTGTTTTCTTTGTAATGAAAATTTAAAACTGTTTTGTCCGTTGTTTTGAATAAATGTATTAAAGTTCTATTGGCATCACAAAGGTATTAAAGACACCCCAGAAGTGCTGTACAGTTTTCCCATTGCACCGAGTATTAGCCGAGGCATAGAAAGAGTTAACTAACATTCATTTCAATTAAAAAATTAAAAAGATCAATTTATCAATAAAAAAGAAGCGGGTCGGTTACAGTAGCCCGTCGAACTAAATGCAATTACAAACGTAGTCTGTCCACTATAGTACGCTACTGCGCGTAAAGGTTCAGCATATTTTTGTAATAAAATTGCTCCAAATCCCAATAAACTGGCGTCTGTATGTAATTCAGTATCTAATTTGGGATTAAAAATCGACAACACTGGTCTCTTTGTTAATACCCTTTTGACAGATTTAAAAGCACCTTGTTACTACGGTCCCAGACCCACGGTTAGCGGCTCCTGCATCAAGGCCTAATTGTTTAAATGAAGACGAAAATACTCCGATAAATATATAAATTGTCATACGTTCTTCACAGATTGAGGTTCTTTCATCTCTAAAACGACTTGCACTTTTTGAGCACCTGGTTGTATTCCTTCTACTGTGCTTTTCCTACCTAAATAGTCTATATTATGCTGAAAGAAGACATTTCTCTAACTTCAATGTTGGATGGTTCTTACGCAAAGCTTCCAGCACCTAACGCAAACAGTTCATTCCTTCCATAGGACTTGGCGACGTTATGATCACATCATCAGCATACGGAAAACCAATAGAATTTTCAAAGATCTCAAAACGTTGTTCATAAGCGTCTAAAAACCGCTGGCGCATTTAAAAACCAACACCAAATCGAAGGTTATAAAACATTGATGACCTAATTTATTTAATTGTTCCTCAATCAACGGTACCGGGTGATTTCCCTTCACCGTTACTGCATTTAAGCGTCTATAATCAACACACATTCGATAATCGTCCGTCTTCTTTTTCACCAAAAGAACTGAACTTGCATAGGGTGACTTTGATGGTCCAACTATACCGTTAGCTAATAGCTTTTAATTATACCACGTAAAATGTCCTCTTACAGCGGCAGTCGGTATGGTAGATACGCAATTGATTCTTCGGTGACACACCTAATGGTTAATTTGGCTGCATTTGTCTTGCCTAAATCCGTCATCGTATAGGAAATGCAGTCTCGGTATGTACTCTATAATACGTTACACTGTTATTCTAGATCGGATTCCACATTACCAAACACAAGATGCGCCCTGACTTTCCCTACCGCACATACATTCGTAGTTTACGGTCGTGCGAGAACTGCAATTCAAGCCCACTTTTCATGAATATTATATCGCGGGAATTAAAAAAATCTCCACCCACTGTACAGTCCTGTACCAATTCGCCACCTCTCATCACAATAAAAGTAACCATAATAGTGACTTCATCTGCTTGAGCCAAAGTTCTAACGCTTCCAACAGCGGAGACGAAGTTTCCTCAAAGATGCGTAGTATTTTATTTGAATCAAGTCGATACTACAAACCTATTTTTTTCAAAGTGGATTCTTTAATTAAACTTAACGTACTACCCGTATCGATCAAGCAGTTCACTTTTCTATGATTAATAATAAGGATATTTCATCACACTGTGCTGTATATTGCCTTCCTTGACATCATGGTTAGAAGATGTCATCTGATGGTTGGCACACTTAGTACTCTAATAAGGGCATTTATTCTGAATATGATCCAACCGTTAGCAATTAAAACATTCTACACGAGGCTTTGGGCACTCACTCACTCAGTGGGGTCCTTTGTAGTTAAAACAGCTGATATTCCGCTTAAATATTCCTCTTCCACCAGGATGATTGGACAGGACGCTTGTAGAACGTTTTTTAAATCTTACTAAGGTTTGACCATAAGCTCTCCTATCTGGGACACATTCCAGCGTACTCAAGAAAGCATACAATTCATTGGTTTCTTGGAAATTGGATGATCTAGCTGATTTAGCAATATTCTCGTTTGGTATTCCACCAATTAGAGCTTCAACAAGATACGGTTCAGGTATGTGCATATTGATCAGCTTCAATTTAGCTTGTTTATCAAAAAAATACTCACCCAAATTTTGTTCAGAATCAGCCCGATAATTAGCCGCATCGAGCAACAACTTAGAGAACGGAAGTGGTTTACGAAATTGCTTAGTCAAATCCTCTCTGATGATACCGCCATTCCACGTTTCAATATCGTTGGCTATCATAGAAGCGTGTGACCATTCTACGAAGTCGATTCACAACAATCTTTGCTATCACTTTATCGGGCCACTCATAAGTAGCTGCGACTTCGTCTACTCGTGATACCCACGCTTCAATGGACAAATAATCTTTTAGGGGATCAAATGTAGGAGCGAGCATTTCGTCACAACTGGGCACACCGAATTTTGATGCACTGTTTTCTATTTTCGCTAGGCGCTTTTTTAAACTTTTCAATTGACGCTGCGCAGCATCAGAAGACGTCGAACTTGACGAACTCGATGATGAACTACACCGGCGATTTTGCTTTTTACCTGCACCGTTGGTTTTTGACGAGCGACTCATATATTCATAATTTCATAAATATGTACGCACTAAATATAACAATATAACTAATGCACGCTAAATGTTACGTTTAATTAAAACGGCACTTAGGTAATCCCACTTCTGATTGACAGTGCCCTTTGTTATTTTTACACTCATAACCTTGCATGCGGACACGGGACAACAGCCCTATACTACATACTGTGCTTAGTAAAAGTTTTGTTATACTATTAGATATTTTGTTAAATTAACTTTAATAGGTAATAATTTTGACTCAGAGTTTTAGAATATTAAATTCAAAGATAAGGGTTATAAGTTGACTCTTCTTTTATACGAGATAAGCCTGAGAATATTCACAAAGCATGATTCCGGATGAAAATAAAAAGGGGATCAATTAGAGAAGAATTGTTTTGGCATCTGGACTTTTCTTAGCTTATTAGTTATATTTGTAATTATACCTATTTGTATTTACGTTATCTAGGTGAGAAAAAACGTATGACGTAAAAAATGTTTGATTGACAGTGACGGGTACTTCACATAACCAGGTATATAAAAAATGAATAATCATTTTTTATGATTATATGTACTAACTTTTCATTTTAGCTTTGTTTGCTGTAGGGTATCTCCACATTTGTATATCTATAGTATATATTTCAAATTATTTCTGACTCAGACATGTGGTCTGATAATGGAATCATGTCTCACTTACCATCAATAACTAATTCAAGTAATTCAAGATACGTTACATGAATAACGGTCTGACCACACCGTATTCCTAAAGAAAACACGCAGGTCTCTGTAGAGCCACAGCATCACCTTGTCGAAATTACGTTGGTAGTAAAACTAAAGAATTATTGTATGTTCAGTTTTCTTATCTATTTCAGACAACCAATGCATGTTGTATATTTAGTTGCCAGAGCATAGTATGACAGCCGAATGGTTTCTACAAAAATTAAGTTTTTAAATTAACTGTACAAATACTACTTGTGACGGGGGCCAATTTTTGTAAAGATCTATGACTCCTTTACAATACCGCAGAACGATTGTGACTGGGAAGCTTTAACCCAGTACAATCTAGAAAGTATAACCCAGCAGCAAGCGAAGTAATGAGAGCAGTTTGGATGCGTATAGTAGTATATTAGTATGTTGGTTAGAGTAAGCCTTTTTAATAATAATAGCCGCCATGAATTTTCTAAAAGCATGTGGCAATTTTCATTAGCATATGCATAAACAAAGACCCAGATGAATCAAAACAAGAAATTTAGTATTGAGTAATTAAAATATTTTAAGTTACTCAAATTATTATATTATTCAATATTACAAATTAATGTAAACTGCCACGAACATTAATTTAGAAAACGAGACATCAAAAATTACGTTATTGAAATTTTAATTCTGCAGAAAGCAGTAACAAGTCACAGTAATTTGATAGTTGTAAACATTGTTCTTGACTCAACGCAAAAATTATGAGTAAAACTAAAAGAACGTAGACTGTTAAGCTCAAGGTTGTATGTAATATAATAACTGAAAAGTAATTTTATCTTAAACAATCCGATCTTTATGTAAAACTGTATTTAAAGTTAAGTTAAACAAAAATAGATGATCGTGGCCCGAAGGCTATACCCTAAATGAAAAATAAACACAAATAAACCATAATTTGCATTAACGCTCTTCATACATAATTCTAACTGACAGGGAGACTCCAATGACGGTTACAGGTTCAGCGCAGAAAGAATTACTAGTACAATTTTGTCAATATGAATTGGCAGTTAAAGCAAATAGGTAAACAAGGTTTAACAGTTATTATGTATAAGCTATGTACTTACTGAATATACTCGTAAATAAATATGGTAAGGTATGAAAATGTAAACTTTCACCATTATCACACATAATAAAATACTTATCTTTTTTGGGTTTTCTAATGGTGTATTTTAAATTATACAATCTAAACGTTTCGGTAACACTTACAGTTATCTTCGTCAGTAGTAATATTTGTTAAAATTGTTTACAACATCTTTAACTATTACTAATTACTACTGACGAAGATAACTGTAAGTGTTATCGAAACGTTTAGATTGTATAATTTAAAATACACCATTAAAAAACCCAAAAAAGATAAGTATTTTAAATATGCTAACAGTTGTTCATTTAACGTTCAATATAATAGCTACACAACTATCACCAGTGCAAACAGCCAGTAGATTGGTGTACATAATTATTTATCATATATTCATTGCTTCAACAACTAGGTCAAATGAATATAATTGTGGACTAGTCTGTGTAGATTTCCTCAAAAACACAGATGATATGTATTTTGGCAGTGCGTTATGTGTGTTTGAAATGGACGTAGAATTTTTTTAATATCAATACATTGGGATATCTTACGTTAAATTAACGTTAGATTTCCGTGAATGTTAGTTTAGTTTGTTATCGCAACTCCGTTAACAGGACTTTAATTTTATTATTGTTGCAGAGATTGTTTCACGGCTTAAATGTATTTTTTACCGTGTCCGATAGCGAGAATATTCTGGTGCGGTTAAGTATTTCTGTATGCTTTCGAGTCTAAGAATAGAATTGTTACTGGGGAAATTGTAGAAGATGTATTTGGTTTGGTATTTAAAAACAGGATATTTGTTATCTCAATTCTAGGTATCGGGTTTATTTAATGGACACGTGTGGCTGACGGTTTTGTTTTTCTCCTGGGAAACGTCCAGTGTGTAGTTTTAGTATAGAACTTTTTTTAATGAAAGTAGTCAAAACGTGACGTGATCGCGTGGCAAATGGTATTGATGTTGATTCTTGTAGTTGGCATAGTAATACAGGCTGTTGACAGAGGTAGTCGAGAACTTGGGGCGAGTGATGTAGTTACCGTGCGCGCAAAGCTTATTTACATTCTACTACATTATCTGAAGATATCGTGAGGGAGTTAACTATTTGCGCTATCTTTGGATTATAGATAGGATTCAACCACATTGGGGAAATTTTTCTGTGGATTTTTGTCGATTAGTAGTAACACTTTCGTTTCCATTGAAGAGGTAAGGTGTTCTAAAATAAACACTTTACCGAGTTTTTGGAGTAACTTTGCGCTTTAAACGGATTTAAATAAGTGTAATGTGTATATAAACAGATTATTGGTTGCATTAATAAACCCAGGTGAAGCAGTTAATTGAAAAGGATACCTGGATTAGATTTAAACATTTCGTTGTTTATTTGCACATGTAAAATTAAAAGTTAGTTTACCGATTGGGCAGTTTCGTCCAATCCCGGGTTTCGTTATTAAGCAAAATTAACTGAGGATTCGACTGGTATTGTACGCAGATGAATACGCTTTGTTTTTTGTGGTATAGTATCGTTTAGATGCTCTTCAATCCAGAAAGATCAACTACCGGAGCGTCTTCGCCATACTTTTTGTGATCTGTACGCTATTGGGCCTGCCTATTGTTTTCATAGTGTGTTGATATTTACAATTTTTTTTAACAGTCGAATTTATGATTTCTACGTGTTCAATATAATGGTAAATTAGATAATTAAAATTAACATTATGTTATGTTGGGAACTTTGAACTTGTAAGATTCGACCCATTAGTTACGTTTATTATTGAAATTGTAAGTAAGAAAGATTGTGTACGAACATGACTACCGATACGCCACTGATAATTTTTAACGTGTCGTATAATGCCATTAAGGTTAATACCTAAACCTAGAAGAAAAGCATATGGATATGTAAATAATTGTTTTAGTGAAAAGTTGTAAAATATAAAAAGTCTAAGCATGGCACTGGGTGCTTCTGTTTTGGTGGGTTAAAATGCCATACCGTAGCGCTGCAATTTTATATAATGGATTCAGTCACAATTAAACCTAAGTTCAATAATTATTATACGAGTTTTCTTTCGTACAAGTGGGATTCACTTTATGGTGGAAATAACGATATAAAATTTAGAATTTTTCAATAAAAATTTGAAGCCCTCTAGTTGGGACTTCGTAGAAAGTTTAATTACTATCTCAGCATAACGTTAAGTGAATGTAACGACCTATATTGATGTTTCAGGAAAGTTTTTATGATTTTCTGTTGTAAGCAATATCACGACTTCAATATTTTATAACGTATGACGAGAACACTCTCACATTTTAAAAGCATTTAATCAATAGTGTCCAATTATAATTTATCATGCTTTAAATAAGAATATGATGGGCTAATTTAAGTTTGGAACCAAAATCTTTAACCTCTTTTCAATCACATGACATTACCCATGAATTGTAAATTTGGGTAGAAAGGTTGTTATCCCTAACAACTTGCTATCACGTTCTTGAGTGTTTAATTACAGTTTCGTGTATATTGGACAGAATTTATATGAGTTATAAGTGAATTTTAACTAATTAGTGACAAACAATTATTTCGTAAGGTAACAAAAAACTTTTTAATTTTATGATTTTATGTCAGCGACAGTCTTGGGAAGCATAACAGCAACTTTGGATAACCTGTATAATGTGTATAACATTTCACGTTGTCACTGAACAAGTAAGACATTAAAATTCTTTACATGACGGTTAATAAATGAGTGAAAAATTAAATACAAGGACGTGTTATTTGAAAGAACATAAAATACTAAGCTGTTACGTGAATAGTGTGTTGAACCCATATTGAAATAATTTGATATTTAACCACTGCTATATATTGTATATAGATTTTGTCACGTGTGAATGAAATTTGGCGTATATTTTTTCGAATACCAGGATATTTAAAATATTATATGTTCAATGTTAAATTAAAACGTTACCGGGAATTGTTATTTTAAAATTTGTTATCGCAGACTCCAAAGTAAATTAAATTTGATGATGGTTGAAAACAGTTTTTAAGAAACAGAATATGCATTGGTATAAATTTGTTTGTTATTATGGTTGATAGCGAAAGGTTCAGTCACGGTTGTATATGTAGTTCTACTTCTTCTTTCAAGTTTACCAGTTCGGTGTAGAAAATTTATTTGAGTAAGACGGTTTTTTATTGAAAAACAGGATGTATATGCGTCGCAATTCTAAGTAGCAGATCTGGTTTTTTTCTGGAAATGTACACTATGCAAGTTTAGTGTGAAGATTAAAAGGATGACGTGATTTTGTAGAGAAAGGGGAGTTTTTCGGTTAGTTAGTGGATGTCAAGCTGCAGATGAACCGGAGTTATTTGTAGCTACCGCTGGGAGATTTTCCCATTTACCTTGTGTGGCTCTTAAAGAGAATTCAATCATCCAGTGGACCTATTCGTGTTGTATTTCGTTAGTCAAAAGTGACATTTTCATGTCCATGGAAGAGGATTAGTGTTTAATTTTAGTGCCATTTTCTCATTTTTGGATTAAATCGCGCTTTGACATATTCTCATATCGTAAAGTTCATCACAGTTAGTTGTGCATCACGATAGTGCATCCGCGTGCACAGCTGTTCAAACAAATAATAGGTTGCTGTAAATATAATTATCGTGACAACAAATTTTTTGTATAAAGAGGACATAGAACACTGTAAATAAATTCATGTTTAGATATGTTAAACCAGATGACAGTTATTAATCACCTGGTTTTGACTTAAATAGTTTCGTCACTAAATTCGTGGAAATATAATTTGAATATAGACGGATCGTTGGAATTTGACGATCGTGAAGTTGTAGTACTGGGAGCCGTGTCTGGGAGATTCAAGAGTGTTGGTATCTACCAATCAATTACCAAAAGGGTCAATTGCACGAGTATTACCTATACCGCTGTGAAAAGGAAAGGGACAATTTATAGTGATCATTTTGTGCAAATTAAGGTAATTACGTTTAGTTTCTTTGTTGGTATATGAATAAAGCTGTTCTACTTGTATTTGTTTAGGCGGATGAATACACTTTCTTTTGTTTATATTTTTGCATAAAAGCCCTTGAGGAAATTAAGATATTTCCGTGTACCGTAACATTGCAGGTTGTGCGTTATTTTTATTTTATTTTTAATACAGTATACCAAAAATCATATTATAAGTCAAATTGATGTTTGCGACTTTAAGGTGTTAATTAAAATTAAGGTAATTAAATTAGATGATTTTGGGAATTTGAACCTTGCAAGGATCATCCCGATTTAAGTATTATATTTCACGTAAGAAAGATTGCGCTTTGATCCCTTTAGGGAATAAAATGAATGTGATTTCACAAATGTATCAATAATCTGTTTAATTTTTTTAATTATTATCATAACATATGAATAGTGGAGTACTATTTCGTTACTGAGTGTAATGCTATAATTGGCTTCATTCTTTTTTCACGTGGTACTAAATTTAGAAAAGATGCTTTTATTACAGTGGCAACGTTCATATATCTTTTACGATTTTGATGAAAGCTTTTAACGTAATAATTTGTGAATCTTTTCCATTAGATTAGCTGCTATTTTTTTGTTTTTTTTTATAATTTTTTTTAAGATATAGAGCTGCATTGAGAGTTAACGTAACGTAAAGGTAGAGTACATAAGATTGACGGCCGATCAGCTGGTCTACTAGCACGTCATTTTATCGTGATTACGTGCAGATATTCTAAAGTTTTACTGGAAACACCAGATCCAGGCTCTATTCTATATAATTTGACTCGCCCCTACTGTGTCATATATATATATATATATATATATATATATATATATATATATATATATATATATATATATATATTACGTGCTATCGTAATCGCAAAATTAATAACACACCACGCCCTTTGTTCCACCACCGGTCCCTTCCTTACCGTTACTTCTGATTCTACTGCCATTTTCGCGCGTAACAATATTTTAGATTTGAAATAGCTGGTTAGGGTAGTGCATTAGTGATTGAAGGGTTAAAGCGTCGTAACGACACCATTTTCAGATTTTCAATATGCATGAAGGGCTTTTCTTGTTTTTTATCCTATTAAGACTTCTATTAAAAAATTACGAATTGTTATTCTAAAGTCAGTAGTAAAGCAAATTTATTTCAAGGTCAACATTACGTATATTTGGTTTAATACTAGTATATTAAGTATCAAGAACGGGTCGACGGCAATTTTTCCGGAGATCGGTACAACCCTTAACGTTTGTTATGCTTATACCGTTTTTTGGACGATCATATTAAATTCAATTGAAATAAAGTCATTTCTACTAAATACCTAAACGAAAAGTCAAAAGTGACGCTTATATTTCGCGGCATGTTCAACTTGTCAAATATCATTGAATAGCGTTTAGTTCAGACACGACAGTAAATATTCACTTACCAACGTGTTGGGTCTATCAATCGGTAAACGTACTCTATCGCCTTGG
Source organism: Vesta saturnalis (assembly GCA_036346205.1). Taxonomy (NCBI): domain Eukaryota; kingdom Metazoa; phylum Arthropoda; class Insecta; order Coleoptera; family Lampyridae; genus Vesta; species Vesta saturnalis. Next base: position 1,479,812 of record JARFJB010001071.1, read on the forward strand.
GAACAAATATTGTAAATAAACAAAAATGCACCATCGTGCAAGAAACAATTAAATACTTGGATTACTTAAAATAAGTGAAATATTGACAAGATTTCCCTCTAAATTTACTGAACGCTACTTCTTCATTATTTTCTTTACTAACGCATAAAATAATAACCATAATTTCTGTATTACTTGGACATTTAATCAATTTGGAGCATTTAGAGTTTATAGAGGAAAGTTCATTATTTGATAATGATTGCTGTCCTGCAGTCGTATGTGTATTTTTCTGATTTTGTAGATGAAAGATACAAATACTGTAAGATGAAATACACAGTAATTCGTAAAACTAAAGATTTTAATAGCAGTTCAACCATCATATTTGATATACTATATTCCAGCTCTAAGTACTTACAGTCGGTTTCGGATTGCTTCTTTTTAAAATTAGATTTCGTATGTAGAGTGAGCAACGGCTTATTTTATATATGAGAGGAATTTCATTAAAATTAAGGAAGCATACCCAATACCATTAGAACTATAATACATCTCAGAATTCGTTGCTATAATCTGGGTATGATGTCACGTGGTATTGATACCAAACATTAAGAGGTATTGCGACTATTTTCAAAACTTATTTAATCATATTTGTTCATTATTTTGGATCTAAATAAACTTAATGTTCTATTTTAAACTTAAAGTGAATATTACGAATTTTGTGTTTGAAATTTTGTTAGTAATTTTCCGACTGAGCATTTGTCTTTTTGATTGCAGTGACACCTATGACAATATTAACGAATTTGAAATTTATTTGGCAGTAAGTGTGAATTTTGAAGTTTCAGATCTTTATCATCTGCTAAAGCCTACGGCCTCTTTCGCCTAGATGAGTCGGCGATCCGTATATTTCAATAACTCACTTAATGAACCTAACGTCGCGTTGCAGCTAGGTAGTAACTGCAACATTTTTCAACACTTGATTACAGCCAATTGGTTGTATCCCTTCCTAGTTTTTTTACGGGTCTCTTCAGTTTTGGTGAAAACAGTCAACGTTAGTTTGGTATTATAGTGAAGTGGTTACGGCATTCCTACGGTACCATTTTTCAATTAAGTTACCATTCTTGGCATGTTTAAGAATTAAGTATTACTAAAGGACCTATTTTCGCAAAAGCGATTATTATCGTCTTCATGTATACGCAAAACGTTATATATTTTCTATTCTGTGATAATTCTGGATTAAATTCAGGGCATTAAAATTTTATCTAAATTTTAAAGTACCGGTGGGTACTAAGATAGTAGGGAATTTTAGACACCCTGCTATAAACAGAACATGCATATTTTATATATAAATTTTATAAAGTGAAGGGACCACATCACTGAGTTTAGATAACTCATTTTGGATTGTCTATCGTAAAATTTTAGTTGCCGTTTTCCACGTGACCATATTAAAATAAAAATTCCCACATTACCAAAACACAGCTCCTTTTTGATTTTAATCTAGAGGTCATCCTCACCTATTGAAAAACCACGTATAGTCTCTTGTAACTTTGATTAGATTTGTCACATTCTATACGGTTACTGTTAGTTTTAATTACATTTTAGGATCTTATTTATATACAGTATAAAATACAAGATTATTGCTTTTATTCACTAAATTTTACTTAGTAATCGTTTTAATACTTTTAGCTAATTCACGATAAGTGCGGACCAATATGAAATAGCTTTGAATGTAATATTTAAATAACAGTTTCAACGTCAAAGTGGAAAAGCACGGTTGGTCAAGTGGTATTACTGCTCACCCGATACGCGGTTGAGGCAGGTTCGATTCCCGGCTTATTCAATTTTTTTTTCTGTTAGGTTATAGTAGTTTTGTTTATCTAATATATTTCTGTTAGGTTACAGGAGTTTTGTTTATGTTTTTTTTTTATTATACCGTAGATTTTAGATTTTTATACCTAACTACGAAGTTGTCAAACAAGGAAACGTGTGATTGGTCCGCATTTATTGAGATTTAGTGTTTTAATTATTCTTTGAGTTTCTTTCCAATTAACTTTCTTATTCACAATTATTCAAGTATTATTCGTAAAATTGCTTATCATTATTGTTTAGAATAGAAATCAATCATTCCAAATATCTTTTTTACACAAGTGGAATGACCAACTATTTGTGTACTTTAAAACCTTTCATTTCATTTCAACAATCAAAGTAAACAAGGTTCAGACATTTTTCCAAAATTAAATTTGTAAAACGCGTTATAAATGATAAATCCGCAATTATGATCCACCTCGTTATTATGATATTACAAGCTGATCAGATTTTAACTATTCGGGTACCTTATAATTGGGGTTCATTACAAAATATACGCGTACAAACACGATTCCTTTATTAGCTTCAAATTACAATTCAATTGGAATGTAATACACGTTCTGTTTGAATTAAAACATGTGGGCTTACTACTAATTTCAATGCAGTCTAAGTATTTGATACCAAGTTAATTGTGAAATGAAGTTTTTAATTTTACTCTCAATTTAATGGGCATTAACCAAACATTGTTGTGTAAGGCACCATATTTTGTTTTTAAACACACATGGATTAAAGATCCAATTATAAATTAAAATTAAATGAAGACAATATTAATGCCATTCATAATTAGTGAGTTCATTTTGATTTTATAAATAAGTGTGATTAAATCTTTACTAACCTCTCCTTATACTTCGTCAATCTATATGCATTCAGTGTGTTTGAATTATAGTTTTAGGCATATTTACACTTGATGTTTGTTTTATAAAATTATTACATATACACGATCGATAATTGATTTTTTATTTTTAGTCTACTGTAATAATTGTATTAAGTAGAATTTATAATAGCATATTATGGTGTGAGAGAATTTAATTTGACACTGTGGCGTATTTAGTACATATTATATATATATATATATATATATATATATATATATATATATATATATATATATATATATATATATATACGGTCATTGCTGAGCCCGTAGCATATATAAACCGTACTCTCTTGAGCCCGAAAAAACCTTGTTGAGCCCGACCAACGTACGCATGTGTATATCATCAAAATATGATTGTATCAAAACGTGTAAATCCGAAAATTAGATCGGGCTTTATAATGTCCGTTTATACCTACACTATATATAGAATAGTTCTGAGGAGGCCGCTTCAGAGGTCGCTTTTATATACAAACTCTCGATCTTCACGAACGGTACGTTGTGTATCCCAGCATACGGGAACGTTGAGATCACTATTTAATAGAAAAACATGTGGGAAGTATTCTTTTTGCACATCTTTAAAATATTGGCAATGTTTACGTGACTTACGGGTACTTATGTGCATATTTTTGATATGGTGCTTCTCGCATAACAAATTATTAAGTTACTGTAATCAAAATAGTATATTATACACCTAGGTTGAGAAGTGAGCCATTATTAACCGAGCAATTTTAAACCGAGGTGTACATAGAATTTTTTTTACTATATGAGGATAAAACTGTTAAAATTGTCATTTGATTGAATTAGTATTTGAATATCATTATGTTATTTTCTGTCCACTTTCAAAATATTAGGTAGACTGGGCATTATGTGTCAAACTAACAAAGACAAACTAAAACTGACAAAATGACAAATGACATAATTCATTATTAACTTATAACGGTTACCTATAATAAAAATGTTAATTCTGTTAATACCGGAAATGCCGGAATACACATGATTTAGCATAACTGCACAATTAACTATAACCTTAAAATATGTTTAGTTAATTGTGCAGTTAATTAGCAATTTTTATCTTGTTAAATTTTCGAGTTTGTTTTTTTTCTTAGAGTTATGAGTTTTATTTCATTCATTAAAAATAAACCAAATCATTATTTACCTAGGTGTTTTTTTATTTTCATTATTTACCTAGGGAGAGAAATATTACTTCTTATTAAAGGAATGGGGTAAATAATGGCGATTTCTCAGGTTAGTAGTAAAAAAAGTTATAAACGAAGGCTTTAACTAATGGAAGTTTATCATTTCTTGACATATTAATATCAATAAATAATAATTCACTATCTTTTAAGGTTTACAGAAAGTGGACGCATACTGATAGATTTCTTTATAAATCATCCAACCACCATCCACGTCAGAAAATTTGTGTAATTAAATCTTCAGTAGATCGAGCAAAAAGAAGTTGTGATATTGAATTTTAAAAAAAATAAATATAAATACTTAACAAAATCCTTGCAACGTAATGGATATTCACTTACTGATAATCATAATGTTATTACACCTTCTAGACATAACCTTAAAGGAAAACCAATTCCTAATGTTGGAACTGATTTTCTTGCTTTTATAGCTAATGTTGCAGATAGGACTGAAAAAATCTTAATTAAATATGGTGTTAGCACTATTTTTAACCTACAAGAAAAATTAAAGAAAATTTAAGGTCACCTAAAGATATTTCAAACCCATTATCATCTTTGGGAAAACATATTGTAGTCTCCGTTTAAATAGGTTTTGCCGTCGTATAATTTTAAAAAAGACATGTTGATGCGTCTTGATTTTAATTTTAATTTTAGCTTTTAGTGCCTTTAGGTTGCTTCTGAGTTTTTTCCTAGACGTTGAAGTACATGCTTTATCAAGTATATGTTGAATTACCACAGCACTGTAATTTAATGTAATTAGTTGAAATTAAATTAAAAAGTTACATAAAACATTCTACACAATGCTTTTCTTTGTTAAATAGCACTTACACTTATTTATTGATGAAGCTATTTCTTTGTTAGATTTAACTGGATTATTTAATCGATGTCAAGTTTCTGTTTGTGAATGCTTCTATTAATTTCAAATAGAAGTTTTTCACAAATTTACACTTACATCATATTTCGATTAAATTTTGTTAAATTTGTTTCTTGGTTGACATTTTTCATTATTAGCCTTCGACCGTTAGAGAATGATTTGATTTTCCATCTTAAAGACAGTTCAACAGTACTTAATTTTTTAATTTTCTAGTTATTCTTTGCTAAAATTGTATTCTATAGTTGCCTTTATACGTTTTCCAAACTGTTATATTAATAGCAGGTTTATGTTTATGTTTTAATTTTTCAAGTTTCACAAATTGTTTTGAACATCTTTAACAATTTTATTAGATAATACTACTACTGACGAAGATAACTGTAAGCGTTATCGAAACGTTTAGATAGATTGTATATACAAACACACCAATTAAAAAATCCAAAAAAGGATAAGTATTTTAATATGTATAATAATGGTGAAGCTTTACATTTTCATATTCCGCTATTTTCTGTTTGAAATTTTTCTTACAGCATATTGCCTTTGTTTCTCTACTTAAAATTGTTCGTGTAAGAAACTTTTTTAGGGTAACACACATTACCAATAACATTAAAATTTGTAAGTATCGAGAGGTCTTATGTTCCATAATACATGAATTATCTTAACCTTCCGCTACTGGAAATAAAATACTGTGCTAATTAATCAGAATTTGATCCATGGACATTAAATTTCGATTGCTCATGCCTATTTCAATTATAAAATGAAATATTAATTGATTGATAGTTACCTAATCATAACGATCTGATCAAATTACAGATAAAGCTCCACAAACTAAATGACCTTATCAATACATACCAAAAGTGTAATCCGTCGAAATATAATTGAAAATAAGGAAAAAGAGAGAGTAATAAGTGCATATCTATGTAAAATAGCTAGAAAATATCGACAACGCTGCCGGGGATTCACAACGTACGGATAACGTGTTAGATGCATAAAATCGGGCCACACAAAGTTTTGTATATTAGCCCGGGGGGTCAGGCTCAGTAGAGACCTGTTGCTACACCGGGCTCAGTAAGATACCGTCTATAACTATATATATATATATATATATATATATATATATATATATATATATATATATATATATACACAGGGTGTTATAAAAGTCCATCAGGAAATTCCGGGAGGAGATTCTACGAGCTAAAATAATAGCAGTTTGTAAGGAAATTTTGTTTAGGATTGTCATTTTTTTGCAAGTTACGGCTTGTCAAAGACCAATTTTTTTGTTTTATTTATTAAAGATTCTGGTTTTACAAATAGATAGCGTTAGATAGTGGAATTACACGAACAAAGTATGACAGACTCTCCTATTTTATAATAATAATAATAATACATTTTATTTGTCCAACAGAAACAAGTACCGATTACAGTACAAACTGAAAAAAAAAACTAAATACAAATACATAAACACCAATACAAGAGAAAATACTACAAACATAACATAAGGATTATAAGTTACTTTTCTGACTAAACGGTTGCATTTATCGGCTTGAATAAAGAGCACATAATTTTTTCTAATATTGTTTCTCTTTATAATAATGTTCATATTTTTGCGAAGTTTGGTAAGAGAAAAAAGTTACCAACAAAACAAGTTTTGAGTTTTAGGTAAAGTGCCCTCTAACGGTGCATAATAGAACTTTTTTATTACTGCTCCTATAGAACTTGATCTAATTAGTAAGTATGTCAAATGAGACCTGAGAACTTGCAAACAAATGACAATCCGAAAAAAAAATTTCTTACAAACTGCTATTATTTTAGCTCGTAGATTCTTCTCCCGGAGTTTCCTGATGGACTTTTAGAATACCCTGTATATAATAATGAATTTTTAACGCTGCTGTTGCCTTCGGGTCTACATGACCCGAAATCAAACTGTTGTTTAGATAACTTTTTTGTTTATTAATATCTAAACTTCGTAGTTAATGACTTTGTTTCTAATCCATTAAAGAATGTTTTAATAAATTTTTTTTTCCTTATTTTTTTAAACATCATTGTTACATTGATGTTCCTCGGGTCAATATGACCCGAGGCTGTAATACATTAGTAGGACGCTTATATTTGTATTTCCAATTATTTTATATTGAAATTTGAGGATAGATAATATGCATGTCATCACATGCTTGTTCAAATGTACCTACCTATGCCAGTTACTACAGCATTATGGGCAGGTCTGTAGCCGCGTGTGCAAGTCGAAACAGGAACAGAGTTGCAACTTGCAGCAGGTATAAATATCATATCGCAGTATGCAACCGACAGTTTTGATTGTTACGTTGCAGAGTAAAGTGCGGTTTGTTGTACGTACTACTAGTTCTTTTAAAGTGCTGAAATAACAATAATGGCAAAAAAATATCTTAGTGGTGACGAGTTAGAAAAACTTATTGATAATTTGAGTGACATTAGTGACAATGAAGCTTCTGAAGAGGAAGATCATATCAGTGAAGATAGTGATTATGAACAGTCAGACGATGATTTTTTCGACGATGCTGGACAGACAAATCCTACGCAATTGATGCCACCTGCTCAATCGGTTCAATCTAAAGATGTTAGATTCATTTCCTCAATCAGGGCGTGCAACTAGTGCAAATATCATAAAAGTCGGTCCAGGTCCAACTAGATACAGCAATGCATAAGTCAAGGATGTAAAATCTACATATCAGCTATTTTTCAATAGTTCTCTGGAAAATATAATTTTGAAAATGACTAACATCGAAGGTCGTAGAGTGTACGGTGACAAGTGGCAGGAAATTAGATGACATTACTTTTCAGGCGAACATAGGTTTGTTACTGTTAGGAGGAGTTTACAGATCGCATGATGAATCTACCAGAAGTTTATGGAATTCAGAAACAGGCAGACCTCTTTTTCGCGCAACAATGTCGTTGAAACGATTTTATTATATATCACGCGTGTTACGGTTTGATAATAAAGAAGATCGTCAAGAAGAAGGCTACGGGATAAGTTGGCTCCTTTTAGAGAATTTTCGGGCAAATGTGCTGAAATACTACCAAAATTGTACAATCCTGGGCAAAACGTAACTGTGGACGAGCAGCTGGTTGCATTTAGAGGTCGTTGTCCATTCAAGAAGTATATACCAAGCAAGCCATCAAAATATGGCATCAAAATATGGAAGCTTTGTGATAGTGCAATTTCTTATGCTTTAGAAGTTCAAGTCTTCTTTTATCTGCTTCTAGTAATTCGTCATAGTCTTTGTCGCTTGAACCAAGTTATATTGTGATACGTTTAAAGCCAATTTATCTATGTTTGATTGTTCCGTTATAGTGCGCGGTTTTTGTAGTGCGTTTAATCGCTCAAATTTATTAATATGTTTTGCTGTGGTGAGCTTGTTCCGTTTCCCATCTGAATTGTGTAATATATTCCATATTGTTGCAATTTGTTGCTTAGATTCAGGTGTAGTTTACCTGATATCCTAGATTGATCCTCGTAATAAAGCTAAACTTGCTCGCCGTAGAATGTTTCCGATCTTGTTATTTTTATTGAAAATTAGCTGATTACACTTTGGTATCACATTTTCGTCTTAGTATCGTTCCTAAAAGGTGAGGTTGCAAAGTAGCCGGTTTCTCCTGGTTTGTAGTTTGGCGAATCTTCTTGCATCTTTTATAACACCCAGTAGAGATGAAGTATGTTTATGTTTCCGCGGGTGTTGATATGTACAATATTCTCCTTCCTTATTGCTGCGCGTTGTAGTTTTGTCCATTCCCTTGGTTCTGTGAGAAAAAACCCGATGGTTCAATACCCGGAGGTACATTGAACCCACGGAAATCTCAAAATAAACACACACGCGTTATATATATATATATATATATATATATATATATATATATATATATATATATATATATATATATATATATATATATATATATATATATATATATATATATATATATAGTTACAACCCATTAAAGTTAGAGGAAAAATAGTTTCTATTTAGTATCTCCACTGTGGAAGTATTTAGAAGAGTGAAATTTGGCAGATAATTGAAAATTCTTTCGTAAAGGTTCTATTCAGACTATAATCGAAATAATGATAAATATCTCAGAATTTTACGGAAAATTTAAGGCTCATTTGAGGGATTAACGTACAAAGTTTAGGTACTGCTTTAATATGACGCTGAATAAATACAACGGCCTAAATAAGTGTTTCCGGAAAGATTTTTAATTTACATAAATAGTATGGAGTCATCAGTGTCCTATAACGTATTACATTGATGCGCTGAAGTTTTTAAGGTATTTAATGAATTGGAATGTTATGGAAACCAAATAAATATTTAACAATAAAATAAAATTTTCAGATTAGCAAGAGAAGCCAGCTTTCAGAGCTAAAATTATATTTTTTTGATACATTTTTGTATTAAGCTAGAAGGTTCAGACACCGATCAGTACTTGGCACGTAGATTCTGTGACGTGACACTTTAAACCTGACGTGTTTTATAAAGTATTTGATTGAGTACATTTCAACTATCTCTGTTCACGTGATTTTTAGTTATACATGGAGGAATTATTAATTATAAAATGAAACATTTTGGAGTACTTTAATAAGTCGCAATTTTGATGTGAAGCGAACGCGCTGCTCAAATTTTGTCGATTTTGTGTTTAAGGGCCATTTTTGGTTGTTTTGCCTTCATCATAATAGTAGTGACGTCGTCAACGCTTAGCCACTTCACCCTGATTGGAATTTAGAGTATTAAACAATTATAAGTGCAGCTTGTTTAAATATTTTGTGAATGAAAATTTTCAGTGGGAAATTATACGTCTTGATATCAAAGAAAATTTGCAAAATTACATACAAGTATTTGTTATTTGGAAGAACCTTAGAAAAGGTATAAACGTGAAATACTAAGTTGTTGAATGAACAGTGATATAAAATATAAAAGGCTTAAGTTACAATTAGACATGATACATTAGTTGAGAATTTAGCGTAACAGTGTGATAGAGTACGTACCTTAATATTTAAATGACAGTCTCTGATACCTATGTACCGCCAGACAAAGGGTACTTAAAGTTCAATGCTATAAAAGACAATCGTGTACTGTGTTGTCCTCTAAGGGATTGCAGGAAAAAAGTTAGATACTTTAGGATATATGGCGTATACTAATTTGCTGATAGAAAGGTTACCGTTCAAAGTGTATCAGTAAGAAGTTGTTTAGTTATTGATTCTTGTTCATTACGTGAATGAAAACGTTTAGATTTTAATGTTTCATGTTTCTCTAAATAATTACCTACTTTGGGAGACTTTCAGTATTCAATCATTTCTGTATTCTGTAAATAAGGTAAATTACGTTTTACGTTCATTGCTCAAACCTATCTTGAATGTTTTCATTTACCTTTAATCCATTGACTTTTTATAGTTTCATCCGTAAAGGAGAGGGCTCACTAAGTGTATCCATGCAAGATCAGTTATAAAAATAATGCTCCAATTACATTCTTAAACGCCATATCGCATATTTGGTATAGGAAGTTTAGATATTTAGGTAACTATGACAATTTAAAGTGAATTTTTAGAATATAAATGCGAAGTACAAACATCTACTAAGTGGGCTAATTATTTTCTACATTCTGTAGTCGCGTGAGAAACATTTGCCCAATACGTTTTTCAGAAAGAATTTTTTATTACAATGGCGCCTAAGACCATTTATTCCCGATTCTGATATTTATTTGTAAGGCTAAATTTTAAAGCAATATTTCAGATACTTTACGACCCACGAACTTCTTCGGAGAGGATAGCTGACAAGCCTCTTATTTTTAATAAGTCTACGCGATGTTAATACAAATGTAGTCCGTAACATATGTGCTCGTTGTGCGGCTTTTGGAAAAAGTAGCATAGAATATCTCTTGTGCTGCTTTGATCTTTATTAACATTTTTTCTAAACGTAAAGTACCACACTGTAACAATGAAAGATCTTGTGCATTTAGTGCTGCAGTTGGCAAAATCTGGTTTCCCCATGCAGATTTTGGATATATTTTAGTTCTTATTTATGTTGTGAAATAGTTTTATTTACTGTTTGCTTTAATATCATTAGTAACGTGAGAATATTTTGCCAATATAGCATATTTTGCATTACATCATACATGTAATGTAACGTTTTAATTACGTAAATGAGTATTTGCGCTAATGAACATTTTTTAAGATACTACAGCCTAATTGCGACGTTTGTGTCGTCAGAAAAGTGCGAAGTTCACAGAACACCTAAAAACGGTCATATTTCGATATGTTATCCTAAAAAGCTTGCAACTACACTAATCGACGCCTATATTTTGCATCTTTTTGTCGTCAAAAAAGTGTGATGTTAACAAAACACTAAAAACACACAAAAAATTGTGCGGTTTATTAAAAAGCATCTAGCGGCACCAACCGGTATAAAAGCGGCAGTAGTCTGTGCACGCAATTTCACTGTTTGAGCCATTTGTGTTCTATTGGAACAATATGGGCCGGTTGCACAAAGGTTTCTGGGATTGAACAGTATCATTTGTGTAAACACCTGCCAATTAGATCAATCTTGTCAAAAATTGGGAAATCATGTTTCTTAATCCGGAGATTAAAATAATTCTGGTATAAACCGACCCTCACTTAATTATATTATAGGTAGCTTTTTAAAACTATCCTTCAAGCCCACTCAAACAATTTTCTTGATTGGTGTCACCATGGTAAACGTATGTTTGCTTTAATGAAAATACGGAGAGAAATTTACGTTCACAGTCTGCATCGGGTACATAATCCACCTGTCACATTTATTATGTAATGTAACTTTCTACTATCACTTTTAATGCTTTCCGTACTTTATTTATTAAAGTTTTGCTACGAATAGATAGGATTTTGGAACATCACCATTGGACCTAAGAGAAATTGATTGGAACCGTTTTCTTTTTGAACCTCCCACTAAAACGTGGATTGTACTTTAAGCAATCTTAACCCTCTTATTTGTTCGTCTTTCTTCTTTTTAAACCCAATCACTTTCAATGACATTATAAGATTATCTTGACCCATCCGGTATGTACAGCCTTGCGTTAACGTATGAAACTTATTTTGGATGTAAATGAAGTAAGTTTGTACGAGAATTTTTTTTTGTGTATGCAGAATCTAAATTAGTGTAAATGCTACGCAGCGAGAATTATGATAAAACATTATGTGTCATATAAAAGATTTTCAGGTTGAAAGTATAAAATTTGATTGAAAAATAATGTTTTGGTAAAACCTCTATTGAGATGATAATGGTCCGTGCTACTGGGCTTCTTTTTTGCTACTGGTTGCTAAAGAAATCGGGTTGAAAATGGTCGTAGACGTGTCAGTGAGTGAATTTATGATATGTTGATATTGTGTTAAAGTGTTGGAAGGAATATGTATGTATATTTTTGCTGGTATAGATGTCGCAACATTGCACAAATAATAAAAATTGAAAACGTTTTCAAGGGCAAATGGTGTTGGAATTCGGTAAATTGTGCGTAAAGAGAAATCGCCCACGCAGGAAGTTTTCAGATACAATACCTTAAGTGGCCGATGAATTGCCGAAAATGTTTGCTAAAGTGTATGAGTGTTTATTGCTTCGATATAAATTTTGAAGCAATAAACACGATTAAACACTTTGACAAAAATTTATGCAATTCGTCGGCCACGAGTGGTAAATTGACGGTCAATTGGCAAGTCATGAATTAATATATAGTTGACATGGAGAGGGTGAGTTTAATAGTCATAAAAAATTTCTTCTAGGCCTGAATAGTACAGGGAGTGAATTCCAGTGTGAATTATGGTTTTTACGAAGAGTTGTGAGTAAGTTTGTAAACAAATCCAAGATTGCTACTTTTTCTCGCATCTTTTGCGTTGGTTTCGTCCAGAGCCCGGCAAGGTGAGCGATGACAGCTCGTTTGAGATAGGTTGATTGTGGTTTTAACTCAAAAATTTTGTGACGTTTATCGATATGGTTGACCAATGGTATTAAAGGGAGAAGCCTGCTAAGATATAAGAGAAGTTGCTTTGCATTAGAGGTAGACCAAAGGGGAAAATCAATCGTGACATTTTTGGAAGACCCTAAAACGGTCAGTTCCGTTTGTAAATAATTAGTGCTACAGTTAATATTGGTTGACTACAAAAACTCATATTGGGGATATAGTATTTAAACATTTACAAACGAATTGAATTAATTGAAAGGAAAATACTAGCCAGTTTCAAAATTGAATGTCTTAAATCAGATATGAAGTAAAACAGCAAATATCATGTTAGAAGTGTTAAGCCTTGAAGTGTGCGATCTAACAAAGAAATCTAAACTAACCCTTTAAGTAACAAAATAAAAGGGTATTAAGTAGAATGGTAGTGGCTATTACTATCATTGATTATAGTACATGTGCCATCATTAACAGTACGAAATCGATTATTAAAAGCATCTAAGAATTTTAATATTAAAGTGGAAGTAAATATTTACTGTGACAAACATTTTGAAGGGCAAACAATAAATCAGAACGCCGATTTGTTATATGCGTGTTAGGCGTAAGTGAACAACAGACAGTTACGTTCGTGAATGGCGCAGTGGCTAAATTACCTAGATATTACGGCCCTTTTCTGCTCTTTGCGACAAGTGTGGGTGCATATTGAAGGATTACTTGAAGTAAACCACCTCCTGTTGGCATCACTTTTTACAGGACAAGGGACTGCGGAGTTTAATTGTAAGAATAACTTTAGTTTGTCATTTAATGATAGTAGTTTTTAATATCTTTAGAGATGTTATTGTTTATATAGTTAAATTTTATTCGAGTATCAAGGATAATCAAATTCTGTTACCTGATTTCATGTGTTCAGATTATAAGATCTAGGAACCTTAATTTATTGCTTTTCGAAGCAATGTAATCGTTTTTATTTTGAAGATTGGTTATACAGATCCGTTATTCAATTAACTTTTTCTTATTGTTCAAGTTGTGATAAGATTTTATTGCTACTTTGAGTGAAATTACCTAAAGCAGTATACCTTTTAAAAATAACCAATCTTTGGATATTTTAGTCTTAATGAGTGGTCTGAAATTGCTCAAGTAGAGAAATCGATTACAAAATTTAGTTGTTTTAACTTCTTTTACAGACAATAAATATCAGAACACTGATAACCAGATATGTATTAAGCTAAGTTCAGATTTGCATTATTACAATTCTTTCATATTGGCGAACGTTTAAATACAATTTTAGAAAGAATTAATGTACTTAATACGAACGGTTTTCACTTATGTGACAATCCCTTTCCCGGAGATTCAGGTGAATCGTCCGGTGAACTTCTAAATCTAAAAAAGGCAAATTTTAATCTGCTTAGGTTTTTGATGTAAAGATTATCAATTTCATGGTATCGATTTAAATTATTATTATGTGAACTGAGAAGCAAGCAATCTATTGTAAAGGAAATTGATTATAAATAACTAATTACATTCTTTTTGTAAAGTCAAAATGCCTATGCGGGGATCTCAATAAACCAAAGAATTCCTTTAAAAAATTCTAAGTGCGTAAGTGAACTCACTGTCGCGTCGATAGAAAAAAAAATTTCGTATTTAAATACTCATTCACGTGATTAGAATAGTTCGTTGAAATACGTTTAGTTCCAAAATATTCTTACATCATTTAAATTGAACCATATAAATGAAGCACAATGTATTCAAACCAAGGCCTTTATTCATATTAATTGGACTTATGAAATGTTTTTTACGTAAATGCTGAAACATTTGTAAGTAATTAATTACAAATACTAGTAAATATAGGGCCATATAAATTTATAGTGACTAACCTTAATAATGAATATCGTAAGTAATTTATGTCAATTACTTTTGATCTATGTTAGTTTTAAATTTATCTTAATTGTTATTGCATCATTAAAGGTAATACCATTATGTGGATGGAAACATTCGGTTATTTAAGTTGTTTATGAGTTTGTGAGATGATTATTTTCTATTAAGTGAACTTTTTTATGTTGTTCATACTAGTAAACGTTGCATATGATTAATACTTGTTCACCACCTTACTTACCGTTCTGCGAGTTATTTTAACCTTCTGATGACGACAGGGGGGTCAACTTTGACCCCAGTATAGATTTTTCTTCAATAAATTCATAAATATTTTTCATTTCTGACTGATTACTTTTTTACCTGTTTGCATTATTTTGCTTAGTATCCTCAAATTTTATAATAAAAAGATTCTCTAATTGTAAGTGTTTTTGCAACTGTGGTTTCATATGTTAATTGGGTTAGTCTACTTGTTTCCAAGGTTTTGTTCCCTTTTTAACGCGCCGTTTCGGAAGCTTTCGTCATCAGGCTGTCCTGAGAAGGACTGTTTTATATATATATATATATATATATATATATATATATATATATATATATATATATATGATTCCATATATAGACGGTATTTATACCTAATATAAGAATGAAACATGGAAATTCTGAAAAAAATTTGTATACGTGAAATACCGGGAAGCTTTTTGTTAATTGGGTTAGTTGGCCTATTTCCACAATTTTTTTCACTTTTTAACGCGACGTTTCGGAAACGGACTCTGATTCAGTCATCAGGTTGTCCTGAAAAGGACTGTTTTTCGCAGCTGAGTCGGACTGTTTCTCAAGCACTTAACTACTCTCAGATTCGAACTTGATACCTTTGAGTTGCAAGTCTGACACCTTTACCGCTTAGCCACTGAGTAATCCAATATACATCTTTTAATGAACAAAACTGTGGAAATACGCTTCTATGGGTAACTTTGTTATTATAACAGTTACAGAGTCGGTTAAATTAGCAATAATGGGCAAAATCTCAAGACCAATCAAGTGACGTTTTGAGTTTTGATCAGTGTTGCCAACTTTCATAGTTATTTAGAAAAAACTAAAAATGAGCCGAATCTTAAAACTCAAATATCTTTGAAACCGTTGCAAATAAAGCTAAAACACAAGAGAAGTAATTGACATATATTGTTACGAACTTTAAGATACGCCTATTTTGAAATGTATTTTGCATAATAAATAATAATAAATCAAAACAAATTAAGGGATCACATCGCAGAAGGTGCAAAAAATGAATGCGACCTTTATAGGCGTTCGTCAGAAAAAAATGGGGGGTTAAAGGTTACCACACCCCTCTTAGCTTTCTATTAGTTCTTTGAATTTTTTACTTAAAATCATACAGATGGTGCACTTAGAAAAGAGTAAGATTTGTACCAAATTATTAGATAATAAAAACATACACTTCTAAAAAGTGAAGTTTGACACCCTGTATATCGAAAAGGAAGCGTTCAAATGAAAAGTGACATAAGAAAGGTCCCCTTATTTTGTCGCAAAGAATATGTGGTTAACGGATTGGCCTACTTTTTTGTAACACCCTGATTATATATATATATATATATATATATATATATATATATATATATATATATATATATATATATATATATATACAGGGTGAGTCAGTTTTTTGTAGACAAACTTTAACAGGAGATAGAACACATGTTTTTAAAAAGAAAAGTTCCTATAAACATATGTCGTAGAAGGCTTCGTTTCCGAGATACAGGGTGTTGAATATAACTTTTTTTTCTCAAATTTTCATTATAACTCATAAACGAATGCTTAGATTTTTTTCATGTTGGGGGGATAATGTCTATTAATTAAGGGGCATAAAACAAGCGATAAGAATGTTCACAAACTTGCATAGTGGCGGAGTGGAGGGGGTGCTCAACCCCTTTCATAAACAGAACTTCTATGCCAATGACTATTTTTTAAAAAACCTGTTATTTTCATTATCTACATACAGTTTAACAAAAATAATGTACCTACTTCTGTTACGAAATTCCTGTGCGTTTCCGAATTATTTTGATTTTTAGTGTTTGATGTGGTACTAAGTTTAGCAACGTGCTTTATGTGAATAATTGAATATAAAGTTTTTAATAAAAAAGATATAATAAAACATTTAGAGCCATTTTAGTACCTAACGATCGTTTCTTTAAAATTTCAAATAGATTTTCATTTATAAATAGGTCGGTTATCGGTTTTTTTTAGTATCCATTGTTATTATCCTCGTATAAAAAGAAATGGATAATTATTATTGTTATGCGGTCAATGCTTTCTGTGTAATTATGTATGTATCAATTTCGCCATAAACATGTATGTAGTTTTTAAGTGAGATTCTAATAAGTTATAGACCGCTGCTCACTTGCTCTCGTTAAAGAGCCGCCACTGTATCAAGCCATACTAAAATACAAGACTTTTGTAAATTGAAATCTGTTTAGTACACTAATTTTAACAATCCTTATTTCTTATTGTAACAATACTTAATTAATAATTGTGAAATTAATAAGAATTCTTAGCAATAACGATTAATAAATAAATAACAATAACACTAGTACCTATAATAAAATTAGACACTTTGTTCAAAATGTAAACCGTTCTTTTCAATACACATTTCACAGCGACGTACAATAGAACGTCTTAAGTTAATTAAATGATGCACCCTTATTTCATTTTGTTTTACGCCCCTTAATTAATAGACATTATCCCCCCAACATGAAAAAAATATAAGCATTCGTTTATGAGTTGTAATGAAAATTTGAGAACAAAAAATTATATTCAACACCCTGTATCTCGGAAACGAAGCCTTCTACGACATATGTTTATAGGAACTTTTCTTTTTAGAAACATGTGTTCTATCTCCTGTTAAAGTTTGTCTACAAAAAACTGACTCACACTGTATATATATATATATATATATATATATATATATATATATATATATATATATATATATATATATGTTTTATTTAGATTGCCACAAGTATTCATGTTTAAATAAGACAATTTTTCTTTAAAACGGTAACATAAGGACGTTAAATTAATTCAACGTTTAACGTCCTTATGTTCCCTTTGACAAGAACAAGGCTTAAAAATTATATTATATATATATATATATATATATATATATATATATATATATATATATATATATATATATATATATATACATATATGCCGAATGTGTGGTTATGTGTTATATATACCCAAAATTTAGTTAGTTACAGTTCGTTATTATATTTACTTGGTGGCTAATGTATAGTTAGGTATTCAGTGTTTTGTGCATAATATGGCGAGAAAATTTCTCACTACGACTGAGTTAAAGCAGACAGGTAATAAAAGTGACCTTCATGGCGATATAGAAGATGAAATAATATCAGAAAGCGAGGATGTACTATTACAGAACGATACAAATACTGAAGATAGTTCAACAGACACCGGGGACCAAAGTGACGATGATACAAACCAAGGTGTTGGCAAACGATGGCACATTGTTGAATAAACATAAACTTAAAACCACCAAACGTTTAGCAGGTCTGGGAGAACCAATTACAGCTCAAATTTTACTACTAAGGCTGAAGCTTTCAAACTTCTTTTCCCCGATGAAATTATGGACATTGGTATTCGCGCAATCGAGCATAATCAACTTTAGTCGACAACTGGAACCCCGTGAATAATGTAGAATTGTATGCCTTTATCGGATTATTAATTATTGCCGGATGCTTCAATCATGAACCAATTTTGTAATTGTGGAGTACCAAGAATCCAGCGGGGGCATATTTTTTGTGCAACAATGTCCCGTGACAGAATGAAGCCTCTACTTCGGTTTCTAAGGTTTGGTGATTTAGCATCACGCCCAGAAAGACGCGCTTCAGATAAGTTAGCTCCAATACGAGAAATACGTTACATTTTTCATCAAACTGTAAGAAGACTTATACTCCAAATCCTGATATTTGTATTGACGAACAACTACAGGTCTACACAGGAATCACGAATAACATACCAGAAAAAGAGCAAGGCAACTGTAGAGGGTGACATCATAAATGGAACTAAATAATTTTTTTTCTATTATAGTTAAGCGTTTTGTTTTGGATTTAATAAATGAATTAGGCACTGGATATAGTATAACTATGGATAACTTTTTCACCTCTCTCCTGCTGTTAAAGGAACTTCTACAACAATTAAAAGCTCTTACAGTGACAATTAGACAAAGTAGTAGATAGGTATCCTACGTACAAAAAAGATAGAAGCATTCTGCTGCTAAGCACACAATGTTCAGGTGAAGAAACAGCCTATAAACTCCAAATGATTTTGGATTATAACAAATACACAGGTGCAGTAGATACCTTAGATAAAATGGTCAAAGAATATTCATGCAGTCGCAGTACGATGGCCTCTAGTTCCATTTTCAATTTCATTGACATATATGGAATAAATGCATTTAAGGTAAAAGTTGATAAATACAGATTTGGACCTTGAGTTAATTACACCTTTATACAATCCCGGCCGCGTGAAGATTTACATCAAGACATTCAAACAGCGATAAATGCGGTACTAATAAGACGTTCCGAAGATCAAGAATATTCATGCAGTCGCAATGCGATGGCCTCTAGTTCCATTTTCAACTTCATTGACATATGTGGATTAAATGCATTTAAGGTAAAAGTTGATAAATACAGATTTGGACGTTGAGTTAATTACAGCTTTTATACAATCCTGGCCGCGTCAAGATTTACATCAAGACATTCAAATAGCGATAAATACGGTACTAATAAGACGTTCAGAAGATCAAGAAGATACAACGTGGCCGTTGGAAACTTTGCAGTTGACCTTCCGACAAAAAATTATCGTCCAAATCCGATAAATGTAAGCATTTTGTTTGTAAAAGACATTCGAAAATAAAAAAAATATATCTTATAATACCTGTGGAGACCTAAACTAGTGTATTTTTTTAAATTTCTTTACTTGTTTTGATGAGTTCAGACAGATATCTCTACCTTCTGGTTACTTGGAATAAAAAATTCGTCTTGCTAATGTTTCTTACTTATTTTAAAGCAATATAAAATAAAAATAATTATAATAATTCGTTCCATTAGCTTTAGTGGAATGTGCAAGGAATGAATGGCGAGTCGGTACGTGGAATTTTAGAGATATGCATAGCAAAGAGTTTGAAATTGTGAATGTATTGTACGAAAAGCGGTTTGATATATTGTGTATATCGGAGACAAAGCGCAAAGGAAAGGATGCTGTGGAGTTGGACGATGGCAGCCTAGGACCATGGCCAGGAGTTCAGACTAAAGTGCAAACCGCAAAGGAGTTGGAGTGATCGTAAGTGAAAGAGCGAAAAATTTGTTGAACGGTACGAATTGGTATCCCCCCGGGAAATGTGGGTAAGAATGAAAGTAGAGTTTCGAAAAAAAAATCTTATGGCATGCTATGTACCGGTGAATGGAGAAAGAGACCAAGAGTGTGAGAACTTCTGGAATGATGTAGAAAACGTATTGAACGTATGTAATATTACACCTATTTACAATATTTAGGGGCAGCTACCAATTATCTGTTCTGATTTCCAGAAACCCAAAGTTCAGACAGACCTGCGAGAGGTGCGATAAAGGTTTGCCGCTATGCTCTTGATTTGTAGCCGTTGAGGCCGTCCGGTTCTTTTTAAAAACAATTCGTAAGATGGTAATAATTCTGGGCGCCACTGACTCACTACTAACTTGCGTGCACTTGAGCCAGCAAGGCTTAACAAATAACAAATTTTATTTTTAAACATACAACAATTATTTATTCGTGGTTGCTACTTGCTTTTCAACCAATTGGAATTACCAAAAAAATAGCTATATTTGGAAACTTTTCCTAATCGAATTAAAATTCAACCTACCCACTAACATACATACATACATATATATATATATATATATATATATATATATATATATATATATATATATATATATATATATTTACAAAAAAAAAATTAAACACGATTATATCGAAATTACGTAATCTACGTACTGAGTTTTCTTTTTTTTTACCAAAATATATTTTCGTATCTTAATTAGATTGGTTTTCTTTCGATGCTTTGTATACACAAATATCGACGCTAGATAATAACATATGGTGTCTGCAGATCACGCCTACTTATTTTACTTTAAATTACAATCAATTATGTACAACTTGCGAGTCCTCAATGAGAATACTGATAAAATTCTCTAATCGGCAATACTGCTCCTTAAAATTTATTCTACAGATACCATTTACAGATTTCTATATGCTATTCATACACGATTTGATTAATATGGTGGCTTGGGTTTTAACCGCTTTAATTTTATTTTGGATGAATTTTATTTTAATGAGTATGAATTTTACTTTTGCTTTAAATGATGGTTTCATGTGTTTTTTAATGTTATCAATTTTGCTTTTTGTTTTACAAATAGTGAAATTTTTCGTTGCTATAAATATGCTTAGTGTTGGTATAATACACGCTTTCCACAACGAAGATTTTCAAAGTGATATTCAAATCTTGGTGAGTTCATTAATACTAAAACAACAACTCTTAACTATTTTATATCCGGCGGATAACTAATTAAACAGTAACGTAAGTATCAATTTAACTAATGATTCGTAAATAATAAACTCCAAGACGTAAAAACTTAAAACGATGACTTCAAAATAAAATCGTAATCGAAAACTGTACGATACAAAGCTATCGTACCAAAAACGTAGCACAAACAAAATACGTAGCAGAAAAACCCTATGGGAGAGAATACTATAAGTAAGTTAAATAGTTATAAAATTATGAATTACCTTCATTGAAGGGTTTCAGGTGGTGTTGCTGCTATTAGAAGATTGTTATGCTTTTAACTCCACGAATGGTACTAGCGAATTAACTACTCCCAACCGATCAGCACTATACTATATGCAACTCGCTTGTCGAGTGATTTTGGATTAATCCCTTTTTACTAGAGGTAACTATTAATTAGTTAATTGCCCAAAAATCACCCTGCTAACAAATTTTTCATCTTCAGCAATGGTCGACGAAAAAGATATTCATATCAACGAAAGGTGACCGTAATTAACGTTTCAA
The DNA here is from genome assembly GCA_036346205.1 of Vesta saturnalis. Lineage (NCBI taxonomy): Eukaryota > Metazoa > Arthropoda > Insecta > Coleoptera > Lampyridae > Vesta > Vesta saturnalis. Next base: position 1,501,546 of record JARFJB010001071.1, read on the forward strand.
CAGATAACTCAAATTTTGCGTTTATGTGGTCAAATATGGAGGAACAGGCAGATCCCTGTTTTATCCCATTAATGAATTACAGAAACCTGTATTTCCATGAAGCTCTGTTCCTTGTAGTTAGTTATTCCCTCCATAGATGTACTATTTACAAATTATTATTTTTAACTGTTTACATTTAAACCTAAATTGACGATTATAACTAATACAAACGTATTAAATTGATTATGTTTACTATTGGATTATACAAACTTTGACTATAACTACTGATTAATCCTAATGCTACCAAATTTTCCTATATTTATTATGTATATTATGTACAAATTGGCTGGTAATGTTGGGAGATATGAATGAATGAATAGATGGCTGTACAGACAGAACTACTGAATGCGTTCTGGGAGGTTCGGAGACCAAATAGTTATTGAGAATGAGAAATGTGCATGTGTATGCATGGCAAAGAGACGAATCTAAAAGTATGATTGACTTGATAGTGTATGTTGAACGACTTAGAAACCGTCTAAGAGAGACAAAAGTAATGTGCGGGTCGCAGTGTGGGTCGGACCACTTTATGGTTGTATCGAGAGTGTGATTAGGACAAAAGTGGGCCTGGAGAAAGAAAGCAAGCGAAATGCAAACGTCTAGAATTAGAGCAGACAAACTAATAGATAATGGGGCGAGAATGAAATTCGCAGATGCTGTGAGTAAAAAGTTGAATGTGAATGAAACAGTGTGTAACGGACAAATAAAAGACTCTGAAGTTGAATGTGCATGGATAAGCTTGAAAAACTGTGTTGTCAATCGTGCCGAGCAATTATGTGGAAGATCCACTATAGGTAAACAAACAAATGTGCTTGGTGGAATGAATCGGTAAAAAAGTCAGTATGTAAGAAAAAAGATGCGTACATGGCCACGATTGCTGAAAAAATGAGACTAAGAAAAGGGGATTGTATGAAGTGTACAGATTAAGCAAGAAAGAAGCGAAGGAGGCAGTGAGAATATGTAAAGAAGTGATGGCTGTGGAAGGAGAGAAAATGCAGAATGATTTTGAGCAAAAAACTGTTCTGCAAATGGGTGGATAATATAAACCGTGGGCCAAAACAGAACGCTACAGGAGTGATGAATACGAGCAATGAAATAGTGTGGGACGATTGTGACGTAAGGAAATGCTGGCAAGAATATTTCGGAAAGCTGCACAGCAGCGAGGAAAATAAGACTGAACGGTTAAATAAGGAGAATGTAGCAGGAATAGTGAATGAAAATGAGAAGGAAATTGGGATAAATGAGGTAGAGAAAACGGTAGGAAGGTTGAAAAACGGTAAAGGAGCAGGTGTACATGAAATAACGGGTTAAAAACTAAAGCATGGAGGTGCAAAGTTTATACGAAGATTGTGCAAATTTTTCAATGTATGCTTGAAGGGTGGGAAAAGTGCCGAGTGATTGGAAGAGCGCGATTATTGTACTACTGTATAAGGGTAAGGGGAACAGGAGTGATTGCAAGAACTACAGACGAATAAGTTTGCTCAGTGTACCTGGTAAAGTATTTGGAAGAGCACTGATTGATAGAGTACGAGAAACTATACAAGCTAAGATTTGGCATATGCAGGGTGGCTTGATGCCAGGGAGAGGATGGGTTGATCAGATGGTTGCCCTTCAACAGGTGATCGAAAAGTGTTTAAGTGTAAAAAGGAAGCTGTACTGTGCATTTGTAGATCTGGAGAAAGCATATGAGAGAGAGAAAGAGAGAGAGAATAAGGAGAAGCTGTGGGAGATATTACATGAAAGTGGCGTACGTAAAGGTCTAATAAACGGAATAAGAGCAGTATACAACGGCAGCCATGCATGTGGTAGGGAAAGGAGGTGTGAGTGAATACTTTAATATTGAGCAAGGAGTGCGAGAAGGCTGTGTGACCGTGGTTGTTCAATGTATACATGGATAAATGTGTTAGGCAAGCATGTACAGACACAAATGGTATAATGGTTGGTGACGTAAATGTACGAGTTCTGGTAGACGTAGATGGCACAGTCTTATTAAGTGACAGTCCGGATGAGCTACAAACTGCTCTGAGGAAGTATAATACAGTCTGTGAGAGCATGAACCTAAAGGTAAATGTGAACAAAACTAAAATTGTGGTGTTCAATCGGGAAGGTGAAAACGAGTAGAGTATTTCCTCCGCAAAATAAAATTGTGGACAAAGTGGATGAGTTGGTATATTTGGGTAGAATGTTTGCTACAGATGGTACAATAGATGGCGAGATTGGGCGAAGGGTCAATGCTGGAAGGAAAGTGATTGGAAGTATCTCGACGATAATGAGAAACGAAAGCATAAGCCTAGCTGCGAAACGAGCAATCTATAGTACCGTGTTTGTGCCGTCAGTACTGTATGGAAGTGAGACATGGATATGTTAAAAAAAGCACGAAAGAAAAGTAAATACCGTGGGTATGAGGTTCCTGAGAAGCGTATGTGGTAAAACGAGAAGGGATAAGATAAACAATGGAGTGTGGCGAGGAAAATGCGATGATGGATAGGTATAAAAATAGTACACTGCGTTAGTCTGTCACATTGAGAGAATGCACAACGCAAGATTAACGAAGAAAATATATGTGGGTGAGATTAAAGGTAAAGCCGGGCCTGGTAGACCGAGTAAAACTCCGCTGAATGTAGTAGAATGTATGATAAAATAAAGAAATATTAGGAGTTTTAAAAATAAAAGGACGTGTCAGATACAATGTACGAATCTTGTGGAAGCTAAGGAGGCATGCAGAGATAGGAGGGCATGGAGACATATCGTGAATAAAAAATAAATAAGAGGCAGGGATAGTTTTACTTACATCGCTAGGGAATGGCGTGATGGTTATGTTATGTTGTGTTGTATTGTGTAGTGTTGTGTTATGTTGTATTGTGTTGTGTTGTGTTGTGTTGTATTGTGTTGTGTTGTGTTGTGGTGTGTTGTGTTGTGTTGTGTTGTGTTGTGATGTGATGTGATGTGTTGTGTTTTGTTATATTGTGTTATGTTGTGTTGTGTTGCGTTGTGTTGTGTCGTGTCGTATCGTGTCGTGTCGTGTCGTGCTGTGTTGTGTTGTGTTATGTTGTGTTGTGTTGTGTTGTGTTGTGTTCGTTGCGTTGCGTAGCGTTGTGTTGCGTTGAATTGCGTTGTATTGTGTTGTATTGTGTTGATGTTGTTTGTTTAGTGTTGTGTTCGTTGAATTGTTGTGTTGTGTTGTTGTATTGTATTTATTGTGTTTATTGTATGTTGTGTATTGTATGTATTAGTATTTATTATATTTTTGTTTGTATTATTGTATTATTTAGTTTGTTATGTTTGTTATTTTATATTTTGTTGTTTTGTTTGTTTGTATTTGTAGTTGTGTTATGTTGATGATTATTTTTGTTTTGATGTTTGTTTGTTTGTTATTTTATTATTTTGTGTTATGTATATGTGTTTGTTTGTTTTTTGTGTTTGTGTTGTGTTATGTTGTTTGTGTTATGTTATTTTTTGTATGTGTTTATTTGTGTTATGTTATGTTATGTTGTGTTGTATTTGTATTTATTTTTATGTTATATTATGTTATTTGTATGTTATGTGTTAGTTTGTTGTTGTAGTTGTATTTATGTTATATTTAGTTATATTTGTTAGTATTTGTATTATTTTATTTATTTATATTATGTTATTTATGTTATTTAGTATTATATGTTATGTTATTTATGTATTTATTTTATTTATTTATGTTATTTATATTATGTATGTATTTATTTATGTTATGTTATATATTTATTTATTTAGTATTTATTATTTATATTATGTTTATGTTATGTTATTGTTATGTTATGTTATTTATTTATGTTATTATTTATGTTATTTATGTTATGTTATATTTATTATTATGTTTTATGTTATGTTATATTATATTATGTTATTATGTATGTTATGTTATTATGTTATGTTAGTATTTAGTTATGTTATTTATGTTTTATTTATTATGTTATGTTATTATTATTTATTTATGTTATGTTATTGTTATGTTATATGTTATGTTATGTTATGTTATGTTATGTTATTTATGTATGTTATTTATTTATGTTTGTTATTTGTTATGTTATGTTGTTATGTTATGTTATGTTGTTTGTTATGTTATTTTGTTATGTTTGTTATTTGTTATGTTTATGTTATTGTTTATGTTATGTTATGTTTGTTATGTTATGTTTGTTATTGTTATGTTATGTTATGTTTTTGTGTTTGTATGTTATGTTATGTTATGTTTATGTGTTTGTTGTGTATGTTCTTGTTTTGTTTGTTTGTTTGTTATGTTAGTTTGTTAGTGTTGTTTGTTATGTTGTATTGTTAGTTAGTGTTTGTTATGTTATGTTTGTATTTTTATGTTATGTTATTTATGTTATTTTTATGTTATGTTATTTGTTTATTTATGTTAGTTAGTTGTTGTTAGTTATGTTAGTTATTTATTATGTTATTTATGTTATGTTACGTTTATTTAGTACGTTATGTTACTTGTATGTATGTATATTTTGTTATTTAGTTATTTTAGTATATTATGTTATCGTTACTTATGTATGTTATGTTTATATGTTATGTTATTTATGTTATTTATAGTTATGTTATGTTATTTATAGTTATTTAGTATTTTATTTACTAGTTGATATTTGATTATCTTCAGTTATAGTTATATCATAATTATGTTATGTTATTTTTAGTAGTTTGTTATGTTACATTATATTGTTATTATTATGAATTATTTGTTATGTATATGGATAGTTTATGTTATATCGCTATGTTATGTTATTATATGTTATGTTATAGTTACGTATTACTTTCTGTATATGTTAGTATATGTTATGTTATGTTACATGTTATTCTATAGTTAGTTATGTTAGTGTTATGTTTGTATGTTATGTTATTAATTTTGTAGTTGAATTTAATTTGAAACAATTGGTAGTATGATTGTGTTGCGTCTATCGTTGTATCGTATGTGTCGTGTCGTGTCGTATGTCGTCGTTTCGTAAGTCGTGTCGTGTCGTTCGTGTCTGTGTAGTCGTGTCGTGTAACGTCGTCGTGTCGTTCGTGTCGTGTCGTGTCGTGTCGTGTCGTGTCGTTCGTGTCGTGTCGTGTCGTGTCGTGTCGTTCGTCGTGTCGTGTCGTGTCGTGTCGTGTCGTGTCGTGTCGTGTCGTTCGTGTCGTGTCGTCGTGTCGTGTCGTGTCGTGTCAGTCGTGTCGTGTCGTGTCGTGTCGTGTCGTGTCGTGTCGTGTCGTGTCGTGTCGTGTCGTGTCGTGTCGTGTCGTGTCGTGTCGTGTCGTGTCGTGTCGTGTCGTGTCGTGTCGTGTCGTGTCGTGTCGTGTCGTGTCGTGTCATGTCATTTCATGTCATGTCATGTTACGTTACGTTACGTTACGTTACGTTACGTTATGTTATGTTATGTTATGTTATGTTATGTTGTGTTATTTTGTTATTTCATATTATGTTATGTTATGTTATGTTATGCTATGTTATGTTATGTTATATTACGTTTTGTTAGGTTACGTTGCGTTACGTTACGTTACGCTATGTTACGTTACATTACTTTACGTTACTTTACTTTACGTTACGTTTCGTTACGTTACGTTACGTTACGTTACTTTACGATACGTTACGTTACATTACGTTACGTTACGTTATGTTATGTTATGTAATGTTATGTTATGTTAATAATTATTAGTGAATTTTTTATTACCTAAAACAAATTGGGTGATTTTTGACCCCCTTTTGTCATCCACGCATGAAAAAAAGATTAGTCATCCGAAGGTTAAATTCAAGTTCAGTTATTTGAATAAAAGTACGTTTTACGTTTTATTTTCAAACCATCTCATTAAAACGCTATATTACAGTATTTGATTTCAAAGAAGTAAGCAAAGTTATTTTTTTACTAATAATTATCGGAAAATACATTAACATACATATGCAACACGACCATCATACACGAATTTATTTGAGGAAGAAGGAAAAGGTTTACGATTACCATTATCGTAAAAAGTATACTGTGGTAAAAAATAATATGAAATTATAGCTTGACATGTTCTCAATGTGTCAGTGTGCGTAAATTTTAAATTAGGTGGCAATCGCTCTGTAGTTTGCTATTTTATACATTTTAATGGACGTAAGTCACGCAAAAAAGTCAAACCAATTTAGACACACCAAATTGACGATAAACGCCCTTACAAAGTTAAGAAATGTTATATACAATCGCGACATATAATTTAAGCATTATTTTAAGGGTAGCAATGCTAAATCTGTATACTTCAATGACCTTAATGATCTTTTATCATCGTTAATAACACAAAACGACTTTATACATGCGATTTTAACGACTTAAAAACAACGCTAAATCTAATCCTATTTTTTCCGGATTTAAAAAAATCCCCCCATTATCTGTTATTTTTACTTTTATATATATGCATTCGTTTACCGAATGAAGTAGACAAGATAATCCTTAAGTTTTTAATGTTTACGTTCATAAAAGATAGCGCATATTAAGCAGTGCAGATTACTGGAATAAATTTTGCAGAAATTCTACGCAATCGATTTTTCTAGTAGTGTAACGCGGAGTGTCTTGTGAAAAAGTCATTATGTACTTTCTTTGGATAAAATCTAAATTTTTATGTTAAGAAAATGAAGTCATTAGTTTGTATGACGTAAATAGGGAGTGAAACTATTGATTATAAAGCTCAATATAATTGCTTGATGGTTATAGCTAAGGGCTAAATTGTCGTTTTACAAAACCATTAACCAATTTATGTGTTAGTACTACCTCTAACACGTACTTTAGGGAGATTAATATAAGTTTATACTGTAGTTACCTATTCATAAGTGGTACTTCATTTAATAAAGATGTTAACAGTGGTTATCACCACGTTTAATATGATTAACACAAATCCCGCTTTCGGAGCACCCAACCAACATTCTAAATAAAGTCCATTTTTTCCTCGGCAGCGACGAGATCCGATTACTTGTTTTAAGGCTTACCTGAAAAGAAAGACAAAATGAAAGTCATTATTTTATGCTAAAACATATAAAAGCTTTTATGTTCAGGCTAAGACTAATTTCCGTGATTTCTTTTAATGATAAAGACTTTACGAAGAATACATTATTTTTAAGTAAACATTGCCTTTGCATATGAAATTTACATTGAAAGGTGGAATTGTATTGATTTAGAATGTTTGAGAACTTCAATTATAATGTACTCATGCATTAATTGTATTTATTAACGAAATGTGCTGCCGTCAACGGAATAAAGAAAATTGAATATAAGAGGAGAAATAAAAAGATAATAAGCTTAAAATATGCGAGTCAGTTTTTTTAGCGCAAAACCCCGGTGTTTTAGTAAAATTTGTGCTTCCGTAGAGATAATAGATTTTAATTTCAAAAGACGCGTTTAAAAAGTAGAATTTTACACCAAATAACCCAGATAAACACTTGTGCGAAATACCATTACTATCATTGTAAATAAAGATTACAAAAAAATTATAAACTTGGAAATAATAAATTGGTATAATGCGAATAGTTGAAGTAATATAAAGACGTTAACGTAAATAACGAATGCAAACACAACGCTAGACTAAAAGTAAACATTCATTTTATTAAATAATATTTAAGCACTTTACTTTTTCTGTTCTGTAACTTTGTGATACTACATAGCGAGTTGTTGAAAAGAAAATTGGTAGAGGAAGATATACAATAAACCAGTTGCAATTCCATCAAAAGCGGATTGCGAACCTCATTTATTATGATGTCTAAAGTAAATAATCACGCACGAGGCCTTAAGCGTACAGTTTATTTTGTATAACGTTTACTCTGAATCAAAAATCATAACATTGGTATTAGTAATTCAGGCTCTTCCTTTTCTTAATACAATTCTAATGTAAACTACACCTTTATCAAAGAATGTATAATTTAAGCAGAAAACGTTTTACGTGTATTATCATGCTAGAACGCATACTTACCTCGAAATGCAGAATTGGTCGATTGGGAAACGGTTAGTTAAGATTAATTTATAATTATTTTTATAAGACTCCAAGAAAAGAAGTGTACTGTTTTCTGTAATAAGGTGTTAAGTACATTCAATATAATCGAAAATTTCACACCTCTACCTTACAACCATTAAGATGCCTTTATTTTGACTTGTTACCATGGCAACCAGAAGATTTCCGGAAATTTTATCGAGCCGAGGCTATATTTAAGTGGAAACTTTTTGACAGTTTAGAACGTAAACATACATGATCTACACATCTCCATCTTATCTATTTTCTTTACAACCACTAAATAATGTACTTGTCAATAACACGAGATTTCTAGGAATTAACATTTTATTTTTTTATTATTTTATTTATTATTCCCCATAAAGTTTAATTTAACATAAAACACAAATTGTACAATTTGTATAATTGTGCATTAATTAGAGTTTGAACCGCAGGGTTTACATGCATAACAAGACTTTAATGTTATTTGAATTCTTCTAATAGTAATTAGATGTCTGAGTTTTAAGACATATACAGTGTGATCCAAAGTAGAGGGACCATTCAATAACTTCTTTATTTTACGATATATAAAAAAAAAGTTAAATTATTTTTTGTTTACGGCCATATGCTACATTTAATAGGGCAATCAAATATTTTTTTTCATTTCCGGTTAAACCGGAAACGAACACAACTATTGTTTTTTAAATGACACCCTGTATATTTTTTTAGACTATCTGATTCCTCTTTATTTTTTCTTTCTGTAAATATAAAATTTTATGGGTATTATATCAGAAAATTTTGTTGTAAATCGCAAAAAACTGTTTGAAGGAGTACAAGATCACTATTTAAAAAACTAAATAGTTATTGCCATGGAAAACGGAAACAACTGCTTTGTGAAGTTGTTTCACATTGTTTCACATCTTTCAAAATTAGTTTTTATATGTAATTACTTAATTTTTTTAATTTATAATTACAACGTTATTGTATGCAATTATTAGGCAACTACATAATGAATAATAGTGAAAATGTCGATTTAATGTTAATATTTGGCGAGTGTAATCGCAACGCACGAAGATCAATCGCACTCTCACTAATGGGTTAAAGCGTAGTTATTGTCAACACTACTAATATGAATTTCTCTCAAGAAGAACTCAGGGAAATGGTGTATTATTTGGGTGAGAGTTGTAAGAATGCCCTACTGGTCTCGAGGCTATACGCCCAACATTTTTCGGAAGGAAGAACTCCTCGCGCTACAGCATTTGTAAAACTGAAACAACGTTTCAATGAAACTGGATTAGTGAAATATACGAAGACAGAAAGAGAAAAAAAAATGCAACAAATGAAGAAAATGGTTTATGGTCCTGACCAAGGTAGTGGACGATCCTTATGCAAGCCAAAGAGAAGTAAGTCGAGCATTAAAAATAAACCAAACGGCTGTATCAAGGATCGTACAGAAAAATAAATTTCACCCCTACCACATACAGCTGTGTTGGGAATTAAACGAAAATGATTTCCAAGCACTGGGCGCTGAATAAAGTTGTGAAGCAGAACGACTTTTTTAATTTTGTGCCTTTCTCTAAGGAGGCTACATTTCATAAAAATGGATATGTGAATAGGCATCATTTTCACTATTATGAGAATAATAATCCTCTTCGCTTCGGACAGTTGATCACCAACATTGGTGACTTTGAATACTTGTGCCGCTATAATAGGTGATTATTTGATCGGTCCATACTTTTTTTATGCAAACGTCGATGGTCGAACACACCTACACTTCCTACAAAATGAATTTCTAATTCTCTTGGAAGATGTACCTTTAAATATAAGAGAAGCCATGTAGATCCAGCTGAATGGAGCTCCATATGATTATAGTCGACATCTAAGGGAGTATTTGAACAGGGAATTTGAGATTAAATGCATTGGTAGAAGAGGACCAATGAGGTGGCCTACTTGTTCTACAGACCTAACAAAATTGGATTCCTTCTTGTGCGATATATCAAGGAGCAAGCCTACAAAGACCCTCCTGCAAATAAAGACAATATCATGATCAGTCTTTAAGAAATCAAAGTATTCTACGCAATGTGACTCATTTTTGAGAAGAATACGCATGTGCATTCAAGAGAATGGTAGTCATATTGTACATATCTTTTGATCATCATAAAGAAGTTAGTTTTAATGTTTTTTTCCGATTATTTTTTTAATTTCAAAGAAACCCGGTATTATAACTCCTGTATTGGTAAACTCTGTTTTTCTTTAAGGCATTTCTTTTTTATTGTTTAAGTACTTACTATTATTTTTGATTAAAATTTAACTAAATTTAAAAATTGTAGTAGAATCTAAAGTTTTACAATTTTAGAAGTGAGGCATATTTAATTAAAGATAACATAAAATAAAATTCAGTAGCTAAGTAGGGATACGTATTAATTTAGTTCATTTACAATGTTGAATCACAAGTTATCAATTTAATCGAATTAGATTAAACATACCTAACTATTGACTGTATAATAAAAAAATGTTTCAGGAAGGCATACTCGCGTTTTTTTTGCCGAAACAATAAGTGCCCAATTTCACTCATGAAAATTTCATTTGTCCTCTAGTGTTGATAGGATGATATTGGCATTGACAATAATTCTACTTAAATCATGTGTAACTGTTTATTTGACAGTTCTAATTTGTTTCTAAAGAATTGCTATTATTTCAAAGTATGCAATTTCATGTTAAGTTCTACAAATTGCCTAATTTAAGATTTATTTCTAAGAAATTTGAAATATCTCAAAAACTAAAAGTTCTAGGTGTAGAACATATTTAAAAAAAATGATAGAGAATTAAAAATTGAATATCCTGATGTGAACAAATATAGCGTCTTTCATTTGAAACAATGAAGTTATGGACGCTTCAAGATGGGAAAAATTGGGTGCCTCCCAAGGACACCCTGTACATGGCAATCTAATAGTAATACCATGTGGAAGTAGAGTCTAGTATTGGTTACATCGCAGCAAACTTTGGTTCCATTATTATCTTTACTAACATTTCTACACCCATATTTTGTAATACAATGTATTTTCACATTTTTTGAGGAAAAAATGAATAATCTGGGAACACCCCATCTAAATGCCAAAAATGAAGCATGTGTGTACATCACTTAACAAGGTGAATACTGTGCAAAAATATAATTAGGGTTCTATCTAAGAAAAAAAAAGTTTTGTACAGCCCTGGAATAACGGGCTGAAAATATTTTCGATCGATGCAGCATTCACTCCATACAACACCGTAAAAGTCAATATCCTCCGATCCCGCACTAATGAATGACCCTGCATATATATATATATATATATATATATATATATATATTCAATACTATTGGTTAAAATAAATTGAAGAAAACCATCAGGGTTCATTTTTGTAATGTTGTAAAATGCTTAACTTTATGTACAGTATATTACTCCACATTCCCGAAGTTTGTGTAAATACACCTAAAAATTTCGCAATATTTAAAGTCATACGTTAGAACGTTGCTTATTTTGCATTTGTAATAGATAACTCATATTTGATAAGAACGAATAATAAATGTTAACTCATTTGTGTGCTAATTGCGTTAAAATAAAAAATAACAATCAGATACACTGCAAAATAATCGGTTTTCCATTTAGTCCCATGGAATGTAATTTTCAAATATCTCTAGTTCAGAAAATTGTGTCAAGTTAATATAGATAAATTAACAATTCAACAGTGGATACACATTATTCGAATTTACCATAAAATCGGTGTTGGGTTCGTCTAGCATTTCGCGCGTTGCAAAAGGTTTATACGTAACGTAGTCGACGATCCGAATGATTTCTTTGTTTAAACAGAATGGCTCTGTAGTACATAAGTCAACAGTTGTACGTCATCAAGGTGCACGATTGAAGGACAATTTTGATGCTGTAATCCAATTATCTCGTTCTCGTTCTCAGGACGTCGAGCATCCTCATACGATTATATAGAGAATTTTGCATGATATTCTTCATCCGAAGACGTATAAAATTTAGAACACTCAAAAACTAAAACCAAATTACTATAGTTTCCGTCTACATTTTGCCCTGGGCCCTTGAACAATTGGAAACCGATCATCATTTTGCTGAAAAGGAAAACTCATTTATGCCTCAATGGGCTTGTAAACAAGCATAACTCTAGGATTTGATCAAGTGAAAATCTTCAAGTTATCCACGAGGTTCCACGTCTTCGCTTAAAAAGGTCACTGTTGGTGTTTTGGGTTTAAAGCGTGGTCCGACCATACTATTTTAAAGAAAAGTAATGGTACTGTTAATGGTGAGCGGTATAGGAGTATGCTAACAGATTATATTTGACCTCAACTGAAAAATATCGACATGCCCAATGTTCTTTTCAGCAAAACGGTGCTACGTGTTACTTATCTTAGCATACAATGATTATTGCAACAACATAGATAATTTTTTTCGAGGAAGGGTGATGTTAACTGGTCACCAAGATTAATCGCTCCCTCGCCCTTCTACTTCTTCCTCTGAGGTTATGTGAAACGATGTTATCTTTAAACTTAATGTTCTATAAAATAAAACAAAGATAAAACGATTACCACCTCTAATTATGTTTGTATGTTTTGACAAATCTTTAAGGCGCTAATTGGAAAATCCTTGATATGATCATACCTCACATAATAAAGAAATTACTACACCGTAACTTAAAATAGAATAAACTCAATGAGGAAGAAGTAAGTCCTCGACCAATTAAACTTTACGCAATTATGTACGTTAATGTATAGCAACGAAGTTTTGTTATTAAGGTAACATTACCGTCTATCAAATACTGTCTGTGATTAAAACTTAATACATGTTAAAATCAAATTACTAAACACGGCTTTCATGTAAACACATCGAGAAAACATTACTTGACATATAACTACACAAAATCCAAATTTATAATCACGACATAAGCCCTTATATGAAGAAATCGGTTCCAAATAAACAAAATCAAACTTATGAAATGGAACTCGAAAGTCTTACACACAGCTATCTAAGAAAACACAAGTCAAGTAATTAGTTTGCTGCAACACACGACCGTCCAAACCACATTGTGAAAAGTAACAGAAATGAAATAATACTAAATAATAAATGAAAAGTTTTTTTAGGGTAGAAGTAAAATGCATACGTAAATTTGGGAAAAACATTATCGAAATAAATCGATGTAACTTAAAACCAAATTCGCAAAGCAACACTTTACTTTGGGAAATTGGTTTAAAGTTACGTTAATTTATTTCGTTGACTTCTTAGGTTAATTATGAAAGCCTTCATGCAATAGGTCATAATTAATATGAGCATTGCCAAAGCGAGAATAATGACATATTAAACAGACCTTTATACCTTCCTGCTAGATAGACGTTAATAAATAGTCATTTAGATTCCAACTTGAAAGAAGAATCCAAAGCCGTTCGCGTGTCAAAATATTACAGATATGGGGTCTTGTTTAATAAATTAACCTCATTTCTAAACCTAAAAATATCCAAAAAACATAAATAATTTATAATTTTGAAATCTCTGTGTTGGTACTTTGATATTTCCGAAACCTACAGTAGTCTCAGAATTATATGGTAAACACCAAACGCTGTTCTTCGTAAAACACCATCTCCGCTATTGGATTTCCCCAAAAATCTAATCAGCATACAGACACCAGAACAACTCGCGCACGCACACGCACACGCACACGCACACACACGCACACGCACACGCACACACACGCACACGCACACGCACACGCACACGCACACGCACACACACACGTGTGCCCACATGTACACGTACACGCACCCGTATACGCACAGTTGCACGCACACGAAAAGCACATACACACGCATCCGCACGCGTGCACGTACGCACACACACATACACACGGTTACACAGACAAACACACACACACACACACACACACAGACGCACTAACGCGTCCGCACACACACACACACACACACATACGCACACACGCATACACGCACACATGATCACGCGCTCACATGCACACACGTATAGGCGGACACAAGCACACACGCGCACATTTTTGCAAAAAAATGATGCTGTATTACCTAGGCATAGATTAACTGAGCTTGTAATGGACTATTGTCACAGAACATACCACCATTAACAACATCAAACAGTAATAAATGAAGTTAAATAGATATTTCGTATTGCAAGTTTAACAACTACGGTAAAGTCTGCAAGGAAATGTAGCAGAATGTATGTCAAACCACGAACAGAATACATAACACAGAAATGGCAGATTCACTCGTAAATGCACAGGCATGCGCACTCGTGCCTACATGTGCACTCATGCACACGCGCACATGTGTAAACTGGCACACTTGCACACACGCATACTTGCACACTTGCATACCTGCACACTTACACGCTTGCACACTCTCACATTCGTACACCTGCATACTTGAACACTTTCACACACATACACACGTATTTATGCACACATGAAAGTGTGTCCAAGAAGAAGCTGCCACAGTACCTCGAGACATAGATTAACTGAACTAGTAATGAACAATTGCCACAGAAAGTACAGCCAATAACAACATTAAGTACGAATATATACTCGTATGTCACGCAGTTTAGTTTGCAACACCTTCATCATTTTGTTATCAAACCGTTATCAGTAAACAAGTTGTACATTTATTGAATAGGTTATTGCCATAACGGGGTAGACACTTGACTAGCAATTTTCTTAATAACAGTAGTGGTATAAAACCATCAGTCCACTATTCTTCGGTAAAAAGCCAGCACAGCGATGTTGTTAACTAACATGCACTAAAATACAGGAAGCTGCCTCAATAATATAATGCTGTGATAAATTTCGAGTTTGACAATGTAAAATACTTCTAAACACTATCTAAATTTTCTATAATAAATGTAAAAGTTACAATTAAAAAAAAAATTAAATCTCCACACTAGTTAAATAGTGTTCAACCATAAATTGAACTCAAATACAATTTTAGGCACTACAGAATTTATATAAATTATTCCGTGGACGCACTTATCAACTTTGAACACTTCTTGCGTATTAAAACGCATACACATTAATTTGAAATGTAAATTTTAAGGAAATTGAGCATTTTTTATTCTTAAAATGTTTATTTTGTAATTACATAAAAATGTAACTTTTATTTGTTATTTAAAAACATCAGCACATAAATATGTACATATACCCGATTTTAGGTTTAGTAAAAGAGAATGAAAAGTATATTTGTTTCTAATACGTAGTGTTTGTTTCACGTTTAAAGGACCCCGCACAATTTAAATGGCAAATGGTTTTCTGTGGATTTGGATAAATTTTTGAAAGTTGTAGACTGTAAGGTTCTAATCAAAGACCACCATAGGCAGAAAGTCGAAAAATGGACAGTTTTTTCGCTACAGCTCCCCAAAGTTGTGAAAATGAAAGTGTTATTTTTAAATGTGATGTACAAGAGTTTAACGAAATTATTTATTAACGCCAAACAACATAAGTAATTCCAACAATATGGGGCATAGGGCATTTTTTCAAACCTCATCAGTATCCACTTCCATCGCACTGTTATTTGCAGTGTTTGGAGCATGTTATTGAACTCCATTAGCTGCGTCCAATATTTTATCCAACAAAGTAGATTTTGGATAGTGAACATCATTTTCATAAGGCGAATACCCCAAAAACCACAAAACACTAGCAATGTGCGCACATGTTCCAAGAGTTCTTGCACCTGATTTGCGCGTACAGTTGTAACCAAGAATTAGATCCTTCACAACATCATCGGCTTCTTGATTTTCAGTGGGGTTGAAAGCAATCCACAATTGATGTTTTGTCGCATTACGAAAGCGCGAAAAATGTCTAATTCTTATAACAAGGTTCATTATTAAGAGAATCTATATGAAATTCTTGGTATACTCCTACAGTGAGCTCTCGAAGATAATCCAAAGTGAGGTGAGGGAAGTCACCTACATCATGCTCATTTATTTGAACCCAATGAGCGTTCCGTCTACCAAGATTTTCTACTTCCACCCGGGCTTGTATAATATCAACCTGGCTCGCTTTTTTCAGTAATTGCTGAGCCAGCTCTTCGTTAGCGCCTAACATAAGAATGCGACGGTGAAACTTGTTTGTTGTCGCTCCAGCAATATGATAGAAATCGCCAAGGTTTTCGATATGTGGTATTATAATTATTTGACCAACAAACTTAAATATGGTTTTGAGGTGACTGTTTCTGGCTTCAACTATCCACCTTGATTTAGTTATTATCCGGCATTCATTTCCTTCTTCAGTCGACAATTGGTTTTGGCCCCGTGCAAGAAAATCTGGCATCTTGCTTGAAATACCCACCTCAAGCAGAGGTATGAAATCTCGATATCCACGATCCAGCAAAAAAATATCACCTTGGTGAAACCATGCTCTTATTGCATCACCATCCCTATTAAACACAATAATCAGCATTTTGGCATCATTATTTTTAGAGTCCGAAAAATAAGGACTTTAGATTGCTAGTATATATCCATTTGGAGCTGCAAAGAGAGCCAGTTTTACTAAGTGGAGACTCTTGTGCATGTGGGTGTGGGTGTGCGTGTGCGTGTGCGTGCGCGAGTTGTTGTGGTGTGTGTGTGATGTAGGACTCTCTTAAGATACAAGAGTTATTACTTTTTGGTATATAAGAGTAGGTCCCATCAATATATGCAATTGCATTGGGTTGAGGATTACATAATTGGTTGGAATTATGTTACTTGGTTGGCAAACTTGCAGCCTGTCTACTTGGGTAGTGAAAAATAATCTTCAAAATTTCGTCCGACAAACCTTACCGAATCTTGCATAAAAACATCAAGAGGGCCTTTGTCCACCTTTCTGAGGTATTGAATCACAAAAGGTATACAATTCCCGAAATTGTTCTTTCGTAACGGGGGCTACGGATTTGAAATTTTTTTCACTAAAACTATCTTCTTCCTCGTATATCACCTGTTTTTGACTGAGTAGGATTTTTTGAAAAATATGGCCTATTTACAATCCGCAACCCTGGACGTAAATGCTCCAAAATAAAACCCTTGCGATCCAAGTGCTGCACGCAACATCGTACATTTTCTTGTATGAAAATGTTCAAAAGAATAAAAATATTTACTCTACACGATACGGACATCCTACGAACATTATTATTACCGTTATAAGTTAAACAAGCATGGGTTGCTGTTTTTTTCAAAGTATTTAGTCTTAAACAATCTGCATGATTTTCAATAAGAGTTATTTCGTTAATGATCATCCGAAAATAATTAGCGCAAACTCTGGTCACATCTGTGAATTCTAGCGGTGGCCTTCCATTCTCATTTCTTCTGAAAATGTCTATTTCCCTTTTAACCATATTATTATCGCCATCAAATCCATTCATTAGCCCTGGCGGTGTAAGAGTGTTACAGACATAACAGAGTAAAAGATTTCTAAATTCCATTTATACGACTCTTCAAAAATCACAATTTTTACGGTAAAACTAATTAAAAGACGTAAAATCCACAGAATGTCTGTAACGTCCCCCAGGTACCCTATCTTGAAAATCGTAATTTGAACTTATTTGTAATAATGCAAATTTAAGAACAAAACAATCGCTAAGTGATTTATCTTGACTTTACTGACAATAATGCTACTATTACCCAAATTAATTGCTTGCCTTATTTTGACTTTCCTGGCAATAATTAAAACATTAGAATTTATTTACAAGCCTGATATTTAATTACTCACAAACCTCAAATCTGATCAAATGATTTGGCCGTCTAGTGGTAGCAACGTTGTGCTATTTGATTGAGATAGGCTGGATGAGGTAAGTGTTGCATCATGTGGGGCAGGTAAACAATGAAACTACTCAATTTAAAATTAACGAGCTTTGCGCAATGGTGGTTCAACCCGTTAATGGACTATTGTGGGAAAGAACCACTAATAAAACCCACTTTATTCATAAATAAGTAATTAAACATGTACGTTAATAAATAAAATAACAAAGAAAAACAATGAAACAGTTGAACGTATAACAAAACACCATTAAATAAGGTTAAAGTGCGTAGAAAATTATAACAAAAAGGGAAAAAGAAATAAAAAGCAATTTAGTTACACTCAAATACAAAAAGACCATGTAGTCACACCCACAATTGTGTCATAAGTCATCAGGATAAAAGTCTCAATACCAAACATGTGGCCCTTAAAAACAATCATGCCGGTCTTTAAATAAATAAGACAAATTACGGTACAAATAAAATACAACAACAGTAAATTTGCAAAGGTGATAATAAGATAAAGGCATATAAAGAGAAATTAGTTCACAGGCAAACAATTCTACTTAACAAACTGACACAAAGAAACTCATTAAACAAAGCCTTACATAGGTAAGTTGTAAATAGATCATAACATCGTGACCGATATATAAGTTTGAGTACGTTAGAAAAATATAGCGCCCCTTTTTCAGGTTACACATTCATCTATACAACAATAAAAACAATAAAAACAAGATTCGAGGTGTTTAATGGTCATCTGGACCCGAGAGTATGTATCCACTCGGCAATTACACATTACAATTAATAACCAGAGCGGTATCCTGTACCCGTTCGCCCACGCCTTAACTCTACACAAATATAAACAACAAACAACAATGCTAATTCACACAAATACAAGAGTGATGGAGCCCTGAACTGTCTTTTATTTTAGGAGATTTCAGATTAATGAGCCCGCGTGTGAATGAAGTACCTTTGCAAGGCAATGCTCGATTTTTAATGCGTTACATACGTTTATAAAATTATTTGCTACCAGCCTTAATTTGTATAAAAATAACAACCGCGGTTCAAAAAGGGTGACTGTTATTTATAGTTAATATTTGAAAAACAAATTAAAACTAACACCCGAAAGAAAATACAAGTTAGCGTTGCATATTCAAAAGAAAATGTACACTCAAGAATTATTTTAAAGACAAACTGTTTACAATGAAGGTATTTAATTAACCCTATCGATCTGGCTCGGTCGACACTCTAACTGTAACTTCTTTTTTCCCCCGATTTCAAAACTAACTACATTTACTCCAGCAACCAACCCCCTTTTTCAAAAGTAATAGAAAAAACAAAAAATTATTATGTTGGTACAATTTCATATTAATTATTGAACGACATCTTAATTTTAAAAACATGAATTCGTCCGTAACAAGCGCTATATTTCGGTCTCGAGTTTCAATGTACCAAACAAAGATCCATTTTGATCGCGGTCTGTACCGACACAATTTATTATTACATTTGTGAAGTTTTTACCACAAGAATGTGCATCTAGCAACTTTTATTGCGGTAACAATTGTGATTTGAATATGTTTATTATAATAATACAATTTTCGCAGTCCGCTACCTACAAGTCATTTGTCATTTAAATGGTGCGGCATATGGCGGCATGCCATATCAAACGTTAATCAGTATGAACCAGTATTAAAACATAGTTAAAATTGGTCAAGAGTTAATTATTCATATTTTAACAACCCTTTATTTTAACATATTAAATGAATACAATTCAGAAGGTTATTCAAATTCAGTAAAATATAACTATTTAAAATTAATACGCTGTATGCAAATGGTTCTGTGTATTTCTTGCAGACGGGGTAGCGGTTTACCTTCGTAATGTTTTGTTTAAATATTAATCCTTTTGAGAAGTCCTTTCTCATGCTTTCTTTTCTTAGTGATCGTTAGAGGCGATCGGCTATAGTGCGTGACTACGTTTAAACGTATTAGCTAAATTACATTTTAATTCCTGGTTCCGTTTATCTAATTTTATTCAAAAATTATGTAAATTTATCTATTGTGGAAGTTAGTGTATGAATACCCTACAATTATTTGGTTATATTGCATTGTTTGAAATCCGTTCTGTCGAAACATTTTCTCATTAATTCAAAGAGTTTTATTGATCCTTTGCCCTATTCCCCAATTACATACAAATGTTTTGAAATTAAAATTATTGTGCAATAGAAACATACAGTATTTAAAAAAATCTTTGAGTCAGCAATGTCGTAGACATCAAGTACACATTGTTACTGATGATGAATTAACAGTTCTGGTGAAAGATGACTTCATTGCCAAAGTTGTACGTTTGTACCTGAACTGTTTGATTTAAATGTTGCTTAACCCTTAACCGCTCTATCTATTTTACTAACGGGACTGGATAAGGTACGTCTACTAGACACACTGCTTTGTATGGTGAATATGCTCGGCATTTCAAATGTATGTATTTATTTATCTATATTAAACAATTAAAACAACATAGTTCAATGTTATGGAAATAAGGATAGCATAAATAGTAGGGATTAGGAACAATTATTACAAATTCTCTTTGCACAGCTATGTTCTCCACATACATTTTGTTTACATTTATCACAGGTTTGTCAAATGTGAGAGCGTTTGCGTGTCGTTGTTTGGTTTGATTGTGAAGTCTCAGCTTCAGTAATGGTTGAAAATTGTTCAATGTATTGTAGGATGGGTTTCTGTAAACCCTTTCGATGCCTTCGTCTGATTTGCGGGATAACTAATTGGTCTCCTGAAACCTGCAGAAAAATACGTCTTATTTGGGATTTTCCTTTATTCCATTGTGGATGCAAATTCTTCCATAAAACATAAGCAGCAATACAGGCAACATCTGCTCCATTCATAAAATATGCAATGTGCCATATATTTGTCTTCCTTTTACACACGTATTCGTGTACTAATTGATCAAGTAAATCGACACCACCGTTTGTTTCGTAATAAGTTAAAATTATTTCCGGTTTTGTTCTCCTCTCCCGAAACGTCAGTCGGTTGATGCTTAGTTGAATGTAAAATTACAGATAGATTTTCTAACTTTTGGGACATACGACACAAGGGTAACTTTTTTGGTAAAACCAAATATCGAAGACTCTTCCGGTCTTGTTCGATTAGGTTGGAACTACAACCATTATCTAAGAGCTTTTCTACTAAAGTGAACTTCGTGAAGTAGTTGTCACAAGTAGCATTTCGGTTGGTTCTTTGGTATGGCTCTGTCATTATTTCTACAACGGTGCTTCTTAGCCCAATGGCTCTCTGGTTTCCTTCTTTGCCATGGTAGAGTATTCCCTTCAAAGGATAAAAGGTCTTCGAACTACACACCCACCACACCTTTATCCCATATTTATCTGGCTGGCTCATGCACTGTTATGTTGCCGCCTGGTAAATAATATTTTCCCAGATTTACATTGAGTGCCTCCTATAAGCCACGTATTGGTGCCAATTTATCAGTTTTACTACGATGGTTTCTGGTTGACTTGTGTTCAAATCTAATAAACCTTAGCAGCTTCTTGAAGCGCCCGAGACCCATTGGAGCTCCGTACATAAAATTCCATAATACTGGAAGTATTATTTGACTTCATATGTCCTGCAATAATTAACAGACCCAGAAAAGCGTAAATTTCCGTCCTATCGAATCGTTTCCATTCGATATGAATATTTTTTGACTCATAAACACGCAATTCCTCTTTATTTATCAGTTCACAATAATGTCCACTATATTATCATTTATAAACAACGAAGATGCATCATCAATTGGTTCTCCAATCAATTTTCCAGGAGGTAGGCACACTTTGTTTACTGCAGACTTTATAATATTCCGCTTACGGGTACGACCATCAATATCATAAGGTTTTGATAACCACACCGTCCCATCTTTTCTCACAAAAGAACCTGAGGCTGTAGCTGCTGATTTCACATCGTCATCGGAACTTTACGACATATCCTGAATATCCTCTACTTCAGTCGCTTCGGAAAGTACTTCTACCTCAAGATCATAATCTAAATCCTTTTCGCCACTTTCATTCAAAAATTCATTTTCGCCCAAGTCAGATAAATGACAATAATATCCACCAATTCCTTTGCAGCCAATAATTGTTTGACGCGATATTTCGGAAATTTTGGAACACCACTAAAATACAGGAAGTAATTTACACACAAAAGAATTTATTTTACAACCAACGTTACTAGTTGCTCTCGCTGCAAGTGTACGAAGACTGAAAATTTTCTAGTAAAACCATCTGGAGTGAACCACAGCGGCATGCCAGATGTGTATATTTTACTGCACAGAAACACAACTAATTAGCGAGACGCAAAATCGCGCCAAAAGCAGACTAATAGATGACATTCTGAAACATGTGCCTGACAAGCACACCTGGCCGGTTGTGTAAGTTTAATATTTTTTTATAGGATTTTAAATGAAAAAAAATATCAATAAGAGCAAAAGCGTACGTAATGTACACTAGTAAAGGATAAATAAAATACCCATGGCTCAATAATTTTTCTGCGAAAAAATAGATACTAAGAACCATTATTATAAGTTTTTGTTGTGAACGAATAAGTTCAAAGGTAAATATGTAATTAAAAATTATTATTAATTTTATGAAATACATAAATAAAAAGTTTACCTCGAGTAGGGTTTGAACCTACGACCTGTACTTTGCTAGAGTATCGCGCTAACCAACTGCGCTATCGAAGTACAAGTCCCAATCGACGTAAATTTTGTTTTCATGTATGTTGAACAAAAAGTTAATAATAATTTTTAGATACTAAGAACCCGTAGGATGTGCTTGTCAGACACACCTTGACTGGTTAAGGGTTAATACCGATTGACAAACTGAAAAGGACCACATTTTGTTTCTTACACCTTTGACTTATTTCGTTAAGAGTTAAATGTAATTAATCAAAAAGTACACACGTTTTATCTGTAGTGTCGTGTTTTACTTACTACTACCACTACTAATTTATGAATAATATTTAAAAGTGGTTAAACAAACCACACAATTTCATTTTGCGGCGATACGCAAGCTGATGTGGGAATATTCTGATCTAATCCAACGATAAAAAAAGGTCTGTGTTCTACCTGGTTCACACAACATACAAAAACTCGTTCATTTATCAACAAAGTTTACAAAATACGATCTACAATCGGTGTTTAACACTGTGCTCAACCGATACAAAACGATACACTTTAGTATACAATTGGGGGAATAACCCTTTTAAAAGCATAAATGACGGATAATTTTACATTATTGTGAAACTTTTTCAACCGATTTCATGTGATCGTGATTTATGTCAAAATGAAATTCCTGAATGTTCATGTTTGAAGTTGAGACTTTATTATCTTAAAAACACAACTGCGCACAGTATTATTTATAAGAGTAGATATTGAAAATATATGAACATATTACACTCACTTCTGAGTATATTTAACGCTCTCTTAAACACCGTATAGATCCATCACTGCGCTTGAGTTCGTCTGTAAAATGTTTCTGTAAACCTTGTAGCAAATGTTAGAAATGAAGTCTATAGAGGAATGGTAATAATAAAATATGAAGTAGACTGATGTAGAATAAAACATCTACGTGATACAAAATTCTCGTGTATATTTAATAAATATAGAGCAGAAACGTCTATTGTTGCATCTCGCATGTTTCTTATGTATATTATAAGATTGAGAGTATTAAATAATTTCTAGCTTTACATAAAGACAGCATATTTGTCGAACTTGTCAATAAATAAGTAAGTCAAGTTCACATTAGAGAATCGTTTTGTAGATTTATTTTATTTTACATCAGCTAATGAAAATAATTCTCTTCTAAGCTATTTGTTATAATAAAGTAAAATTAAGATACACAAATAAAGATTTTTGCATTTAGTATTACATATTACAATTTGTAATAGAATTTATACCTGTTCGTATTTTTAAAATGTTATTTTGAAAGTAAATATATCACACACTGTGTGAAAATCTTAAGAAAAGTTGCGTAAAATACTTTTTTTTGTTGGTTTACTTATAGAATAGAAATTGATTCAGTACATTGATTTTATTATTTAAGACTGCTAGCAGAAAAGATATTTTTTTAAATCGTTTGAGTACAAATATATCAACGTGTCGACTGTTTGGTTTGCTGAATTTGATTTTCACACCAGAGTCCTGATATCACAAGTTATCGTCTAGAGTCTTGATATATTTCCATTAAGTTGTTTACATGAAGTAGACCGTGAGTAATAGTGACAGACAGGTATGTGTAGGCTTTTGTAAATATCGTTGGCAACTAATCAGGTCCAGTTTACAGTCGTGGGTAGTATTACTTTCTTACATTCCTCAGTTGGCGATAGTCTCCGGTTTTTTCATATGATTGCGTTTCCATGTGAAGTGTTGAATTGTTAATATACCGAATCTAAGTACTTTTGTAGAGGGGGCAGAGGACTGTTTCCCTTTTTTCGTTCAGTCGTAGTTAAGAGGTAGAAGAAGCACGTGATGTGACTTGAGTGCGGAGTGAGCTTACTTATCTTCTACCGGGGTTAGTTGAAATTTTCGTAGGGAGAGTCTTCCCGTTTACCCTCTTTTGAGGATCTTGAAGAATTTTTAGTCACTCCGGTAATCTGATTGTATTGTGTATCGTTTGTCAGAAGTGAAATATATACGAGTTCACCGAAAAGGAATTAGTGTTTAATGGTAGTGCTGTTCCTTATTTTTTTTTTATTATCGCGTTTGTGGATTTTTCAAGTTTAATATTTTCACTAGGTGAATATATATATATATATATATATATATATATATATATATATATATATATATATATATATATATATATATATGGAAAAGTGACCGAATCATTTGGTTTTGATCTAATTTTTCATTACTGGCGTTCTTGTAAATATAATTTAAGAATCGAGGAGAAATTATTGGTAATCATCGATCAATTATCGAAAAAAAGTCAATTGCCGAGCATTGCCGTTATGGTTGTGAAAAGGAAGGACAAGTTTCGATTGATCATTTTCTGCGAGTGAAGGTAACTACTTTTCTACGTTTACTTTTTATTGTATTAGTTCTCGTATTGTATCATTTCACACTGTACGTTATTTTATTATAAACTCTAGCTGTATACTAAAATTTAAAGCAATATTCACCACATAGGAAGGTTGCAAATAAATCTCGTAATTCACTTTATTTGGATGACCTATACCAGTGTTTTGAACAACGGATGAGCCTCAGAGAGAAAAAGTTATTTATGTTGGACTATGGTTAGATAGATTTAAGACGAAAAACTGATGTTTTGTGTGTAAGATGGGGTTTGATGTAAGAAAGAAGCCTGAAAATTCTGAACTATCTTTAGGTTGTTAGGAATTCTATTGCGTTCGTAAATTATCTATGTAAGATCACATGATTCTGCACTATGACCAATTGGATTAGTAGATGATGATAATTAAAGGTAATTAGAGTTGCGAATATTGCAGTCTTTTGGAACTGATATATTACAAGACGCAGATTGCTACAGAACTTAGTCAACCTTCAAACTGAAGTAGTCAAAGGGTTTGTTACAGTTCACGTAACTGCTTCTTTAATAATGCTAGCGAAAGGACATGTTTTATAAGGCTTATATGTTTTATCATGTAAACGTCAAGTTTTTAAGTTGGTCACATAACTGGATGGAAGGGAACTAAAATCATTCTTGGCGTATTCATTGCTTAGAGCAGACGTTTGCCACCGCTTGTTTATTTTTTTAATGTTACGGGGCATATTTTCGCAAACAAATAATCGAAAAGGTATGATAATTGATTTT
Organism: Vesta saturnalis; assembly: GCA_036346205.1. Taxonomy (NCBI): domain Eukaryota; kingdom Metazoa; phylum Arthropoda; class Insecta; order Coleoptera; family Lampyridae; genus Vesta; species Vesta saturnalis. Next base: position 1,527,167 of record JARFJB010001071.1, read on the forward strand.
TGCATCTATTCATTAAAAATCCTATATTATTTTTGGGCTATTGAGGAAGTATGTTACAAAAATGGCGTTTTCTTGCCAGCAATAATTTTTTAAGCAAACACGCTATAGGCATTCTCGGAGATTTTCAACTTCTAATCAATCTTTTTACAGGATTGCTTTCTTTAAGTTACAATATTTAATTAAAACAATTTTGATCGAAGAACGTTGAAGATATTGTATTGAGTTGCCTGTTTTTCTTCAAAATTTAATGTCATTTGTTTCCCGGTAAATTAACCAATACATTGTTTCATTTTTAAATACCTTCAGTACTTTTAATGTTAGTTACGGTCACCTATGCTAGTTGTACTGAATGCATTTTTGCACTCGGAACTATTGAACTTTTGCTACTATAAAATGTACAAATTCTTTAAGTTTTAACAAAGTAGGTAATCAAACTTCGACCATTTCTGATTTAGGAATATTTGTGTAAAGCTGATAATTCAAGTTAACTTTTTGTAACAATTTAAAAGATTAAATTTGTGAATATGCTTTGTTTGTGATTAGATTAGCAGTTGCAAAATCGACATAGCTAGGATTCCTAATACATATATTTGAACTACCTACGAGTTTTTTTTAAAGTACATGACTATTTTATTCACTGTCAGGTCTATTACTGTTATTTTTATTGTATATTTGATTGTTTTTAAAGGCGTCCAAGCTATTGATACTTTTTAAAAAATGCAAAATTGTTCCAACTTATATAATTTGTTTGCTTTTTTTATCAAACTCACCTCTCGCGTACCGCACCACGTATGAGCTAGTTTTAAAACCGTGAAATTATTTTACATATTAAAATGTAGCAAAGTAGCAGGGTGCACAGTGCAGGGGAAATTGCAAGTCGGAAAGCAGAGTTTCCCGAGGACACTTGTGTTTGTAATAGAAACAAAATGTCAATTTGCAATTGCTATAAGTGTGGGTGAACAGAATTAAGATTGTACCTGACACCACGGAAGTAACAGTAAGTACTATCGATGGCCGAAGTGGCTTGGGTCCTACCCAACCAGACATCCTATATTACAACTCAACCCACCAAAGAAGGCTGTCAGTTTTGAAATGTGTTTAAAAGTCACATTTGCTCTCAAATAAAATTCAATGTCGATAATATATGACACAAGTGTCATCTGAACTGACCGTTGTGACCACTCGGTACCCTATAATAATACAATTTAAAAGAGTACAAGTTTCTCTTACTTGATGTCCTAGTCCTTTTCTCATCATAGAACTTACTGTCATGCGATGGATTCATTCTAATTTGATTCCAAGGGTATGACAGACGTACAGAAGTTGCCCTTAGTTACATTTGCCGCAAACTTGCATGTCACTGTCCAACTCAGGATAACAGTACAACAGTACAACACTTTTTTCTGTTTAACACACGCTGTTCAGTTCTACGCTTAATATTTATGCGTGTAATGGCATAATGCATAACTAATTGCCCGTTTACCAAATCTAACTGTATAACTATACTTTTACGGTCACCACATTTAACAAAAATTCGAATTATTAAGAACGCTCTTTAACTATATCTCGCCCATTCGTAAACAAATTACTCGTGTACATCTGTTGAATACCGACACAGATAAATGGAAACACTTGGTACCGATAGCTTCTTCTATTTACAAGGAATGCCGTATATTTCCGAGAATTCGCGTGTAATGGCACTTGCCAGTAGCCCGCTGTTATATCCACGAAGCTTAAATATTTGGGTTTGTTGAACTTCTCTGGAATTTCTTTCAAGTTTGGTGGGCAGTTCCTTTCTTCTTCTAATACCCTATTTAATCTTCTCGCATCCAAGCATAACCTTACTTTTCCTACCTTTTTTCGCCACGACCACTATGGGATTTACATATGTGATTGCGACCTTTCAGTTATCTCATCTGCTAACATTCTCTCAACCTTTTTCTCTACGGCTTCCCTCTGTGGAAACGGTATCGGGTAGTTTTGTTGCAAAAACGGTACCTCATTGTTGATTTGCAGTTTACAAACAAGATTGTTTACTAATCCTGGTTTGTCAGAAACTGTTTCTTCAAATTGATCTATTAATCATTCGACCACTATTTGTTCTTCCATTTTCTCACATTGTATAATATTGGTTGTCATCTGCTTAAGTTGTCGGTCCTTAAACTTCATACGATAATTTTTCTCCTGTTGGACAAACGTTAATTCTCCTAAGTGCACATCTATTCGTACTCTTTTTTCCACCATCCAGTCCATTCTGAAAATTACGGTAATTTCCTGCACTTTTACTACTAAAAACTTATAATAGTGTTCATTATCTCCTGCCCTTACCAATGCTTGTATAGTCACTTTTACTATGTTTCCAATGACTCCTTGTATTGTCATGCCCATTATCGGTAATACTACCGTGGTTGGGTTTGTTTCTATCAACTCATGGAACACTTTCTCTGCTGTAAATTTACTGGACTTCTTGTGTCTACTAGCATGTCTTGCACCACCCCCTCTAGCTTTGCTACGACTATTGGACAATATGCCGATTCTTCTTCCCCCTATTTTTCTTCCATTTCACGATCTTGCTCGTTGTCTCTTCATTTGCACTATAGGTGGATTATTGTAAAATTATCTAATAAAACTAATCAAATTTTGTTGCTCCTCTGTACGTATAGTACCCGAGACCAGCTAAGCTTCTCGCCTCGACGGATTTAGTTTTCCGGCGGTTGGGAGGAGGCTCTTGGACCCCCACCTCTTTATCATTTCTGCTGCCGTGCCTATAGCAGTTTTCTTGATCTCTCCAGTCCTCATACCTCCTTCGACCTAGTCCTCTATGTGATCCAAAAGTGCCTCTACCTCTTCTGTGATAAGTTGCATTAACATTTATTATTTTTTGTCACCTGTCTATTTGCTGATTATTATTCTCGTTGTTATCTCTTTCCCTCTGGGGTGGATTCCATGCTGCCCTTTCATTGCCGTTAGCCGCTTGTATCCTTTCTAACACAATTATTAACTGATCGATTAATGTGTTTCCCATTTGACTCGGAAAACGTCTAGCTAATGCCTTTACCATTTGTTTCTCTTTTATTGGTGGTTGCAGGTGTAGCGTTTTGCTCACCCAGAACCATACGTGATCTACATATTTTCCATGTCGATCATATTGTCTTGGTGTGTACAGCTGCGATCGTGTTTCGTTTTGGACGGAGCAAAATTGTTCCAAAAAATCCTTTTTCACTTCTTCTAGGTTGGACCGCTTTTCACGATGTAATTCAGCCCATTACCTTGCATTGCCTTCTAAAAATTCTATCATACTGTCAACTTTCCTTTGATTTCCCATGTCGAAATTCTCTTAATGTGCTTCAAATTCCTAACCTATGATACGCCACTGGTAATTAATTAAATTTTTATTTATTATAACAAAATCTCTTTATGGCTCCCTGTGATGGTTCTCACTTTGATTTCGGAGAGTATGAAGTTCTTTCAGGGTGCTAATACGGCCCTGCGGTTGGGTGTCAACTTGTGTTGGCCCCCATTGGGTGCCAATCTGTGATAGTTCTCACGTTGGGCACCAGTTTGTGCTGATCCTTACGTCAGTCCTGCTGTTGGGTGTCAATTTGTGTTAGCCCTAATGTTGAGGTGCTATTTGGTGTTAGTTTTAAACATATACCGGTTTGGGCGCCATTTGTAACGGGGTAAACATGGACCTAATTCTTTGGTTTGCGTAACACTCGTGACAAAAATTGAAATTTAGTGCTCTTTATTCTATTTTCATAATTTCAAAGTTCTTCAAATAAAAATTTATATTGTTTTTGTGAGACGTAGGACGATTACTTTTTTTAATTGAATCTGAATGGTTTTAATTTGTAAATATATCATTAATTAGTTTTTTTAAATGTTTTATTACTATCATGTTTTGGTGTGAGTAAATGAACTTTAAATATTTGCCCTCAAATTCCTTTTTTATCAGGATGCCCCAGCTCGCTCAATCGTAAAAGAAATAACCACTGTTATCATTTATCAGTATTACATACAATGAACTTACTTAATATATGTGATTGATCAATGTATTGAATTTGTTTCCTCCAGTATTCGTATAAGCTTTTTTAACATTCGTAATAGTCAAGAATAAAAATAAATCAAAAATGATACCTACTTAATTACTGAAATTCGCAATGCAACAATGTTTCGTTCACAATAACATAACAATCAAACCTATAATTATAAGTAATATTTTTAATACTAACATGCAACAATAAATCTTTATCAAACTTGAATGGGATGTTCTCCGTTCATTATTGATGTTCAAATTCAAGTTCAGAGAAAATAAAACACATAAACGTTTTTTCATTTACACAATTAGAAATCGTACATATCTGTCATTTCGTTGAAGGCCGATGACGTAACTACAGTGTGGCCAGGCCGGTGTGAGGAATCCAGGCGCTTTGCTCCCTTTGTTCTCGCAATATCTTCTTTTGATCTTTGTTGAGGATGAATACAATCTAATTTCCTTTCCAACAAAATCGAAATCTAGTGTTCTTTAATGATCACTTTAATTGTTTATAGTTTGAACTTGAATAAATTCGAGTTATTGTTCTTTATATATTGATTTACCAATTTGGATCGATTGCCGTTTTTTATGTTTATTATTCAGTATTAAACACAACTGATGACCGCTTCTGATACGTACAAACGCGTTGTTTTAAATTATTAAGTCACTTTTAGCGCGATTTTAAATTATGGTGCAATCCTTTTTATTATCACTAATTCGACCACATTTACGCTTTATTTCACTTACCCTCTTATTGTAGTAAGGGAGGTATTTTTACTTCTTCCCTTTTACAGCACTAACTACATTTTATTGTAATTTCAGCGTGACCATTAATTTGTCACCCGTGCTGCGGCAACAACATTCTAACCAATCTTACTTCAACTAACTACTCACATAGGAAATGACAGTCATTATGACCGCGTTTTTTTCTCTCTCTCTCTAAAAAACATTCATGCTTTCGCCAATCGCGGTTTTAATTTAGGTGCTTCGTTCGATTTTGTGTGTTTTTGTGAGTGAAAATTAATAAAGTTATGATCCGGATTGAGAGTTATTTATTGCATGTTGTTTTACAATAGTTACTTTATTTAAAAGAATCAATAAAAAACGCTTATTTTACAAAATTCGGTAAAAAGTCAAGAAAAAAGTATTTACACAAACTAGCTTATAAGTTTCTAACGGCCAGGAATAGAAAAAAGTGTGTATAAGAAAATATTGTTATAATTGATCGAAGCGTCGCAACGCCCAGCGTCTGTTTCATATTTTAGTAAATTTCTGCCTTAAGTTCTAGAGGAGTGGTGCTGAAATAACATGCTTTTTACAGAACGAATTTTCCTCCAATCGTTTTCGAAAAAATCGTATTTCCCATGATAAATTAATCACCCCGTACATACTTATGAAAACAAATTCACGTTTTTTATTTCCACATTAATTACGTTTATGCATCAATAACAAACAATCATTTCTTTAACTAAAGGACAACGTATAACTATTCAATGTCCTATAGCTAGCGCGAAATTTTTTGGTGCATCCATTACAGCGCGTGTGTCTGCATGTGCGTGCGTACATGCGTATGTGTAGGCGTGTGGTCGTGTGTGAGTGGATATGTTTGTCTTTACGACAAATCCAGAACAATGTTTGTGTGTGTATGTGTGTGTGTGTGTGTGTGTGTGTGTGTGTGTGTGTGTGTGTATGTGTATGTGTGTGTTTGTGTGTATTTGTGTGTGTGTTTGTGTGTGCGCGTGTGCATCCGCGCCTGTGTACGCGCGTATGCGTGTGCGGGTGCATTTGCTTGTGAGCGTGAGTGTGGTTAGGCGTGTGCGTGGGTGGGTGCGTGCGTGTGTGTGTGAGTGCGCCCGTTTCCGTGCATGCGCCTGTGCGTGCGTGTGCGGGTGCGTATGCGAGTGCGCGAATACGTGTACGAGTACGTGTGCGCGTGTGTTTGGGCGTGTGCGTGTACGGTGCGCATGTGCGCGTGAGCTGGTGTGCGTGAGTGTGTGTGTGTGTGTGTGTGTGTGTGTGTGTGTGAGTACGTGTGAGTGCGTGTGTGAGTGCGTGCGCTCGTGCTTACGAGCGTGTGTGCGTGCGCATGTTATAAGTCCAGAGGGACAGCAGGTACCTACTAAAAATTTCGGATTTGGGTTTGCCTTCGTTTCTCCTGGAGCTGATTAGGTTTTGAGAGAAATTGAGCGACGGTGAGAATGGGTTTATTAGGAGCAGATTTTTGTTTTTACCAAATATGACGCGTAATTTGGCAGCAAAAAGATTCCTATGGTGGAATTTTTCTACTCGTTCAAATTTCTTTATACCTGCATAACAATCAAGAAGAAACGTTTAATTACATCTTTAAAGAAAATTGTATGTTACGTAATTCTTCTATATGTATAAAGTTTCTTAATAGAAAGTCAGTTAAGTTTAAAAGGTAATTAAGTAAGATTCCAAATGGTGACACTATTAAATTTATCTTCTTTAACCTTACTTCATCGAATTACGTATCCAATAGCACTAATGTTTTAAATTCAACATAATTCCATAATTTCGTTTAAACAGTTATTTAATTCTCAACCTGTTGGATCGTTCAACATTCTTTCTCTTTATGTTTATACATTTCAAATGTTTCCAAAACATCTAATTTGACTTTTTTATTACTAAAATGTAAGAATTTGATGTTGCTTTGTGAAGTCATAAGGTGATTATTTATTATTAAATGTTTGGAATAATTTGATTTGTTTGTGTTTATATTTGTAACATCTAATGTGTTTTTTGTATCTATTATCAAAGTTCCTAAGGGTTTGTCTAATATAAACAGAATTACAGAATGTGCAGTTTAAATTATAAGTACCCGACTTCAAAATGTCGTTGTTTAACCGTTGGCATTAAATAAACTTTTAATAACATTGCTATTAGTGTAGCTGTTTAGGTTTTCTGAATATGGAGACCTCAAATTTGCTCTGTGTATTAAATTTTGAGTTTAATTCTAGAAAACTACTTCCTCTATTTTGTTCATTCTGTAGTGTAAATTTTATGTTAGGATATTTATTGTTAATATTAATTGAACACCGATCAATGAAACCTAATGAACTATCAAAACATGAAAACATATTACTAACATATAGAAACCAAAGTACAATCTCATCAGAACCATTTAATTAAAAAATTTGATCTTCTAAATTATTCAAACATATTTTATCTCAATGGGCGAAATTGGACTGCCCGTAGGTAAACCATCTTTTTGCATATAAATAATATTATAAAATGTGAAGTAATTTTGATTAACACAGAGATCAAATAATTAAATCAACTACTTCAACATTATTATCAGATACAAAATTATTTCATAAACGCATATATTTTTGAGGGGATATCTTGGACAACATACTAGTCACAACAAAACCTATTATGTAGTGTTAAAAATCAACAATACAAAATATCTATCAAAAACATTTACCGAGTTAACACAGAACCGACAGAAAATTTTGAAGAAATGGCAGAAAAAGTAACTCACATATTACAAAAGAACAAGAAGTAGAAAGTAGTTTTCAAAACTAATATCAATGTTCTTAAATGTTTATTTAATGGGAAAAACACAACTAACGACATTTTGAAGTTGGGCATTTATAAATTGAAGTGCACATTCTGTAATTCCGCTTATATTCTTTGATATTAGATACAAAGAACGTATTAGGTGTTACAAACAGAAACAAACACACACACATAACACACACACACAAATTAAATTATGTTAAACATTTAATAGTAAATAATCACCTTATGACCTCAAAAAACCACATTAAATTTTTACATGCTCGTAATAAAAAAGACAATTTACCTGTTTTGGAGACATTCGAAATATACAAAGGTAAACAGAAAGTACTTTTAATGAACGAACAGGTTAATCTTATAGATTCACCTTTAACATATATTTTAAATATAATTTGCATTATAATATACATTAAGTTTACTCTTTTACTATAATGATTTGTTCCCATAATTACTTGTCTGTTATTTTACTTATATATTTTCTTTTGATAATGATACATGTTGTATTGAATCGTGTAAAGACATACATAATTATGTAACAGAAATTGTGGAATTATATTGTATTTAAAACATTATTTCTATTGAAACATTTATAAATTGAAGTGCACATTCTGTAATTCCGCTTATATTCTTTGATATTAGATACAAAGAACGTATTAGGTGTTACAAACAGAAACAAACACACACACATAACACACACACACAAATTAAATTATGTTAAACATTTAATAGTAAATAATCACCTTATGACCTCAAAAAACCACATTAAATTTTTACATGCTCGTAATAAAAAAGACAATTTACCTGTTTTGGAGACATTCGAAATATACAAAGGTAAACAGAAAGTACTTTTAATGAACGAACAGGTTAATCTTATAGATTCACCTTTAACATATATTTTAAATATAATTTACATTATAATATACATTAAGTTTACTCTTTTACTATAATGATTTGTTCCCATAACTACTTGTCTGTTATTTTACTTATATATTTTCTTTTGATAATGATACATGTTGTATTGAATCGTGTAAAGACATACATAATTATGTAATAGAAATTGTGGAATTATATTGTATTTAAAACATTATTTCTATTGAAACTGTATTATAGAAGTTTTGGAATATCTTATGTTTATTAACAGCTATCTGACATGAAGTTTTAAACGTCCATCTGGTAAAGATTATTGTTTTTGCTTCTACAATGTTGCCTATTTTCGTTATGATCGTATTAAAAAAAAATTATTATTAATTTTATTAAATACATGAACTTATTCGTTCATAACAAAAAACGTATAATAACATAAATAAAAAGTTTACCTCGAGTAGGATTTGAACCTACGACCTGCACTTTGCTAGAGTACCACGCTAACCAACTGCGCCACCAAGGTTCAAGCCCCAATCGATGTAAATTTTGTCTTTATGTATGTAGAACTGATGTAATTCTAAATATAATGAGATTATATTAAATTATAATAATTTAATATTAGTCAAGTTGCTTTGGTATGTGTGAATCCTTGCGATATTGCAGGCTCACATTCAATTAATATAATTAATTTGACTGTAATCTCATTATATTTAGAATTACATCAGTTCTACATACATAAGACAAATTTACATCGATTGAACTTGAATGTAACTACTCTACAAAGTACATCAGTTCAAATCTACTGAATATTTTATTATGTATTTAATAAAATTAATAATAATTTTTAACTACATATTTACCTTTGAACTTATTCGTTCATAACAAAAACTTATAATTATTTTATTTCGTTTTCATTTTCACATTGTACGAGTAGGATGGACGGTCGTGTGTTGTTACACACCAGATATGTTTGCTTTGTATGGGTCCTATTTAATGTGTAATATATGCTTATCAAAAGAACATTCTTAAAATGATGTGTTACAGTAATACAATATAGTTATTTATAATTGTAGTGGAAAAGAATTCTCACACCCATCGGGGCAGGACAATACGCGTGGAATTTATGATCCTAGAATATACAGCCATTTAATTTTGAACTCTCTCAATCCGATAGTGACATTAATACGAATACGATACAAAGAATAATGTAATCGACAGCTCTTACCGAGCTCATAAAGTCGGCGAACCAACCAACCAATATTTAGCCTGATAGTATGGTATAAAGTAGCAAATAAACACGCATACTTGTTTTTAATGGAAACTTAAAAATATCTCAATTTGTCAACAACTAAGATACGTTTCGGGTTTATTTTAGTTACTTGAAAGATACTAAAGAGGATATGGTATTTTTTAAATTTTAGCGTTGCTTTATATCTATTTCCTTTTGTACGGAAGGGTATAGGAGAATAATGATCAATTTTTCTGGTCCAGTGAAAAAGAATGTTTTCTAAGGCATCTTTCTTCATGAATACTTTTACAAGCTTAAATAAACTATAACTTCAACCCAAATATAAACTTTCTACCCTTAAAAACAATTCGACCTTAAAAACCATTGAATTGCATCGTATACAGTAATTTTGCTGTCAACTGGTATATTATGAAATAAATCAGGAAACGAAAAAAAATTGGATTTGTGTACGAATAAGAATACCTTTTAAAACTAATTGAGATATTTTGCTAAGTATGTATTAAGTACTAAACAGCCCAATATAATCTTGTTAATTGTATTAATTTTCTGATCCACGTACAAGTGAACAAGGGAACAAGAAAAGTGTAAGTATCTGACGATTTATAAGATTATTACTATCTAAAGCAATTTACTAGAGATATGGTG
>JARFJB010001071.1:1542500-1547500 GCA_036346205.1 Vesta saturnalis
TGTGTCTGTGTCTGTGTCTGTAGTCTGTGTCTGTGTCTGAGTATGTGTCTGTGTCTGAGGCTGTGTCTGTGTCTGTGTCTGTGTCTTTGTCTGTGTCTGTGTCTGTGTCTGTGTCTGTGTCTGTGTCTGCGTCTGTGTCTGTGTCTGTGTCTGTGTCTGTGTTTGTGTCTGTGACTGTGTCTGTCTGTGTCTGTGTCTGTCTGTGTTTGTGTCTGTCTGTGTCTGTATCTGAGTCTGTGTCTGTGTCTGTGTCTGTCTGTGTCTGTGTCTGTGTCTGTGTCTGTGTCTGTGTCTGTGTCTGTGTCTGTGTCTGTGTCTGTGTTTGTGTCTGTATCTGTGTCTGTGTCTGTGTCTGTGCCAGTGTCTGTGTGTGTATCTGTGTCTGTGTCTGTGTCTGTGTCTGTGTCTGTGTCTGTGTCTGTGTCTGTGTCTGTGTCTGAGTCTGTGTCTGTGTCTGTGTCAGTGTCTGTGTCTGTGTCTGTGTCTGTGTCTGTGTCTGTGTCTGTGTCTGTGTCTGTGGCTGTGTCTGTGTCTGTGTCTGTGTCTGTGTCTGTGTCTGTGTCTGTGTCTGTGTCTGTGTATGTGTCTTTGTCTGTGTCTGTGTCTGTGTCTGAATCTGTGTCTGTGCCTGTGTCTGTGTCTGTGTCTGTGCCTGTGTCTGTGTCTGCGTCTGCGTCTGCGTCAGCGTCTGCGTCTGCGTCTGCGCCTGCGTCTGCGTCTGCGTCTGCGTCTGTGTCTGTGTCTGTGTCTGTGTCTGTGTCTGTGTCTGTGTCTGTGTCTGTGTCTGTGTCTGTGTCTGTGTCTGTGTCTGTGTCTGTGTCTGTGTCTGTGTTTGTGTCTGTGCCGTCCAACGACACGTGTAATAATTCCTTTAGAAATACAAATTATGTCGTAGCAGTTCACATTCTCAATGGGAAATAGACGGTATGGAGAGAAAAGAGACTAGGTGGAAACGAAGATTTATTTAAATCGTGACTTGTCCGTAAAGAGAACTTCACTCCATTGCTGAAGATTCCAATTTTCATAGATATCGTGCAAACTGAAGACATGCTCTTCGATTTCTAGGTAACAATTGCGGTTCTGTAGTCGGTCTTCGTGAAGTTAGACCACTTTCATAAAGTCGTCGTCTAATTGTTCTTGCAGTTATTTTAACCTGATGCACTGCTTGTAAGTCATGTGGTAGTTCAGTTGCTGTTGTTTTGTGATCTCTTATTGTATTCAACACGATAAAACTGTCATAAACTGCACTAGTTGCTCTTTGTCTTTCAGATCCTGCTCGTTTTTCGCATGTTCCAGTCCATTTATAACCCATCTTGATTTTGTCGTAACTATATTGTGAAGCTTTATTTTAATGAAAAAAAAAAACCCCGTCGCTTAAGGCATACGGATAGTTCGTTACAGCAAAGTAGAATTATTTTGGGTCTATTAAATAGTGGACTTTCAGTAAGCAAAGTGCCCCCTCGATGTAACCTATCGGTAAGTAATATTGTTACGTATGTATACTACATAGTTCGATCATATTATTTTTGCTTGCATTTTCTGCACGTTTTTTGACTGGATTTGTATAAGACTAGTTTTATTTGTAATTTTAGAGAAGACAAATAAGAAGATGGCAAGATCGATATGAAGAAGGTGGCGAAAGATCACTGTTATCTCACCGTCCTGGAAGGCCACGTGTGACCACCACACAACCTGATCAAGAAATAATAAACTTAATAGATGATGCACATTTTGCTAAGTGTGTTCAAGTTAAGGAGCGATTGCAAATTCCAGTGAAAAGACAATATCGAGACGAAAACCGGCTAGGAATATTATACTTTCTCCAGAGCATGCTGCAGTGCGTTTGGATTTCTGTCATAATAATTTGGACAGAGATTGGTCGACGGTGATTTTATCTGATGAAAAGACGTTTTCATTATCGCAAGATGCTCCAGTCACTTCACGGTGTCCCGATAACCAAAGGTATAATCAAAGATACGTTGTGCCGTTAGCAACAAGCGGGCGTGTGTCCACACGTGTATGTGGATGGACCTGGAGAATTGGTGCAAGTATCTCCGCTAGCGTTTAACCCCATTCGATATATCGAAGTATTTGAGGATGTGGTTTTACCTTCAATTAATATTTTATACCCGGAAGAAGAACATGATGGATCGATCAGCTTTGTTCAAGACAATTGCAGCTTCCATACTGCACGACGGGTTATGAATTGGTTCGCAGATAATGCTGGTAATATAGAATTGCTGCGTTAGCCGAGTAAATCTCCAGATTTAAACCCAATTGAGAAGTTTTGGGTCGATATGGTAAGTAATTGAAACGATCATAACTGGCATTCGCGAAAGGTCTGTTGATGCTTTAATGTTACATGTTCGTAGGATTTGGGAAAGCTTTCGTTTTGGAAACCTTTACCAAATTCTAACGGACAGCATGCGTCGAAGAATGCAGGAACGTATTGAAAATCTCGAACTGTGTTGTAATGCTAATAATAATAAATATAAAAGGAAGAAAGAAATTGATCTTTTAAATTTAGTTTCCATTTTTATCGTTGGAAAAATAAAGCAAATTTGGCAAGTTCAAAAACAGTTTTTCATTTTTGATTGAAAAACTGGCACTTTTATATTAATTAGATTTTTAGAGGTAGTTGTGAATGATTTATAGAGTTAAAGGATTTTTTATATTTAAATCACAATTAATGGAAAAATATATGCCAAATAACGTGTTTTTATTTTATCATTTAGGACGCTTTTTAATTTCAACTACATCCTTGATAATACGATTTCATAAATATTCCTCTTTTACTAGTAGTGGTTTGGATTAAAATGAAAAGAAACAAGCACCGTGTTATGGAATTGCATTGTTACTTGTATATCTTCTAATCAGTGTAATATATAGTAGATTAAATAATTTTTTATTTTTGTGTAACAGTTTCATTGAACTTAATTCATATTAAAAATATATTGCTCCTATTATCAATTTTTGTATGTGAAGAAAAACAACTGACTTGGGGCTGTTTTAAATTCCTTAAAGTAAACCATAATGAAATTTAAATTCCATTATAATGCATAAAAATAAGATAATTTGTTTGGTTTTATAAACACACATACAGTGAGTCCCAGAAGTTATGTATAAATTGATATAAAGTTCAAGGGTCTAGTTTTTGGAGAAATGCTCGGACAAGTTGATTTTTATTTTGGACTACGGTTTTTTTAGTGGTAAAATTTTGTATATAGAGTGGCCCAAAAATAAGTTACGACCACCAACTTGACTTTGTCTGTTTTTTATTTCATTTTATGAATCTGCTTTAAATTCTGAGTAAATCTCCTATACCTAACGTCAACCGATCTCGAGGAATTTAAAATTGAACGTATCAACAATTAAGACCGTATTATGGAAGGCGGCCTTTGTTTTCTGCCAAAAGGAACAATTTATTCAAAAAAACACAACAAATCAAATCAAATGATCAAAATATACACAATTTTCGGCTTGACAATAGGCACGACGATGAATAACCCTCTTTGGACGTTTTCAACCACTTCTGGAGTTATGGCACTTACATCTTTTTTGATTTTGTCGTTCAATATCTCCAGATTGTTTGGCCTGTCAACATATACTTTTGACTTGAGATAACTCCACCGAAAGAAATCCAACAGGGTTAGGTCGGGTGACCTACCAGGTCATTCGATAGGTCCTCTCCTTCCTATCCTCCTATTAGGAAATGTTTCATCCAAAAATACACCATTTCGGAAAGGACAAATGTTGAAATTCGACGTCAGAAATAAATTCCCATATACAACGAAATGAAAACATGTACCTATTGTTTATGGATCATCTTGGATACGATTATTTTGCAAGTGCTCTTGATAGTTTTATAAAGACAATATTTATTTTTTTTCGTAAATATCTCGAGATCTGTTGATTATAGGTATAGGACATGGTACATGTGTCAGAATTCAAAGCAGATTCAGAAAATGAAATAAAAAACAGGTGTTTTCATTTGACAAAATCAAGTTGGCGGTCGTCTATAATTTTTGGGCCACCCTATATACAAAATTTTACTACTATAAAAACGCAGTCAAAGATAAAAATCGCCGTGTCCGAGTGTTTCTCCAAAAACTAGACCTTTGAACTTTAAATGAATTTAGACAACTTCTGGGACTCACTATATATTTAAATATAAAAAATATTCTATATTTAACAGTTTTCCAAGTCAGTTCCGAAGCAGGCATTGCGCATTTTCATAAGAATTCTTTCATTAACAAACTGGTTGTTTAAAAGAATATATACGTGCCCGTAATATAATGGAAAACTTACCTGACTATTACAATACGTTCTTCGTTATTGCTAACATTTAAAGGGTGTCAGAAATTTCTAAGTTAGATCGCCTCGGGGAGGGGGGGGGGGGCTTTTTCATTGGCGTGGGTGTACTAGGTATTCCTAGTGTACGGGACATATACCTCTGACAACGACCCTCTTGTTCAACTTTTGCACTAGTTTACTGCATTTTCAACGCGTGAAAATTATTTTTTTTACTGTCAAACTGCGAAATAAACAACTGGTTAATACGCTTACTTGTTTTTTTTTATAAATAAAAACTAGGAAACGGCTACTAACTTTTAATGTGGATTTTAAAGAATATGTACGCGATTTTTATAATAATGTTCAATATGTTAAGATTACAACGTGGGTCACATTTTCATTGCACTGATTAATAAAAATATAGCAATTTAAATCTTTATTTAGATCAAGAAAACTGAAATTTGTATAGCTTTAATACACACCTCAGGGTGGCTGGTTTTTTTGGCCGGTCAGTGTATATTACAGTAAAAATAAAATAATACTGAAAATAGAGTGTGACATAAAACACGAAATGCTTTGAAGTTAATTTAGACTTATGTCACTATATGATTTATAAGAAATTTTCCGTAACAACAATGATAAAAATTAGATAATTTAGGTGTTTTATATGTTTTCCTTGTCGAAAATAAAACAAGGAAATATATAGA